>JAOYMR010000007.1:4029527-4044371 GCA_025802075.1 Tenebrosternarchus preto | reverse complement strand
TGGGCTTCTAGACCTTTCCATATCAAGACCATTTACGTAAATATGAATAGAGATGTGTTGCCCACCCCACCCCTCTCCCCACCTCTCTAATTCTGAAGATGTTACTGTGGAGTACAATATCAGTGTTCAAACTGTATGTTTGAACTGTATGTGCTGTACATTTACATTTAAGGCATTTAGCAGACATTTAAGGCATCTTATCCAGAGCGACTTACAAAAAGTGCTTTGTTACTGACTCACAGAATGTGTCCTTGCCAGTAAGTAGGATAGAGTTCAATAGACATTTGAACTAGATCACTGCTAGAACACAGGAATCGCACTGGTCCTAGTATTACCTATTAAACAATTATAAATACAGTAACAAAGAATAACCAATAGGTACTCGGATTTGAGTTAATCAGCACTGGTATAAAATAAAAGTGCAGCATCAATGGTCATTGAGATACTCTACAAATCGATGAGTCTTTAGTCTGAGATACTCTACAAATAGATGAGCCTTTAGTCTGCGTTTGAAGACTGCAAGGGATTCTACTGTCTGGACAATCAGTGGAAGTTCATTCCACCATCTTGGAGCAGGACAGAGAATAGTCTAGAAGCTTGTCTTCCATGGGACTTGAAGCCTGGTGTTTCGAGCCAAGCTGTACTTGATTTTCAAAGTCCTCGAGGTACAGATCAGGCCTTGACCAGCTCCGTTTTACTGGGATTAAGCTTCAAGTGGTGGGTCTTCCATGAAGCAAAGTCTGTCAAGCATGCAGAGATGCATCCTGAAACTTGATCAGAAGGAGGAAAGGAAAGAATTAGTTGTGTGTCATCAGCGTAGCAGTGATAGTAGAAGTTATGAGAAGTTATTATGTCACCAAGGGAGCGAGTATACAAAGAGAAGAGGAGAGGCCCTAGCACAGAGCCTTGGGGAACACCAGTAGAGAGTCTACATGGATTGGATGTAGTGAGATGGAGGTGAGGGTCTGAGCACTGGTGAAAAAAGTGGGAACAGAGGAGAAGGTCTGATGGGTTGCTGCAGCATGAAGAAATCTTTGGGAGTGAGGGAAGAGGGGGAGGGTTAAGGAGAGAAGAAAACATGTTGAAGAGTTTGTGTGGATCTGATGCTGATGGCTCGACTTTTTCCCTGTAGAATAATGACTTTGCCGATGTTACTTCTAGTGAGAACTTGGAAAGGAGAGACTGGTATGAGGAGAGATCTGAGTTTAGATGAGCCTTCCTCCATTGGCTCTCAGCAGTTTGTAGTTCTCTTCTTTGAGACCGTAGTGCTTCCATTAGCCAGGGAGCCGATGGGGCAGATCTTGAAAATTTTGAGGAAAAAGTGCACAAAACACTGACTGATGAGGAGAGAGTTAATGAAAGTATTATTGATTGCATCTAGGGAAAGAGAAGAAAGAATCAATGTGAGGAAGGGTAGATAATATAAACAAAGGATAAGGGAGTGATGTAGCGATTATGACAGAAGGAGGAAGACTGGACGGGTGGGCTGTGATTAGAAATAGACTGGATGGGTGGGGTGTGATTAGAAATAGACTGGAGGGAGAAAGAGAGGGACAAAAGGTGGTGGTCTGAGAGGTGGAGGTAATGTAGGTCTCTGTCAGAACCAGGAAGTATAGTGAGTGCAGGGATATTAGTCCCTGCGGTCTGTGAATGTTTGTAGTAGATGAGGTTGCTGGTGTTACGATGTCTGCAGCAGTGATGTCTACCAGATCTGGGTGACATGTAGAATTGCAAGGCACATTTTCAGGAGGAAAATGGACACTAAAGTGGGTTTGGGAGGTCCAGTCGCTGTGTGGAAGGAAGCAGTTTTATACCTTTGTAACTGCTACAGACATACATGGAGTCGTCCTGATTGGTCAGTTTCACTAAGTGCGATGTCTGGCCCCCGATTCACACCTTGAGTCTAGGCAAAACCACACCTGCTGCAAGTAATTATAGCTAATTACTTACTAACACAGTCTAGGCAGAAATAATTAAACTCAGAGCCTACCTTAACTAACTAGAGGCTAGTCAGTGAGAGAAAGCACGCTGTACGATTACACTGACAATGTTTCCTGTGTGTGTGTGTGTTTGTGCTTGTGTGTATAGTTCCGTCTGGTGGTTAAGACTGCTCTGAAGTTGCTGCTGGTGTTTGTGGAATACACAGAACCAAATACTGCACTCCTCATCCAGGCCGTCAATGCTGTAGACACCAAACGAGGTAACACACACACACACACACTTACTCCCATATTATTGCAAGTAGCTCCTTGAATTGTAGTTGAAGCTGTACCCTGCAATACTGCGGCTGCCGTTCCAAACTCCACCCTTTTTTTAATCGCTGTCCAAAAATGTCTCTTTGCAGAGCACCAATGTAAAAGGTGGAAAGTCTAAAGCCATTTTTAGAACCTTTTCATCTTCTTACAGCATGCATGCAGGTGGGCTTCTCACTGCCCAGTACCTGCTAGTGGCATGCCAGGCGCTGCTTCATGATCAGCTTCTGCCTCTTCAAGAGCTTCAAGAGCAGACCTCTTGTTCTCCACAGTGCTGTGTAGGCAGCTTTCTTGAGAACGACTGCGAGTCTGGGTTACCTGGAGGATCTGCACGGCTTACAAAACCTGGAGGGAATATAAAGAAATGGGGACTATGATGATTATACCTGTATTGTGGACTATGTTAATATAAACCTGCCTACAGGTTGTAAGCTGTGGTCCAATGCCATGGAGATCCTGAACGAGAAGGACGGTGTGGACACGGAGCTGCTGGTGTATGTTATGACCCTCGTTAACAAGGTAAAGGATTTGCAGCTCCGGCCTAAGCCGAGGGGCGCATCCAGGGGCACATCTGTGGTAAACCTCCACCCTTAACCTCTCTCTCTCCACCCACCAAGACGCTTGCAGGTTTACCAGATCAGGACTCATTCTATGATGTGGTGGACTGTCTGGAGGAGCAGGGCATCGAGGGTATTACACAAAGGCACCTGAGCAGGAAGGGCACGGACCTGGACCTGCTGGAGCAGTTCAACATCTACGAGGTCAGGGGCTCGCTGGGTCTGCTCAAACACACATGAGAAACAGGCACATGGAAGAATGTGATCTTATCTAATCGCTCCTCCTCAGAGGCACCTGACGCTCCTCAGAGGCTGGGTCTTCTCTTGCTGGTAGGATGGTGCTATATAGAGCTTATCTGAAAGATCTGGCAAAGTAATGATTGGATGATGTCAGTTCTTACTCATAATTTGGCTCTGAATATGTCATATCTGTGCTACGTTCTGACTATGAAAATGCATTTAAGGTTGTACTGTTGTAGTTTTTTGTTTGAAAGCACTGAATTTCAGGTCTTTGTCCATCAGATGACTCTTCGTCACGAGGACGGTGATGAAGATACAGCACCGCCTCCGGTGGGTCGCAGAGACCGGCGGCGCGCAAGCGTCGGGGGTACGCCCGAGAGGCGGGGCCTGGAACGCAGACGCAGCCGAAGACACTCCCTGCAGAATGGCAAGGGCCACGCCTCTGCACCTGCTTCTCCCTGTCACGGCCACACCCCCAACTTCCTGCCTTTTAGTGGCCAGAGGATTGAAGATGTCACAGAGAGGTGAGGGAACCATGATGGTGAGATGTTACGTAACACGTTTGGATGACACCAAGTATACCAGACGTTTCAGAGACGCACTACACACTAGTGAACGAAAAAACTTCTAGTCTAACCCTGACCATTAAGTGAAGGAAAACAATGACATTTTTATTTATGACATCTCATAATATTGTATACCTGCTACTGCCAATAAGTTATGATACACTAATGCTCCCTAACACTGGTGGTTATTTTACTTTCTGAAGTCATCTTCGTGTTACTCTAGCTCCCTTTCCCAGGACCATTCTTTGGAAGTTTTTTCTTTTCTTTTTTTAACATTTTCGGATGTGTTGACTTTTTGTGGAAAGGAAACAGTTTATATTGGGTGTTCTATCATGTTACCTCTGACAAGAAAGTTTGCGAGTTCCGGATGGAGATGGAGAACTTAATTAAGACACAGAGGAAAAAGACAAAGTGCTTGTGCTAGAGCAGAGTGACGTTGAGATGAATCATACCCACGTTAAGGAACTGGCAAAGTAGGGAAGCTGAACCACAGGAGCCAGCAGGAAGTCTGAAATGGGGAGATATGTGCCATGTGTACTTTTGAGCACGGTATCTCACCGCAGGCTCCGTTACTCTACCATATCTCACAGTTAGAGCACTTTTACTGGTTACTCATCCACACATTTTATCATTTAATTACTTCAACTGTATCCATTTTCTGTTTTATAAGGCACAATGACAGGCTACCGAGACAAGTCTCCAGACCATATACCACAGGCACATATCATTTTAAACAGTAATAGAAGCCTCCATTCTGTCAGTGGGGAGCCACGTTCTCTCCACAGCAAGGTCACGTAAGGTAGAGGTGAGCTTCAGGTACAGCCCACCTACTAAAGTGCTGTAGGGGCTGTACTGGTAAAGGCAGGTTTTGTGTGCAGGACCAGTGAGTTGCAGTGGCCTAAAAACCGAAATGTTCAGTACCAGTTCATTAATGAAATAATCCCAGAATCAAGGACATGCTTCTCTGTGAACCGGTTTGATCCACATCGCATTGATAGCAATGGAATGCTGGGTTGTTGTTGTTTCTTTTGCTCTCTGAGCCACTCGCAGCATGTAATGAATGGTCTTTCTAAAGGACCTCCGGACCTCCACTGTCTGCCACTCAGAACCTGCAGTGCAGTGGAGCTCGGTGAAGCAGGAGGATGGTCCAAGCGCGGTTTCTTTCTCTTTCCATTTAATCTCACTCTCCCATTTCTCCTTTCCCTTCCTTATCCCTCACTTCATTGTGTGCCTAACAACAAGTGAGTCGCTCAGTCTCGATCATCAGCGTGATGGTCGATGACAGGCCCCCATTCCGAAGGAAGGGGTTTGCGGGCGTCTCTTTTTCTAGAGCGGTCCATCTGGCAGATAGTCCAGTTCATCTCAGTTAGACATCTGATCCTGAAGCCTGTTAACTGGCCCACCACAGGAAATACGGTGGACCTTTGAAGTGCTATGTTTTCCATATTAGTAATAAACACCAGCCCAGTGAGAGGGAGAGGGAACTGCACTGAGCCCTGAGATGTGCTCCACTCTGTTAAAGCCTGTGTAACGAGGGGGAGTTGTAGTAGTTGAGTTATGGTCTTCTGTTTCATCTGTTGGTTCCAATCAACTACAGCTACTCAAATATAGAGTAGGTAGGATCTGGAGGATTTTGAGGTAACATAAGAATTGATGAAACAGACGGCATTCATAAATCAGTGTTAACTAGCATTTTTGTATTCGTGTTTTCGATTGGTTGGTTGGTTAGCTTTTTTTTTTTTCCTGGCTGGATTCAGGTTTGTCAAAATGATATGAACACCATTTAAAGAGAATTTTTACAAAGCTGAAATGAATGCAGAGTGGCATTTTTACAGGTTTAAACAGTCTGGTGTGTATAAGCTGAAATGTCTTCTGTATGAGTTCCTTGCATTAAAGTATTTCATTTTGTTTCTGGTATGTTCGGTGGTATTAAGAATATTTGGAGGCAGGTAATAAGGTTTTAAGATGTGTATAATCCCCCAAACTGATTGAATGTTGTCTTTCTCTCTCATTTGTGTTGGAGTGTTTCTTCGTTGTGTCTGTTGTCGATGCATGTTGTGACTTCAGCCATCCTGTTGTCTATGTGCACTCTCTTTTCTTTTCTTTCTTTTCCGTTCTTCTCTCTTCCGTACCTCCATCAAACCTCGACCCCTCCTTTTCACTGCAGAGAGGACGAGGTGGAGGTGGAGGATGAGGAGGAAGATCAGGAGCTTCAGAAAGCACAGCTCTCTAGACAGGGATCTGGCAGGTACTCCGGAACAGGTTCTCAGAGTGGCGTGTTCTAGAAATGCTTTCTAGAAATCTGTTTTTTGCCCAAAACTCACTAACATCCAGTGATTTGCTCTAACGTATCTCTTACCCGATCCTCTGCTGAGCTGTTCTGTCATTTTGTAGCTGGATGGCGCCAACTGTAACGATCAGAGAGGAGACTTCTAGCTTGTGTTTGCCCTTTAAATGCATGGTCAACCTCATCCCCAGAGCTGACGATTCAGAGGTCCAGGAAAGCATCCGGAGCCTCTCCGGGACCAAGGTCATCTGCAGAGGCCCAGTGTCCTCCCCTCTCATAACCCCTGACTGTGGGCCCTGCAATCTGTCTTCTTGGGCCTCCGTCAGGTCTTTGGGGGCCCTCCCCTCAAGGGGTTCCTCTGTCACCTCCTCAGCCTCCACCTCCCCCAGTGAAGAACCTCTTTCCCCTCCTGCTCTTTCCTCCTGCTCCCTTCTTTCGTCTTGCCCGTCAGACTTGGATGAGGTGCCTGTGGGGACCCAGAAGGGCCGAGATGCAGAAAAGCGCTCCAGGTAGAGCAGATAGATGTACAAATCCCTCACCACTCACCATTTCTGCTCACTTATAATCTTGTCTGTATAATGGAACCAGCCTGGAAATCTTACTGTGAATGAAACTGATGCTGGTGAGGACTTGCATATATTCCAAATTCCAAACTTGGGTTCACCAATTACCAAAGCATGTAAAGTAGGTTCATCTCAACATTTGCTAGCTAGGGCCATTGGTAATGTTGGGCCATTTGTCTGCATGCATCCTTGAAATGCACCGTATCAGTACATATGACTTTTTAGCAGTGAGCAGTGACATGGAGACGCTGATATCAGCATGGATGCGGCCCCAGTAAATGGTGACATTCTGTGCCACATGTCGTTTCCATAGTGCTTGATGGAATCGCACAAAAGCAGAAGGTTCTGAGCACAAATCTGCTTCCCCTCCCTCCAGCTGCTCTGAAGCAGCAAACTCCCAGAAGGATGTTAACTTTTACTGACGTTTACAACTCATCTGACTTTTACTATCGCATTGTACCACTCCAATGCTAAGCTAAGGCTATAAACTCAGCCAAGTAAAAAGGTATTGGATGCACTGCTCAGGCGACCGTCTGAAGATGAGAACACTGTGGGACGGCGTAGGCATGTTTCATGCTTTACACTGCCAGATAAAGTGAATCAAGGTTACAGGAGCTGTACGCTAATAGAGGCCTTTGTAAACAGGGTCAATTACTGTGTTGTTGTGATATAGATATTAAACTCTGATTTACCACCATTATAGAAGAAACATTAATAAACTATCACTTAAGTAGTGAGGGATAATTTGGCTTTTTTAAACCTTCCATGATGGTAGTGTGACACTTTGGTCTTAATAAGCTTCGTTATTAAAATTAGTATTAGCTTTAGAGTTTCAAAGCATGTGAATTTAATTCAGATTCAATCCTGCTTTGATTCACTTCCACAACCAAACCTGCCTTTCTAAGAATGTGCTTCTGTAGCTAATGCTCTAGTCCATGGTTTGATGTCCTGGTAAAAGCCTTTGAGTAAAATCCACCTTTATTGCAGGAAACTGGACCTAACCTGTTCTTCTCTTATAATCTCTTCTCTGCGCAGTCTTTCAGATGTTAGATATTTAAACATACCCTGTTCTACACGTGCTTCCAGAAGCTCTCCTAGTGTTGGCAGGTAAGGGCTTCTCCAGTGAGCTCCCTTGCAGTGCGATTAGGTTGGTCGTAGATTGTCTCTGTCCTGGTCATGGTGGTGTTGCATAAGTGCACTTATACTTCTGGCTGAAGTAGATGAGGCGAGAGCAATGCTGTTGGAAGTCTAGTTTCCACTGTCATTCCACTGAAACACACCCAACATTGCTTGCAAATCACCACTAGTTGAAATCCAGAGATTTCAAGATATTTTCTATAGGCGCATCTTTTTCACCCAGTGACTGACCTGGGCTCGTTCCAGCGTGATAGTGCTTCTGATCGAGCAACACCAGACTGATTACGGTAACCACTTCACGTCTTTTATGAGGTGTTGTGTTGAGCAGCACTGAGGGGTATTTGTCCGTGTAAAGATTTAGACGGCTCCAGCCGAGGCAGACGAATTCCTAGGGTTAGGGTTGGGGTTAAACCCTAACCCTAACCCTAGCTGAGAAGATTGCCATTTGCGACTCCCACCCACCTGGGCTGGATTTCACCAGACACCTGCTCGTGCTATGGGCCTTCCGAGGGCAGGAAGCTTGATAGACACCTCCTCCCACAGGCCACCTTTGTGTCATGTGACTCCTCTCATAGTGTCTGGTTGTGACGTTGCTGTGCTCACATCTGTGTTGCTCCCTTATAACATTTTGTGTGCTTTCTGTGTATGTTGGCAAAACAAGGAAATAAATCATAGGTTTGCATTTTAAAATGCTTTTCGTGCATTTCTCCATTGCATACCTCATTTGTCTCATGTTGCCTGTCAGACGTCGAGGTGGCCTGTGATGTCATGGATTTTACTGGGGTGAAGAAATCCTGAATTATTTCATTTCTGCATCTTCCTCTACAGGCCGAACGGCTATTCAGGCACGTTCCCGGGAAGGACATCTAGTGTGTCCTGTGTCCCCTCTACGCCCTTCAACCGCTTCGTCTCTGTGGACAGCAAACCTGACAGGTGACTTGTTTCAGCGATATAATGGCTTGGTTAGGTAACTCCTTACATTTAAAACTTTAAATATTCAAAATGAGGCTCAGCCTGAGGGCTTGTAGCAGGCTGTGGTGAAGGAGCCGCGGTGCTGTCGTTCACCCGCGGTCCCCGCCGTCTCCGCAGGCCTGTTCTGGGAGGACTACTGACGTCATCGTACCGGCAGCACCAGGAGTCACTGGCAGCGGAGCGTGAACGGAGGCGTCTGGAGAGGGAGGAGAGGCTGCACAGGATCGAACGCGAGGAGAGAAGCCGTTTCAAGTCCGTGCCATTTCACGTTTGTGAACAGGAATACAAAGATATGGGGATATACTGTAGGGATATACGTACATAGGAATACAGGAAGGGACGACTGTACGTAGGTTTCTACTGGACTCAGCTGAGATGAGACGGTGCTGAGTGGCCTGTCTGCTGGAGGTTGCCCTTAGAAACACTCAGCCCAGCAGGCAGGAGCAGAGGTCTGACAACAGCTTTCAGCTTTATATCCGACACCAGTGGTGTTGTTTTCCAAACTCCACTGAGTTGTCTTTTCTTATTATGGCCAATGTGCTCAGAAAGCAGTGTTCTGAGGCCCTGAATGGTGCTTTGGTGGGCTGCTGCTCATTGGCTGGTCAGGAAAGTCATGTAAGGCTTCATAGATCTGCCTGCATCAGCCAGTGTGTCTGTGTGTGTGTGTGTGTGTGTGTGTGTGTGTGTGTGTGGGTGGGTGTGTGTGTGTGTGTGTGGTGTGTGTGTGGTGTGTGTGTGTGTGTGTGTGGTGTGTGTGTGTGTACACTATATACAGACTCGTATAACAAATGCATTTACTTGTCACTTATTGATGGTTTTGAGTGTATTTCTTCCTTGTTTCTCTTTCCTTGTTTCAGTCGAGACTATGAGGACAAGAGAGAAGAAATCAGACATGCTCGAGAAGAGAGGTAGAGTACATCTACACACACACTCTGGTGTGGTGTGTTCACAGTATCAGACATGCTCGAGAAGAGAGGTAGAGTACATCTACACACACACTCTGGTGTGGTGTGTTCACAGTGTCCAGCCCTGACACTTCTCCTCCATTACCCCTGTTGCATCACAGAGTCTTAAGTCATATCCATAATCAGTTATCAGAGGAATGGTGGAGAGCGTTCACACACACAAACACACACACACATACACACACACGTGCTGAAGCAAGCAGCAGGTAGGAAAGCGCAGTGCAGCTGATCCTGGCTGTCAGGAGTGGAGAAGCAGATAAGATGTGGAATTACCTTTAGACGTGGGCTCACTCACCATAAGACAGATGGCTGGAGTCTTCTATTTATGCAAGATCTTCTCTGCCATGATAATATCCCATGTATGTTTTTATCTTAAACTCCTATGTGAACAGTAGATAATCTAATGATCACACTGTACTAAAATGCTTAGATCAACTTCAGCTGATAGGAAGGAAATATTGCATAGTGGAAAAGGCATCTGGGTTTTGTTATAGGTATGTTGCTCTTGGCTTTGCAGGAGTAACGTTTTGAGTAACATTTTGAATCTGTTTTGGTACCTTTTATAAAGAAGTATGGAAGTCATATATAGACACAGTGAAACCCAAACCTTAAATGTAAGGCAATTTAAAGCCATTCTTTAATATTTAGCTGGTTATGGAACTTCATTATGATGTTCTTCATTCATGGTGAGAGTAGCCATGTGGTTCAAACCATGGGCACCAGTGGTTAATGGATCCTTGTTAAAACCCAAACAGGTCTAAGAGATCTTTGGTTGATGGAGAGTTTTGTTAAAGTCTACAGTCTGGTACTGGTCTACCCTTAACTCAGTACCAATGGTGTGGGATTAATGGATGGGATCTGAGAGGCTCACGGACTGGTGTTTGTGTTTTGAGGTATAAGCAGGTGGAGCGTCTGGCAGGGCAGGATTACGAGCGGGAGCGTGCAAAGTCGTTGCCACGAGGACGCACGGAGATCACACTCAGCCTGAGGTCACGCTCCTCGGGCGGCTCCTGCCGTCCCGCCCTCTCCGCCGCGGGGTCACAGGAGGACACGCACACGCGGCCGTACGCCGCGCACAGTGAGTTTCTGTTAGACACCCTGTATACGGCCTCTTCTATGAACGTGATGCAACAAACATTTCCTCAGTTGGTTTTCGCCATTCAGGTAAATCTCAAGAAATGGTTGGTGCAGTTTCCTGCAACAGTGCACTGAGCGGCTCTGAGTGTGTTGATACTCCACCACATCCGCACTCAGGGTGATCAAGAACGACTAGACGCTGTAGCGGCCGGCGTCTAGCAGCCATCTCGACTAGATCTAGACGCAGTAGCGGCCGGCGTCTAGCAGCCATCTCGACTAGATCTAGAACCATATGGTGTCCATGCTGAGTGTGGCGTTAACGCCAGGATGGAGTTTCACACGTATGAGATAAGAATCGACTGGTTCCAGCTCTGCCATTTACCCTCGTCTGACTGGCTGAGGAGGTGTAGCCTGAAAAAAAGTGGACTGGTATTGCACCATGGGAAGAACGAAGGACAAAATCCATGGCATTTATTTTAATGATGGCTGAGATGAGGGCTCTGACCCGAGCCCTGCTTCGTTTACAGCCCATGGAGCCTTGGGGAAGAGCCTCTGGTCAGGCATGTGTAATAGGATAGTGGTGTGGTGCTGGCTGTGGTTAAAGAGAGCGGCTCTCTTCCCACACTGAGGCCCCCTGCTCCATCCTCCATCCAGGGAGAACTCGAGAGGTTTGGGTAGCCTGAACTGCTCAGATCCAGCTGAAGAAGGTGCATTTCCAAAGCGTGTCACGATAAATGGAGTCAGTACACCTTTGCTTAACCATTTCAAAAGATCAGCAGAATCAGTTGGTTTGTCTGTAAATTTTACGATGCCTGGCTGAATTCAGTGAACCATGGCTGAATTACACATCCTGCATTTGTAAGATGTAAACCCTCATCGTTCTTCTTCCCTTGGTTGGTTTCCAATTAGAAACATAGTTGGACGACTAAAATACCGTTTATAAATACAGTGTAGCTCTTAATATATAGTTTCCAAGTAAGTATGATGGACAGGAGCTTCCTCACAAGCAGAGATGTGTGGCTGTTTTCGGGAGGTGTCCCAACCCACAGAGGAAATGAGCACCCTCAACATCTCAGTGTCCAAGTTCCCATACAGCTCTTATGCAAATGTGTGCGAGCACAGAAGAGAGGCGTGTGTTCAGTGTTGGTGTGCAGTGGCGGAAGCTCGTTGCTTGTTGATCAGCGCTGGTTCGAGCGTGCGAAGGTCGACCACGGCCGAGCCGGTGCCACGAGCCCACGGCTGCTGCTGGACCACGGGGTTTTCTGGTTCCATGCGTGACCCCGGGCTGACGTGACCTGAAGCACATAAAGCATTCTGTCCGCGGGTCTGTTTTGACATCCCCTATGCTCCAGCAGGGTCGTGCTTCCTTTATTTGTTTACGTTTCCGGCCTTACGGTAAGAGAGCAGTGAGGGATGCATGCAGAGCAGCCACACAGAGCAGCCACACGGAGCAGCCACACAGAGCAGCCTCATGGAGCAGCCTCACAGAGCAGCCTCATGGAGCAGCCACATAGAGCAGCCTCACAGAGCAGCCTCACGGAGCAGCCACATAGAGCAGCCTCACGGAGCAGCCTCACAGAGCAGCCTCCTTACAGACATCATAATCAAGGTCGAGTCTGATTGCCCTAGATACTGAAAACCAGCCTAAAACATTCTCTCTGGTTTTATTTATTTATTTTTATTTTATTTCATTTATTTCTCTTTTTTTATTGAATATTGCTGTAGACAATCAGGATGTTCTTCCCAGAGTCTGCAAGGCTTCAAAGCCATAATTACTTAAATATTTACTTTGGCTGTCAGGGCGATTGCAAATGTGCCGCATTTTTGAAGACTGTTCCACTGAACACGGCAGTGCAGCGCTGAAGGGTGCTAACCTTGCGGCCCTTCCATCCTTTTTTAATCCTTTTTTATCCTTTTTTCTTTTCCTCAGAAGCTGAGCCAGAGCCAGGCCGGAGCGGGCAGACGGCTGCGGAGCCTCCCTCTGCATCTCCTGCGGCGTCTGGCCCACAGAGGACCCTGGAGCCGGAGGAGGAGCAGAGGCCTGCGGAGGAGGAGGACGTTACTATCTCAGTTTCCCGCACGGAGACCGAGGCACAGGGAGAGATGGGCAAACTGGACAGAAGGAGAAAGCCAGAGCTAGGAGGAGATGGGGAGGAGCAGAAGGGAGAGGTGCAGGAGACGAGCACAGGTGGAGACGCAAACCGGAAGGAGGACAAGGAGATGAAAGAGGACACGGAGAAACCCACGGACGCTCGGACAACCGAGGAGGCCGGGGCACAGGAGGAGCGTGAGAAAGAGCAGATGTCAGAGAAGGAGGTGGAGGAGAGGGGGAGGGAGGTGGAGGTCCTTAGCGAGAAGGAGAGGAAGAACGAGGAGCTGAACGAGAAGGACAACTGCTCAGCTTCCAGCATCTCGTCAGCCAGCAGTACTCTGGAACGTGAAGAGCGTGAGGAGAAACACTCGAGTGACAACGACTCAGGTAAGAGTCAGCAGTACCGTCTGAAGGCCTGGAAAGTCTGGAAAACTATGGAAATTCAGAAGGTGCTTTGGAAAATTCTGTGGGCAAAGAAATCCAATCTAAACGTTTCATGTTCTTCCTTTTTCCAGTGACCTTACAAATAGTAATAAAACCAAAAAAGTCAGGAAAGCAAAGATCTGGAATTTCTTCACAAGGAAAGAGCAAAGACTCGGGAAATGATGTGTCTTAAATCACTTTTGAGTCGGTGTCCTGTTTTCAAGCTGTTATCACTTTTCGAAGCTACAGTTCAGATAACCCATGATTCACATCTCTTTCTCTCCATCAGGCCAGTGGACGGAGTGCTCCAAGGTGGCAGACATCAACAAGCAATGCAGAAAAGTCCTCAGCAGCAAACGCTTCATGTTGGACATGCTGTACGCCCAGAGCAAGAAGCCCGCTGAGGAGAAGGAGGAGGAGATGGAGGGTGGGAGAGTGCGAGAGGGCTCGGGCCAGGACCCGCAGGTGGGCAGCCTCACCTGCCGCATCTCCACGCTGGAGGCACGGCGGCAGGCGGGCGAGGAGATCAAGAAGATGGATGTGCAGCACACGGACAACCAGGTCAACGTGCGCGCCGCAGCCGAGAGGCTCTGCGACCTGGTGAAGGGCCTGGCCTCGCCTCAGGAGGCGGAGCTCGCGGGGAAGGAGAAGCAGCCCCAGGAGAAGCCGCCGCCCACCCCTTCACCCGTGCCTCCCAAGAAGGAGTCGGATCACATCTGGGAGCAGCTGATGGCCGTGCCCCGCGAGCTCCGCATCAAAGAGATGGACTTCACCGACCTGAAGGAGGAGGACGACGTGGACATTTTGGACACTGGCGGCGAGGGCGGGGCGGGCGACCACATGGCACCTCCACCCCCGCCCCCGCTCTTCGGCTGCCCGCCGCCTCCCCCTCTCCTGGGCTTGATGATGCCCCCTCCCCCACCCTCCGCGGCCCCGGCTTCGCCCTCGCACGTCGGCTCCCCTCAGCACGGCCGTGGGGAGCCGCCACTCTTTCAGAAGAAGAGGAAGACCATCAGGCTCTTCTGGAATGAGGTGAGGCCCACGGACTGGCAGCACGGCAGCCAGAAGCGCTGTAAGGAGTCGCTGTGGTCCAAACTGGACCCCGTCAAAGTGGACACAGCCAAGCTGGAGCACCTCTTTGAAATTAAGTCGAAGGAACTTCCAGTGACAAAGGTAAGCAAGAACATGTAACATGTAACATGTAATCCTCAGCACAACCTCAGTAATGTAAGAACATGTAATCCTCAGCACAACCTCAGTAATGTTTCGCTTTGTTGATGTCGGTTCCGATTAAAACTCTTGTCCCAGTCCTGCACAAGCATTTTATCTTTTCAAGCTAAGACACATGTCAGGTTAGCTTTCAGGACTTCTCAGTGAGACACATGGTGTAGATTACACTGTGTCTCCTTTTCTTTTGTGTTGTCAACGTTCCCCATCCCATGAGCACTCGAGATTCGAAGCAGACCGGAATCTAGGTCACCTGATTGGCTCTGATGGACTCTCCCGCATTATCTAAAAGGCCCATCAGAGGGTTGGTCTGGATCGCATAAATCACCCTCCCCCCAATCTCCCCTCCCCTGCCACTGTGAACGCCACGTTACGCGGGGCGGGGGCCGGCGGGCGGCGCGCCCGGGGGCCGCCGCGGCGGGGGGGGGGGGGGGGGGGGGGGGGGGGGGGGGGGGGGGGGGGGTGGGGGGGGGGGGGGGGGGGGGG
>JAOYMR010000007.1:3984332-4004419 GCA_025802075.1 Tenebrosternarchus preto | reverse complement strand
CCCCACCCTCCCAGCCCTCTGTCACTTTCACCATTTATTGTGGCTGGTGAGATTTTCTCCTTTGAGGCCCTGTCTCTTAGGTAACCTCACTGCAGCATGTAATGAGATGGATAGAATGAGAGGGAGAGAGAGATGTAGAGGAGCACACAAAGATACCGACACAGAGCGATGGAGAAGAGACCGAGTCGCTCACAAACCTCAAAACTCTCGCATGGAATTATCTGCAGAAGTTACAGGAGACAAAACTGAGCAACAGATTTAAAGGTAATTGAATACGTTAAGAGATGCTTATAGCTTGTTGATGTCAATTAATATTAAGTTTATAGAAGCATAAAAATTAAACAGTGTAATTGTGATATGTAGTTAGAGGTCATACAGCTGCATGGTTAACCTGATAATGGATTGGATATTGAATGAGTTGTTTTGAAACTTTCAGAATTTAGTTTGATGTGCATTTGGACAAGTTTTTCTTGTTTTGTTCCAGTCTTCATTCTTCTGACAGAAAGTTACCCAGAAGGACCATCCACCATACAAATCAAAGGCAGGACTGATGAGCTAACGACACTGAGAGTGAAGGCTTACGTTTGAACATTTCAGAGTGTATCGGAAGCCCAGAGTGGTCAGAATTCAAAAAGTTTCATAATGACTTTCATAATGAAAATTCAGTTTTGTATCACATATCACACAAATGCAGCTTTACTGTTCTTGTAACACCTGATTCACAAGTTGTTAAAAGTTGTTAATCCCTTCATGTATGTAATCTTTGCCAGGCTCCATATAGTTCTTATCAGGAAGCGTATCAGCACGTACTCGTCATGCATGACGCTGAGGAGGGAGCGTCCGAGCAGGTGGTGGAACTGGACGTCCTCCCGCTTCTGCTTGGCTGCCAGGGGCTGATTGTCCAAACGCAATTCTTGCATCTACCTGATCCTAGAGCAGGAGTTGTGGATGGACATCACACTTCTGGTGTGCCATTTCCTTCAGCAGCGAATCAGAAAATAAAGAACATTGGAGACACACGAGGGTTTTCCACAGCACGTTTTAGAGGAGGATGAGAGCTATTTGTAAAAAATATTTCTGAAAGTTTGATATCTGGGACAATGAAGCAACTGGAAAAAGTGAGAGGGGAATGAGAACGAAAGTGCATTTTTGTGAAAGGAATTGAAGCAGACAGACAGTGGGGGATTTAGTACAGAGAGAGCAGTGTTAATGGAACAGGGCAAAGTACAGCAGGTCTCAATGACCAGGCTAATCTCAGTCACACACACACACACACACACACACACACACACAGTCAATAATCCAGCTCATACCAGGACTGAACAAAATAACAAACCCCCTCAGTGAACACTTACATATTTGAAAAGACACATTTATTTCATTTTAACGTACATTTCTGGAGTTTTAAAAGTCTTTTTTTTGTGCCCCCCCCCTCCCCCCCATGTTTTCTGTTTATTTCAGTGATGTTTGGGGTGTTTTTCTGGTCATTAATAAAACAGATTATAGTACTTAATCTTGTATTTTCTCTTCTTTTATTCTTAAACAAATATGTATTATGAAAGAGCCTCAGTGTCCGGACAGCACGTGCAGATCTGATTTGATCAGAGTAACAATAGAAACCTTGCCTTGTTTGTTTGTTATGTAATCTAAACCAGAACCAGAGAACCTAGTTGTATACACAGGCTGTATATGGACTGGCTGTATAGACAGGACAGGCTGTATAGACAGGCTGTATATGGACTGGATGTATAGACAGACAGGCTGTATAGACAGGCTGTATATGGACTGGATGTATAGACAGACAGGCTGTATAGACAGGCTGTATATGGACTGGATGTATAGACAGGCTGTATATGGATGGAGACTCTGTTGGATGTTGTTGGGCAAAAACTTGCAAGCATTAAGGTTTGACAAGAATTTGCTATTGAATTTGGGATAAGACAGGCAACTAGTGCAAATGACAGAGAATTGGAGAGAGGAGTTTTACAACAGTAAAGAGTTTTACAACAGTAGGTTTCTTCAAAACTAAAACAGAATTTATACTAAGAAAAACAGAACAGTTTAGTCATCTGGCAGTATTTGTTGAAGCATTTCTGTGAAATCACATGACTGTAGATAAAATACACCAATTGTCTATCCAATGAGAACACAGAAATCTTGATTGTGCAATGGAAGCATATTTGACAAGCAAAACTTTCCAGAGAAGCCTAAAAGAGGCAGAAACAGCTCCTGAAGCCACTCTGTTCCTCTCTCAGAGCTCTGAGCACTTTCACATACGTAAACTTTCGTTGGCACCACGGAGCTGGACCATGAGACGTCTGCTGTACCTCTTTCTCTTCTTCAGATGTTTTGCACAGCTGGTCAATGCACAGAGGTAAGCATGTCGTGCTCAGGGCCTGGTTCCACTAGTTCAGTGGTTTGTTCAGCTATCCTGTCAAAACTCAGCTGTCCAAGAGGTGACATGTGGCTGCATTGTGTAGAATATGTTCACATAGGCTTAAAGTGTGGGTTTTGGATCATGTTTGTATTTTGCTTATTCTGTAAGAAATATAAGCACATGTTTTGTACACGACCTGTTTGGGTTTCTCTACACCGGTGTCCATGTCTGTGTTAGGTTCCTGGTGACAGCTCCCAACGTGTTTCACACTGGAGTGAAGGAACAGGTGTCGGTCCAGGTTGGTGCAGCTCTGCTGAACACACCTGTGACCTGTTTCCTAGAGCAGGAAGTAGGAAGCATCCCCATGTCGAAACGCGAGACTACACACATCACTGAGGAAGGACAAGTTGGAAGACTAGAGATTGAGGTGAATAAAATAACTGAGATGTTAGAAGAAAGGTTTATTCTATTTTAATATATACTGCAAATTAGTTTTTTTTAATGCATTTTAGTTGGCTAAAGCATGTTTTTTATTTGGTAAAGTCCTATTTTTATTTGGATTTGTCCTATTTTGAGTGCTTTTAATAGTACTACATTTATGTTTACTTGAATATAAGTTAAATTATGTATTGTACATATTTTAATGCCCCAAAACATTGTAAGCATTGTACATATTTATTTAATGCCAGAAATCACAAGCTTCAAGCAAAGCATGATGATAAAATCAGAATGTAACTTGCTGAAATCAGTAAATGCAGCATAATTCTATAATCAGTAAATACAGCACAATTCTATAATTAGTAAATACAGCACAATTCTATAATTAGTAAATACAGCACAATTCTATAATCAATAAATACAGCACAATTCACCACTGAGGGAAAGAAATAATGGCCATGTTAAAATTAAGTGCATTACCTCAGTGAGGTTTGTATCTATATGAATGATTTTAGCACCACCCTTTCCACCAATGTTCTTAATTAGATATCAAAATGTTCTTTGTAAAATTACACAAAACCACATGAATACCTCCAAACCGAAGACACCAAAACTGAACATGTTCATCATACTGTATTAATTCAACTCTTATGGCAGGTGTATGCACATGGAGTGGAGGGATTACTCTCAGCCAATGGGGAGCCTCCTTACCTAAATCTCGTCTGCAATATTGGTGCAATTAAGAGAAAACAAACTCGAATTCTGATCTCCCAACACAAAGGTTACATCTTCATTCAGACAGACCAACCAGTTTATAACCCAACACAAAAAGGTAAAAAGAAAACACTCTAACTTCCTTTCACACACACACAACACACACACACACACACACACACACACAAACACACACATATATGTCATTTCATCATTCAGAAATCATTATAAGTACATTTAGTGCACTGTTGTTGTTGTCTATCATGACCCCCCAACTGCTCCTATTTCAGTTCAGTACAGAATCTTCACCCTGGATCATGCCATGCGACCTAAATCAGACCACATATACGTGTATATCATAGTAAGTGTCTGATTATACGTGTATGTTATAGTAAATGTCTGATTTATTTACAACACTCTCACGTTTTATCCATGTCTTGCAACCTAATGAGATACAATGGGAGATTACGTATAGAATTTTTCCACCTCTCATTTTAGATGCTTTCAGTCAATATCTATATTATACTCAGCAACAGACAATTACACATGGATCAAAGTCCTCCCTCTTGTTTTTTTTGTTCTTGATAGAATGCAGAGGGAAACACCCTCAAGAAAACCACATACAATGTCAAAGAAGGCATTTTCTCCCGGGATTTTCATATTCCTGATGTTTCACAGTATGTTTTCTTACAACCATTTACTTCTGATTTCATCTCACCATTCTGCATAGAACCAGTATGTATAGATTATGTTATCAGTCTGAATCTAGAGGTTTGTATAAAAAAATTCTAGATTCATGTTACAAGTCACTTCCCTTTAGACCAGGTGTGTGGAAGATTAAAGCTCACTTCAAAGGTGATGACAAAAACCCTACTATCCTGGAATTCAAGGTTCAAAAGTTTGGTAAGCACCTTTACTAAGCTGCTTTGTTAGCATTACATTTTTTTATAAATAAACTCTAATAGCACCAATATGAAACCAACATGCACAGAAAATGTTAATAGCCTTATTTTCATAATGATGGCATTTATTGCTATAACAAACTCATTTGGATTTAATAGTGGTGATGTAAATTTCCAAGCTGCTCTACTATAAATCAGTCTCTAAAATAATGTCCCCAACCCTAGTATCCGGAGGGATCTGAACGTGTTGGGAGCTTGGCTCTAAGTTTGGAACTGCTGATCTGTTATTCCATTAGCATGATAACAGTACACTGCATATAATAGTCTCATGTTCAGAAAACCACGTCACTTTGGGGTTACATTTCTGATGGTACTTCACAACAATTTCCATCTCATTTAGTGGTATGAACTACTGTGGTTTTCTTTGTGTAGTCAGGCTGTATTAGGTACAATTGGCTGCTAGGGTTATAATAAAACTACCCTTGCTTCACTTATTCAAAGAAAAATTCCAAAACTTCTTTATGTATTATGCAGAAACTGTGCTGGAGAATCATTCATTATAGCATAATTAACATTTTATGATTTCAGATTAATCATTTCCACAATAATTGGATTGTTTTTCTGCAGACACTATTTAAGATTTTTTCTTCTTCTCAAATACATGTAAAAGAAATCAAGGTTCTCAACTGAAACCCCACATTTTCTGTCAGTCCTTCCCAGTTTCAGTGTGTCCATTAAACCTGAAGCTGGCTATCTTCTTGTCAGCACAGAAAGCTTCAAATTCACTATTGGTGCTTCGTAAGTTCTCAACTTTTCAAATTAAGTAACTTTTAGGTTTATCTTTTAATTTGGCATATGCTTTAGTGGATTACAGAATTCTAAGAATATACATTCATTGTTACTGTTAAACCTAAAACTATATTTAAAACTGCAAAATCTTTTCAGTTTCCCAATTGTCCAAGTAATATAATACAGGTAAAATAATACAAAAGCACAAACAATACTTAATTTGTGCCCTAATAAATAAGATGCAAATTTTACTAAAGAATTGCCATCACTTAATAGATATTTACTAAAGAATTGTCATCACTTAATAGATATTCCTATGGAAAGACTATCAATGGTGGATTCCACTGCCGATTTGGGCTGAAAGAGGAAAACGACATCAGATTCATTAAAGGATTAGAGATAACTGGACCTGTAAGTACAGACTCTATGTCACATCAGGTCAAATAATGTTTTAGTGGCAAGGAATATTCCCTCCTAATCTGTTTATTTCAGATAAGAAATGGTGAAGCTGAGGTCTCCATTCAAATCTCAGACCTCAAGCAGAAACTCCTGCCCCTGGAGCTGGAGAGCTTCGCCCTGGATGGAACCTGGTTCTATGTTGCTGCAACAGTCACTGACACAATAAGTAAACACAACAAGTAAACACAATAAGTAAACACAACAAGTAAACACAACAAGTAAACACAACAAGTAAACACAATAAGTAAACACAATAAGTAAACATGTGTGGATGTTCCTTACATCTCATCTCTGAAGCTGTTATTATTCCATGATGCATATCTGCTAGTGCTGGAAATGTTGAAACTCTTTTTTTGAATTGTTTGATTCCATTCATTTAAAAGATTAATTCACTAATTATTTTCAGTTTTGTTACATTGTTGGCACCAACAAATCAGGTACAAATAACACTCTTAAGTAAAATCAGAAGGTTCTTGTCCATTTCTGAGTTTGGTCCAAAATTGTAATACCCTTGAGAGTAAAATATAGCCTGGTATTTATTGCATACACAAATTAACTAAATAAATGTAAACATTTTCATGAAATTCAAAAGCATCTGACCAGTAGACAGTAGATGTCAATGTGTCCAGCTTGTAAATATTGTATAACTTGTTAATATCAGTAGATTTAAATATATACAAAGTCTATCATAAATGCAAAATAATGAATGAATTGTTGCAGCTCAGTGACGTTTCTGTAATGACTCTGTGCTTTCCAGGTGGTGAGGTGCAGGAGTCAGAAACATTACTGCCCATTGTAACCCAGCGTTACAGAGTAGACCTGTCCCGGACAAGATCCCACTACATCCCTAATGTGCCTTTTGACGTAGTGGTAAATCCTCTGCATGACTCTGTTTTTTTCCCCCACTTTATGGGTTTGCTCTAGACAGGTAAAAATAATGATGTTGATTCCTCCATGTATCTTTTTTACTAGGTAGTAGTGAGCACTCCCAACGGTGTTCCAGCAGCTCACGTCCCAGTGGACATCAGTGTATCAGTCTCCACAGAGAAACCCAAAACCCAACAGACAAATGAGGAGGGAGTAGCCATTTTCACTGTCAACCTTGAAAAGACACTACCAAGGATATATACTGAGGTTAGCAAACCAGTACCGCACTCGAGCTGAGGTTAGCAGACCAGTACTGCACTCGAGCTGAAGTTAGCAGACCAGTACTGCACTCGAGCTGAGGTTAGCAGACTAGTACCGCACTCGAGCTGAGGTTAGCAGACCAGTACTGCACTCGAGCTGAAGTTAGCAGACCAGTACTGCACTCGAGCTGAGGTTAGCAGACCAGTACTGCACTCGAGCTGAAGTTAGCAGACCAGTAGCACACTTGATTTCTCAGGACTATGATCATCACACCGATCATCTGATTGTTATTAACTGTGAATATTATTAGTGTCATATTCCTACTGTTACATTTGGAATATCTTTTAATCCATTTTCACTGACGGTGAACTTCCGATTTGTACAGTATAGTTGTCCTTGGATTACTCTTCTCTTCTCTATGCTCATAAAAGTCTTTTTCTGTGCTCTTTTGCTTCATTATTCACTTACTGTAAACCCCAGATTTGTACAGTGTAGCTGTCCTTATCTTCTCTTCCGGTAGGTAACCGTTGATGGATTTAAGTTAACAAAGGAATCATCCCATGTCACCACCCCGTCAAGCAACAGCTTCTTGTATATAAGTGTGACTAACAAGGTCATGTCCCCTGGAGATACTCTGAACATTGGTTTCAGCATTCTCAGTGGCAAACCAGAAGACGGGCGCATTTACTACATGGTAAGAATGATGCATTGTATCACACTGTGAAAACAAAAACAAAGATCTATAGTCTGAAGAAAGCTCAAACTTCAACATAAATTAAACACCAACAGTAGTACAAAGACTAAGGAAAGGTGCAGGCCATGGAAAGTACTCAGAAATTATTATAAATCTTTTGAAAACATACATTTGATGCAGACCAATCTTTTCCAGTTTGTATGCTGAAATGCAACATGGGTTGCACCCATTGTAACAGTGACATTTTACTTGGATATGGGGTTTCTGTGTACATCAAATGTGTGTGTTCTCCTCAGGTTCTCAACAAAGGAATGCTCAGAAAATCAAGCTCTGTGGTAGTAACAGATTTGACCAAAGCAAGTGTCACTGTCAGCCCTGACATGACACCATCCTTCCGTCTTATTGGATATTATTATGATGCAAATGGTGAAATTATAGCTGACTCTGTTTGGGTAGATGTGAAGGATGTGTGTGAGGAAAAGGTAAACTACAATTTTGCTTAAACTCAAACTTTGTCAACTGAATTATAGATTTTTATGGTTACAGTCCTTAAAGTTGGTTATGGCTGTATTTAAGATTGCAGTGCTAGTCTGAAAGCTAATTTAAGCAGTGCTTTAGATGTACCAGATGTACTCGCCACAACAATATTAAACATGAATGTTATTTACTAGCTATTTATATCTGTAGCAAATGTTTTAATTCTTTGACAATTTTCTTTCATTTTTAACTTTTAAGCAAATCCTTTACCCCTTTACATCTTTTTTTCTAGATTGAAGTAAAAGAAAAGGAACCAGGAAATTTTTACAGTCCAGGAAGCATCGTTGATCTTACCATCGATGTGGGAAAGCAACGAGATGCAAGAGTGGCTTTAGCAGCAGTGGACAAAGCCATTTACGCCTTAAATGCCCCAAACAAACTCACCCTAAAACAGGTGCAGAAATAAAGCCCACTGAGATGTTTCTGTTACTGATCTGTTTCTGAGCAGACACAGGTCTGAAATGACACATCATTTGAAGGATGTATGCAGGTCCATATTAAACATTAAAATTTAATGTTTTACTTATTATGTGTTTTCACATAAGTGATTACATTCATTGTCCTGTGATTATATGAACTGTTTAATGAAGTTTAACATTTTAATGAAATGCTACCATCATTTTTGTAAAGATTTTAAACTGGTAGCATACAGTCAACATGTTGTATTTTCTTAGTAAGTTTATTTACAGAGTAAGTAGCAGTTCTTGGAGTTCATGGATTATTTGATTGCTATAACAGTGGGGATTGGGTTAATCATGAAAAGGATCTTTTTAAGAATTTAGTTTCTGTTGGCTTAACAGATTTATAAACCTACATCTTAACAGATTTATAAACCTACATCTTGACAAAAGCTAAATGTCTTACTCCCATTCAGTGCTGTAGTGTTCAGGGCTACACATCTTTGTTCCTCCCCCTCAGATGTTCTCCTCTATGTTCCTCCCCCTCAGATGTTCTCCTCTATGTTCCTCCCCCTCAGGTGTTCTCCTCTATGCAGTCGTATGACCTGGGATGTTCATATGGAGGAGGAATGAACAGCGCTGCCGTGTTTAATGATGCTGGACTGGCATTCATTTCTCACTCTCAGACAATCAAGTCCCAGATGAGGATCGGTAAACAAAGGAACAGAGCTCAATTAAAAGCATGAATTTGGTATTAGAATAGTGGTTTGAGAAAGGCTTGTTGTTTTTGCTTTTTTGGTTTCTAGGGTTTGATTGTGAAGCAGGTTTCAGGCGGCAGAGACGTTCTATAGATCTCCAGAAGCAGATGGCTGAAGAAGGTGGGGGAATGTGTGGAATTACAGTAAAACTTTCTCCTTTCCAATGAGTACACGATTATCTTTGATGGAAAACCCATTCCAACTCTAATTCCATTACAGATAAACAGTAAGATTTACATCTCTATTGTTTGTATTTTTGGGGGGGGTTATGGTTGTTGTTTTTTTAGTTATTAGCATTTTTAGAATGTTTAGCTGTCCGTTTCCATGGGTTAAGGAAGGTCCAGCCTCTTTTACCCAAACTGTCGTGTTACCTGTGTGTTTGTTCTTTTGCGTTCTAAAGAGTCTTCGTATAAAAACATGACACTGCGAAAGTGCTGCCGAAACGGAATGACCCTCATCCCCATGCAGCTGACATGCGAGGATCGCAAGAAACGGATCATCCACACGGAAGGCGAGGCCTGCGTGGAAGCCTTCATGAAATGCTGTCAATTTGCCGCCCATCTGAGGCTAAAGAAGAGACAGGAGGACCTACGCAGTGGCCATGGTAGAAGTGAGTATTAGGGAGAAGTCCGTGGTCCGGCTCCGTGGTCTAGTGCTCCTTGGTGATTGTCCAGACCAGCCATCCATTCCATCTGTGGTTGGTTTTGCCCCACAGGTGCTAGCAGTGGCGATATCGAAGACTTCTTTGAAAACGAGGTGCCATACATTCGCCGTAGTTTTCCACCCAGCTTTCAGTTTAATGACTTCAAAGTGAATGGCAAAACTGTGTAAGTGGAGAGTCACTTTACAGCTGGTCTCATCCAGCTCCCACATCAGTCTACTGCTAGTTCTCTAGCACTAAGTCTGCATTCACCATTGTTAGTTACTAAACCATTTACCAAGGGGTTGCACATTAGCCTGGTTGAATCTGTGTTTTGGTGCATGTTTCAGACACCACATCCATGTCCCTGACTCCATCACTACCTGGGAAATCCAGGCTGCTAGTTTATCTTCTTCCCATGGTAAGACTGTGCCCTCTGAACCTACGGTGATTGACATGCTCTGGGCCAGTACTTCTGGTACATTTACTATATACAAAACTCATGGATTTTACTTGAAGATATTAAACATTAAAGTTATACATTCTAACTGCTTCCAGGTTTTTGTGTGGCCAAGCCTGTTGACATACGCGTGTTTAAGGAGTTGTTCGTTTCCTTGAGACTTCCATACTCTGTCAAACGCAATGAACAACTAGGCCTGGTTGTGGTCATCTACAATTACGGCCAAACAGAGAGAGAGGTTAGTTAAAAGTTATACTAGGGCACAATTTGCACTATTACAAATGGATTCAATTGTTTGAAGGATTCAAGTCTGTGCTTGAAAACAACAGTGATGGGGGCTGTAAGGGAAACCACTCACTCTGAGTTTGGATGTGTTTTCTCACGTACAGCTAGCTGTTCAAATGAAACAAGTAGATGGTCTGTGTTCACCTGGGGCTGCATCCACTGCCTCCTACATCAACGTGACCATAGGCCCCCAGTCCTCAGAAACAGTGACCTACACTGCAGTTCCTCTTATTGAGGGTGAAATCCCTATCACTGTGAAGCTGTACGACAGAGAATTTGAGATGGGTATGGATGCCATCCAGAAGACACTGCTGGTCACGGTAAGTGGAGTGGAGTGGAGCTGGTTTATACTGATGTACTGATGGGATGGAAGTCATGTGTTTTGGTTTGGGGTTTTGCAGACTGAAGGAGTGCAGATGAAAGAGGAGAAAAGCTATATGATTCATCTGGATGGTGAGTCATGCTGCTGTTTTGTGTTTGTTCAGTTTCATTATATTATTGTTTAATATTGCGTGGTACATGTACATATGCATAAAATAATCATAAACTGTATCTTAAATTATGTGTGAACAGGCAGAAGTGACAAGTTGATTCCTATCGACGGACTGTTTCCAAATAACACAGTTCCTGAAACAGCTACCAATATGTTTGTCAAAATCGAAGGTGCGGATGGTTTATACTGCCTGTTTGTTCACGCAGCCAAAAGGGGCGGCGACTCACATCAATAAGGTGACTGACGTTTCTTTTCTTCACGTGAACCAGACGAAGCGTTCGGCACCTCAGCAGCTCTGCCCTTGCTCTCGCCATCTTCGGTGGAGAGGCTGATCAGAGCTCCCATTGGCTGCGCAGAGCAGACCATGATCCGCATGTCTCCCACAGCACTCTCCATCCGCTATCTGGACGGCAGCAACCGCTGGCTGGAGCTGCCAGCTGGGAGCAGAGACACAGCCCTGGAAAGGATAGAGAAGGGTAGGCACTTCCTGTCTGGATGTTCTGGAGAGGGTAAAAAGCAGAAGAAAATCTCTGTGTGTTTATAAAAATGTCTCTACGTATTTGACAAATTTCTGCAAATACTTTACTAAATAATTTTGTTAAAGGTGGATTTTAGTTATTTTGCCTTTTTGGGGGGGATTATAAATCTCATAGAATAAATGAATATCACCTTTGCAAGAAACTAGAGGTTTGTGGCAGCCTTTCTATCTGTCAGCCAGTGTGAAAAGGTTCAGCACACGTTGCCTTCTGGCTAGATGACATCACGTTACTGTCTGGCTGGATGGAGGCTGAGTGGGAGGACTGTCTGCCTTAATCCATGCAATTATTATGTCCTGCTCAATAAGAAATGTTAAGAGTCAGAAACCCACAGGGATCGAAACCCATAGAGAAGGTGACATGGGAAAATGCATGAGATGAGCAGATACCTGACGATACCTGACAGCTCTGACGTCTTCTGTTCAGATACTCTTAATGCCCAACTCTGTTTCATACAGTCCAGAATCTGGCACAGGTTCTCATTACTCCATTAAGGCAAAATTACATAAAAACATCATAGAAAACAGAAAATAATATGATGCCTCCCATATGTGAAAATACAAATGCAAAGAACCCACTGTTCTTCAGCTTATCCTTAAGTAACAACACTGGGTGGATGTATTTAATATCCGTCTTAAAACCAACAAACCCAAATCACGCTGATCACCCAAACAGACTAGATTACTGCCTGTTGACTAGGAGCAACTTACTTTCACTTGTTGGAAATATGTATAATCTCCATTTTCTAAGATGAGGCATCTACAAAAAAATCAGATTTCTCAAAAAAAGTGAGTGTAGAGATCCTTTTTTTCCTCAGTATCAGATGACAGATTTACTTGGTGGACAGGCCAGCTGGTCACAGGCATGCCACGTTGGACCCGTGTTAAGATGCCTTCATCTTCAGGGGTTTTTCTTTTCCAACTTTAGGCTATGAACGAATACTGACATTCAAAAAGCCCAATGGGTCATATGGAGCCTGGCTAGAACATCCCACAAGTAACTGGTAATTCTCTTGTCCTTCCCTGACCAGTTTCCAACATACTAGTACTGACCTTTAAAACAAGGTTTAGTTCTCCAGAACTTCACAAGACCACACACACCTGTATTCAAGCTTTTAGAAAAGGAGAGCATAGTGTGATGCTCCTCCCTGCTCCTTCAGGCTGACTGCGCTTGTGGTGAAGGTGCTGTCCCTTGTGTCTAACTTGGTAACTACTACAAGCCAGAAGATCATCTCCCAAGCAGACATCCAGGACGCAGTGACGTATCTAATCAAGCAACAACGTGAAGATGGATCTTTTAATGACCCTAATCCAGTCATTCACAGAGAGATGCAGGTCAGGGTGCTTTCTGCCTCTACAGCACCATTCTGTTCACATTCACGAACAGCTGCCTCAGAAAAACACACAAACTATCAATCTTCATTCTTCTAATGTAGCACAGTCTTTTTAACACATGTCGTACTAGACTGAAGCTGTAGCCCCACGTGACATGAACCTTATGGTGTTTTTGCACTGTTTCTGATTTAGGGTGGAATTGGTGGAACAGAGCAAGATGTCTCCCTCACCGCCTTTATTACTATTGCCCTGAACCACTCCCTCCCGTTCTTGGGCCAGGAAACCGAGCCTGTGGTAAAAAAGCTTCAATGAATGCAGCCCAAATACAGCACTGCATTCCTCCTAGATGCAATATTGAATTTCCTGTAACCTTGCTGGCATGGTAGATACAGTACTACTGCCATTCGTTTCCAGAGTGTTTTCCCTAAGACAAACACAACTAATGCACAAGTCATTCTTAAGTAATGATATTCAAAAATAATTTTTGTTATTAATGTTTAGGAAAGTAGCATCTCTCGTGCCACCAATTATCTCCTTTCACGTGTTGGAGAGCTAGAGAGGCCTTATGCTCTGGCTATCACAACCTACTGCTTATCCTCATGCCTTAAAAACCGTGAGCTGGCATTGTCAGCCTGGATGAAGCTTAAAAGTCTGGCAGTAGAAGGTAATGAATTAAACATTCCCAAAACATTCAGTACAAATGTGCAACCAAGCATACAGCTGCTTAGACTTACATACATACTTGGCCAAACACAAATGTATGTACACACACTCACACACACACTCACACACACACACACACACACACACACTCACACACACACACTCACACACACGCACACACACACACTCACACACACACACACACTCACACACACACACATATGCCTTGTCAGGACCAGGTATGTACATATGAATGTATGAAAACAACCACCTTATCTGTTCTTAAGCAGTCACAGATAGCACTTTAGAAATGAATAAATGCTCTCCTCCACCTTTTTAATGGTTGAGAGGGTGAGTGTAAGGTGTGGAGGGCCAGGGAGGACAGCCGTGTGGTAAACGAGAGGATGAAACACCTGGTCCCTCCGGCCATGGCCCTGACTGTAGAGACCACGGCGTACGCTCTCCTCGCGGCTCTCGCACAGGGAGACCTGGAGGAGGCCAGAGCCGCCACCTGCTTTCTGTCCTCACAGGAGAACTACGAAGGAGGCTTCAAATCCACTCAGGTGAGCCGGCCAGGTTGCGGCCTGAGTCAAGGAACCTGGTGTTAGAATGAACAAAGAGAAACAGTGTCATAGTCACTTCAGAGTCCAGAGCACATTCAGGGGACAGATTACAGGTTTTGTCATAATCCAGCATTTAAATTTGGTGTTTCAGGCACTTTCATTATCAAAAAAATTCTTAAAAGATGTTGTGTCCTGGTATGTACCTCCTGAAACAGAAATCAAGATCTTCAAACAGACTCTTAAGTGTTTTCATTTAAAGATTCAGATTAGTCTGATCTCAATTAGGCATTTAGGTAGCTAAGTGAGAGTAAGTGCTGTTTTAACATATAGATGTGTATGTGTTGGGCCCCTGGGTTGGTTATGAATTTGGGTTATGAGGGGATGAACTCTCTGCAGCACAAGATGTGGACATGTAGTTTATGGCGAATAATAAATTGATATCGCTATACTGTTGACATACATGCAGCCTTAGTCAGTGGGTGTGATTCAATAAACCTGTTCTACTGCATGAAACTGTGAAATCTACTCACATACTCTCATACTTATTCATTTATTTTGTTCTAGGATACAATAATAGCCTTGGAGGCTCTCTCAGCCTATACAGCACATAAACCCACATCTACCTTCAGTCGTCTCAGTGCGCAGTTTACCAGTCCATCGAGGAATGCAGTGGAAAGGGTTGTCCTGGACAAAAAAGGAGAGAAGGTGGAGGTGGAGTTAAAGGTAGAATCAGTTTTTCTCTGGACCAGTGGTTATAACACCTTCTGATCTTAGAACGTATATGAAGAATGTGGAATCATATATAACTAATGTGGAATCTCTCTATGAAAAGTACATTCTGAAACTAAAGGTAAGGTGAAAGCTAAAGTTAAGCTGATGGAGAAATTTTTATACGGCCTCTAGAGGTCACTGTAGGCAAGATTATACCCAGTATTCCGTGATGATGGATCACTCTTAAATGCTCCGTTATTTAGCTGTAGTATTTGGTCTGAAGACTTTTAATTTAGGTCCTTTTCAGTCGTTAATTTGAGACGTAAATTAAGATAGTTTTGGAATAAATTACTAGGCCATTCTGGATTCTCCAGTAAAAACTTCTTTATGTTTTGAGATGTAAAATGATACTGTTTTATATACTTGTAATCTGAGTAGTTTAATAAATATGGTGTAGTTTTATTCAGAAGTACTAGAAACAGAACATTTTTTGGTTAGCTGGTTTGTTTGTTTCACTCAGTCACTTTTTTTCCAGAGACTGCTGGGAGGTGACATCACTGCAAAACTGTCAGGGAGAGGGGAAGCGAAATTAAAGGTTAACCAAGGCGTTAACACACACCTTCACTTTATCAGTCTGACAAGTATCACATTTGAACAGGTCACTCTCCTGATTTCTGTCGACAGGTGGTTAAATCGTACTACGCCCTGGACCCTTATAGCACCTGTGACCACATGTCAATCGATGTGAGAGTGAAGGGCAAAGTTGATTACACTGGTAAGGATACAACAAGAAAAAAATCCCGATAATTGTGTGTAACGGGATATTATGTCTTAATGCTACAGGATTACATCATATATCATTTTCACATTATCTGTTAAAACGATACCTGCAAATAGCTTCTATGTTTTGTACTACCTCAACAAACGGGTGGTGTCTCATCCAGACAGCATAATGGCGAACTATAACTTCTATGATTATGATGGCGAGGGTAACGAGCAGGTGGAAGAGGAGAGCGTCCCGCGCTCAGCTATCGAGTGGTTTGACGTGCGCAGCAGACGCAGGCGGGACACACAGCAGAGCTCCGGGAACACCGTGGTGTACGAAGTCTGTGTCAGGTCAGGACAATTCCCTACTCTTCTTTCCTGGATGACCTGTTTCTGCAAAGGACAACGGGGATGGTTAGTTTTGGGTTTACAGTGTTGCCATGTCTTCTTAAATGTAGTCACTCTCTAGAGAGGAACATCTCAGGCATGGCTATTGCAGATATCACTCTGCTCAGTGGCTTTGAGCCCAGGACGGAGGATCTGGATAAGGTCAGTGGCAGCTCCTGTAATGCGCACCAAATATGTCAAGTAGGATTCAGTTTTCCATGTAGAATTTCTGTAATCGTTTGTTATCACTTAAGTATTTCCAACATGACTGTCTGCCATTAAATATCAGTTTTTCAGCAGTTTAGTGTTGGTCATGTGGTTCATATTATGACATCACTTCCTGGTTTTAATAGCTAAAGGACCTGTCTGACAAGTACATCTCTCACTATGAGATCTCCCAAGGACGAGTCCTGTTATATTTCAATGAGGTGAGACAAGCAGGTCAGCAGGCAGACAGACAGACAGATGGACACACACACACACACACACACGCATGCACGCACGGACACACACACATGCACACACGCACATACACACACACACACACATGCACGCACAGGCCCACACACACATGCACATACATATAAACACACACACAGACAAGCAGCTCATTAAAATGATGGCATCTCTTTTCAGATATTTGGAGGTAAAGAATGTATTACATTTGAAGCCATTCAGACTGTACCAATAGGGTTAGTGCAGCCAGCTCCTGCAACATTCTATGACTATTATGAACCAGGTAAGAATATAACCTTTTCTTCTTTTTTTGCACTGTTCTGATTTTTTCACAGGAATACATCACATAGAACATTGTATGTTTAACGATAGATCGAATTTAGTAATTAGATTTTCCAGTCATGCAGTAAACTTAAGAACAAGGATTTTTGGGGTGGGGAGGAGTCTCACCCAGTGCTGTTATTTGTCGCATGTGTGTGCAATACTCAAACATGAGCTTCGTTCCTGTTTTGTCTTATAGACAGAAGATGCTCTGTGTTCTACGCTGCCCCCAGCAGGAGCAAGATGGTATCAGTACTCTGCTCTGAAGATGTGTGTCAGTGTGCTGAACGTAAGAACCCCAAGCTTCATCCAAACCTAGATTCATCTGCTTCTTCTTCTTCTTCTTTCCTTCTTACTATTATTACTATTATTATTATTCATAAACATTAATAGCTTCATCGTGTATGTCTGTGTACCTCTCATAGCTTTTGAGGTGTTTTTTAGGTTGAACCTTAAATTCTTATCTTATGCAAAAAGAGTTTTCAGAATATTTTGGTAAGTGAAAGGATGTGATTATCAAGTTTGACCATGTCGTGCACTTTAGACTTCAGCAGACTCTGCTGTGGTCGAAGGGCAGTGAAAAACACCACCGGTCTCCTCTACGTTCTTAATGTCACCCGCTTCATCTGTGTTTACAGGGCCCTGTTTCAAAGAGAAGAAATCGTTCGATTCACTGATCAAAAAGGACGATCGTTTCAAGTTTGCTTGTTACTATCCTGTAGTAAATTATGGTTTGTATTTTTTTTAAAGCAACCAGTACAGTAAATTGGTAGGTCTTATTATTGGAGAGGCACATTCTGCTAAGAGTATAACTCTATGTTCGACATTATGGCAGTATAACCATTTTGTATCATTTATCTGTTATTGGTCATTTTTAACAATGTTAACATAACTGACCTAATGTCAGTTTTTGGAGATATAGCTCTGTAGGCAGATCCTGTTCAAGTTCTGGTCTATGTTTCCTCTGTTTTAATCGGGTTGCACTGCAGGCTTCGTGGTGGAAGTTCTCTCAGTAGATGAAGCGAGTAGCTTCCAGCTCTACTCCACCAATGTGACTGAGGTTCTCAAACACAGTGAGTATTTGTTACCTTTCTTATGAAGAGACAAACGTGGTGTGTGTTTGATCACACCTGTGTTGGTAAGAGGATGTACATGCTGAGCAAATCTCTTCCTGCTGCCCTTTGATTTGTTGTTTTAGCAGTGGTGAAGCGACCATATATCATTATTTATTATGTCTGTACAGGAAATGTGTACACACATGTACTTAAAAAAAAAATCAGAACAAAATGTCTTCTGTGTATGCGATGCTCAGACATACCTTGCACAGACCTGGTGTAATAGCAAGTCTTTTTGACTTGAAATAGTTTGATAAGTACAGGTGTTAGCAATGACATTCATTAAGGTTAGTGTTTAGAACCAGGGTCATGCTATTACTCAACTGTAAGGGGAGGTAACACCAAAGTTACCACTGTGGTGTATAGAGTGTTTTTCTTTCTTGTTTTTAAGAAACAAATTTTTACAAATTTCTTGTTTTCTAGTTGTATTCTAATAATGAGACTGATAAATACTAAACTGTTATTGTACCATTGCTAAAACAACCAATCTAATGGTGACCCAAGACTTTTGCACATTGCTGACCCGTTCTGATCCATAGATGCTGACACCATGGTGGATGTGGGTGATATCCGCGTGTTTGCCAAGAGGAAACATTGCAAGGGCCACCTGGAGCCTGGGAAGACCTACCTCATCATGGGCAATGACGGCTCCACCACGGACTCCAGAGGACAGTACGTTTTACCAGACACGAGAGTCTGATTCTGCGTTTGACAAATGATGTGTACTAGACGGCATCATTGTGAAATGTTTTTGTGAGTACAAGACTCACAAAATCAAGTATAAGTTTTTGTTTTACAGTTTTTGTTTTTAGAGAAAGGATTTTAAATGGTATGTGTTTTGAAAGGCCTGTTAGCTTTTACTTAAGGTAAATTGTTCATTATGCTAGTTGATGTTTTTTAACTTATCATTTCTTAAAACACAAAATAATGTTCCAAGATAGTTAAAGATACAGTTAGTTAACATTATAATAATGTTATTTTATGTTAATTTCTCTTGTTCTCCCACTCTTTCTTAGAATGCAGTACCTTTTAGATGCAAATACATGGGTTGAGCAGAAACATGATATTACAACATGCAAAGCATCGGTTAACAGGCAACCCTGCAAAGAATTAAAAGCTTTTCTAAGGGACTACCAAGCTATCGGCTGCTCCCTGTAAGTTGTACATGGACTGCAGATCACAGCTTATGATACAATAAGTGGAATTTTCCATTACAAATACCTGTTCATTTAGCACATAAAGAATATTGGTTTGTTGTACTTTTATTTTGTCAAATAATTTACTTATGTAATGCAAACAACATTTTATAACAAAACATGAAAATAAAGTCTCCTCTAAATGATTGTTTATTTCCCCCTGTTTACTGATATTTCAACCTATTTTTTTTTTTTGTTTGCAATGAGATTTGTATACATGATCTCCTGGTCATGATCTCCTGGCCACACGCAGGTACTCACGCTCTAGCCTTGTGCTTACATGAGTACATTCACACACGCATCTACCTTCCAGCTCTGCCTGCTCTTCCGTTTTATGCTCGTCCAGTGATTGAGCCGCCGTCCATTAGAGTGGGGCAGCTCAGTTTCCTGGCTCCGGCTTCTGTTTATTTTGCTGAAGTCTCCCGCCCTCTGCCCTCTGAGAACATGAACCATGAGAGCATCCTCTGTGTAGGTTCAGAAACATCTGTAGGGGGTGGGGAGTGGGCCGGAGGCCTTCAAACACGCAGGGTATTCTCACACAGAGCTGAAAGGACCTTGTGCCTTCATGGGGCGAAAATGGTGTTGGTGAAGAGCATTTCGCTTCAGAATGGAGTCAGACATCGTAGGGAACCCTGCGAGAGCCGACGTAGATGAGCAGGGAGAACGAGGTAGTGGGTGGAGTAGTGAGGGTTGGAGAGAGAAGACCAAGAGGAGAGGGGAGCGGGAACAAACCCAAGCTTTATGCGCTGATATTATTTTAGCCTCTGAAGGCTGCCGCAGTGTAAGCAGTGGCTGTCAGTTCTGTCACGGCCGCGTCAATGGCAGCCTTGTCTGTGCCAACGTCATTAAACTTCTCGTTAGGTTTGGACCAATAAAGACTGAAGCTGAACAAATATGAATGTTTGGAAGTGCATACATTTTCATTTACAAAGAAAAGAGGAATATATACATATGTGTGTGTGTGTGTA
>JAOYMR010000007.1:3973497-3984232 GCA_025802075.1 Tenebrosternarchus preto | reverse complement strand
ATATAGTACTGTGGAAAAGTGTTAGGTTTATTAGGTTTGTTTTATTGATTTAACAATGGTACAATAATCATATAATATGCTTCTCTTTTTATTACAACTTCTGATCTCCCCTTACACTTGAGCAACAGTAGGAAACTGGCTCTCTTCAAGTCACTTAAACACTCTTAATATGCCAAAAGATTCTTCAGAACACCTCAGGACAGTCTCTGCTAAAGACTTCGAGATGTGCTTACTGTATATGTTTTTTCTATCTTAATACACAGACTGAGAAATAATTTTATATATATATATGAAATATATATGGTGCTAGAAAAACAAATAAAAACTATTAAAACTGAATAAACAAAATGGCATTTGATTCAACAGAGGGACTCTTAATTAAACAATTAAACCAGTAGGAGCTTCTATCATGGTTCTATCATGGTTCTGTCATGGTTCTGTCATGGTTCTATCATGGTTCTATCATGGTTCTGTCATGGTTCTGTCATGGTTCTGTATTTCTTTAGAATTAATGACTCAATATCATCTGTTTATGTCATGCAACTTGTTCTTATTACAAGGTTGTACCAATACTCTACATGTAAAATACACCCAGTGTTCACACAGTCTCTTTAGTGTTCACACTCTAATTCAGATTTTTGTTGATCTAAAAATGCAGGGAACGATAGATGTGCACACGTAGCTGTTTGATTAGGTGAGCGCCCAACCGTGGCTGCTGAAGGTCTGGCATGGGCCCAGCTACAGAAGGCCAAGGTCAGGTCAGACACATGAGGGTGGTCTCAGGGAGAGAAGTGGGTGCTCATGCTTCACCCAGTGAAGCAGGTCCAGGTGGGAGTGCCACAGAGATCAGACCACCCATCAGAGAGCAGGGAGCCAGTGACAAACCCTCTTTATGTCCAAGGGAGGAGAATGTGCAGAGTCTATGATATTCAGGGGAAAAGTACTGGACATGTCTGACATGGTAGCCCAGAGAGACAGACGTTGGCATGAGATGGTTTGATATTGCTTGAGCTACTTAAGAGGTTAAAAAACATGCTGACATTCTGGATTTTAAAATGCTGGATAATAATAATAACAATAATAATAATCTGTGTATTGCTTGTGTATGCAAGTGCATGTATTTGCATGGATGTGTAAGTCTGTGTGTGTGTTGTGTGGATGTGTGTTTAGAAGAGGTCAGGGGAGGTGGTTATGTGGTCAAACCCGTGACTCCCCACTTAACAAGAGTGAAAAATATGAAAGTCCACTCAGACCTGCTCACCCCTTTGTTTGTGATTTAGCTATAAATCCTGAGGTAGATTGAACTCTACACACATATATAAAACCCACTTTCTTTTTTTCACAAACTCTAAAAATACACAGCACAGAAGGGTTAAAAAAATCAAATAATTTAAATAAATGTTAAATAAGTTAAATAATTTAAAGACTTGTCTTATGACACCTAAACCACAAATAAGAGTGTTAAAACACATCTGCCTGACTGGCTAAAACAAAGTTTTAAAGTTGTTCGACAGGAACGAGTAACACACTACACCTGTGTGACCACAAACCCTCTAACCAATGTTACAGCCTCTGGACTGTAAATCAAAAGGGTAACACACTTACTGTAAATCAAGAGAGAGGCGGGGAGCCTGGAACCCACATTTAAGCCCAAGTAGACCTTCTTGCCCTCCTCCTCTGCAGTGGCGCACGGCCTCCCCTCTGCCTGCACCCCAGATCTCTCTCTCAGTCCACAGTGCAGAAGAACACGAGGGCCAACACCAACTCCAAGTAAGTCTCCATTTTAACATGGACAATTTTGCTCATTATAAACTTTACAGCTTTCATGGTCTTTGTTGTATACACTCAGGATTGGGGCAAACTGTATTGTGTTTTATATATATATATATATATATATATATATAATGCAATTTCTATTTTTTTATTAATTCCAAAAAATTGTTGGGGTGGATGTGAGAATTTAAATTGAATTTTGAATCATTTTAGTTCATTTATTGAATATAACCTCACTGACCCAAAAATGTCATAATGCATAATAATAATAATAATAATAATAATAATAATAATAATGCATGTACTGCCTCCTTCAGTGGATAAGTGTAAGCATGCAGCCTGGAGAGTTTGGCAATGATTATTCACATAGACTTTGTAGCTTGCCAGTGGTAAATTCCTCTCTCTCTCTCTCTCTCTCTCTCTCTCTCTCTCTCTCTCTCTGTATTTTTTATTTGATTTTTGGAGTCATGTATTTTAAACTAAAATCGATTTGGCAGCAAGTAGTTTCCCTAAGCAAGGGTTATGTAAGAGTTGAGTCAAAGGCATCACAGTTCTTCTCAACCTCAGTGCACAGTACTGCTCTGTTAGTACAGTACCTCTGCTGATAAAGAGACTTCTTTTCTCCTGGACACATTTTAATTTTGGTATGATGGATTCATTTCTTAGGTTGCTCTGTGCATTCTAAAAGAAAGGACATTTGTAAGACTGAAGCAATTGAATGTCCTGCCATAATGGTAGCCCAACTTGATGGGCACATGCATGTCAATAGATTAAGTGCTGTGGTCAATGGTATGTATGTTGAGAAAGGTCACCCACTTCCGTATTTTTCTTCTTTTTTTTCAGAAAATCCATGTTTTGCCACCACTGTCTACAAACAGTAACAGACAAATCAGTCTTTGATTCTGCCTAAATCTTAACATTTGAGTAACTCTTCTCCTGTGTCTGCTGAAATCAGTTACTGCTCTTCTGAAATCAGCTCACAATGCTTATCTATCTGGCCTTCCTCTTCCTTCTGACCCCTCTTCCTTCTCTTCAAGCCTCAATTAGTGAGAGGAACAATTCCACTAAGCCAGCTCCTCATGCTATCAACCTCAGTGTGCCAAAGCCAGTGCCCTCAGTACTGAATGCCAAACCAAAACATCAGAACCCTCCTGCTGCCTCTGCAATCAGCAATGACAGCCAAACACTGTCCTCTGGCGCTAAGTCTGCTGTTACTACTACCATTCCAAAGGCCTCCAAAGACAACCCCGCTTCAGGTTCTCCCATCACAGTCATCATCAATGAAGGCTGCATCCATAAGGAGCCTGAGAAAGATGTGGTCAACGCGAGCAGAGTGCAGGAGATTGAGCTGAGTGTGAATCCAGGCTCTCCTCTGGTGATGACACACCGCATCAGTGTGTTATCGAGTACATGCACAGGAGCCTGTGAGACAGAGATGGCCGAACTGAAGGGCCGAGTGGAATTCCTCGAGAAGGAAGTGTCCACTCTGAAGAAGAAATGTAAGTAGGCATTCATTTTAAGGTATTTTCTATCAGTTCTTAAGACAGTTAAAGACTGGCAGGCAGTCACCTAATACTGCAGTCCTGAATGGATGATTTTGCTGCATTCAAATCATAAAATGTCTCCCCATATCCGTAGGCACTCTATGCTCAGAAGGACACTGTCCAAATAACTGTAGCCACCAGGGCAAGTGTGAAGGGGGAAAGTGTGTGTGCCACCATGGATTCAGTGGTCCAGACTGCAGTGGTATATCATGTCCCTCCAACTGCAGCAAGAAAGGAAAGTGTGTGAATGGGAAATGTGTGTGTCACACTGGTTTCACAGGCCCAGACTGCAGCAAAGGTGAGGTACACGATGGGTAAAGTAGGACTGCAGCATTTAGAACACGATATATTTCTTACGCATAATATATTGTCCTGTTTTTTAAACAGGTGCGGAAAGGAAAATGAAGGTGACTTTTGGAGCTCTGCCTGTGATGGTCTCTTCCGAGAGCAGCACTGCAAAGCAAGACCTGCCACCTGGGAAAAAGACCAAGGCAGAACAGACAATATTTGTAAAGAAAGTGGATGAGAAAGAGCAAAAGAAAGACAACAAAGACAAGACAGCAGCAAAGGTCATTACACACAAGCCACCTGTTAAAACCAGCATCGTTAATGACCAGTACAACGATACGAAGGACAGGAAGGAGGTGCCATTGAGTCCAGTTCTGCTGAAGCACGAAGGGTCAAGGCACCAGGAACAGGCATCCAGAGGCAAGACAGCACTTCTAACAAGAGGATCAGAGAAACAAAGTGATATCAAGTTGAAAGTAAGTTCAAAACATGAATCCGTGGAGAAACTGAGTGTGAAACAAGAATCTTTGATCCAGAATGCAAATCAAAGCACCAGTAAGAAATATAATGGCACTTCAAAAGTTCTGTTCAGTTTGGCAAAGGGCGCCAAACCGTCATCAAATGTGACTGTTCAAACCAGTCCTGGAAAAGTAAAAATATCTCATTTAAATGGGACCTTTACAGAAAACGACAAGAAAAAGCTCAAAGGTAATGGTACGATGGCTCTTAAAGGAGGAGCAGCATCCGAAAAGCAAAAGATTTCTTTCAATGAAACTTCCAGTGAAAAAGACAAGCAACAACGTTTCCAGGGTAACATCACACTGATTAAGGATGGACCAACCAGAAAGAAGAAAGTAGACAGTCATCTAAATATCACAGCTCCTTTTGAAAAAGACAAGAAGCTTCACCACCACAGTAATGTGACAACGGTACCTAGAGGTGGAACAGCCGAGAAGAAGAAGGTCGAGAGTCGTGCAAACTTTACAACTTCTTATAGCAAAGATAGGAAGCTACTGCATGGAAATGAGACAAAGACTAATAAAGATGTTGGAATGAAGAAGGACAAACAAGTAAATATAACTACATCCTCTCAAGAAGAAACAAAGCCACAACAGGGCATTGTCACACTTCATAAAGAAGGAGTGTCTGGGAAAAGAAAAGTCAACAGCCATCTCAATGCAACAACTTCCAGCGAGAGAGACAAGACGTTACAGCCCAGCTATGAGGCAACGACTGTCAAAGGTGTGACTTCAGGAAAGAAAACAGTTGAAAGGAACGTGAATAGAATTGCTTCTCCTGAAAAGATCAAGAAGTTGCCTTACAGCACAGCCACACTTCTTAAAGAAGGAACATCTGGGAAAAAGAAGGTTGAACCCAGTCGCAATATAACAGCTTTCAGCGAGAAGGACAAGAGGACATTACCAGGTAATGAAACAACACTTCCCAAAGGAACATCTGGAAGCAAAAAGATAGAAAAGCTTGTAAATGTAACTGCTTCTGTTGAGAAAGGTAAAAAGACACATCAGGGCAAGGTCACACCTCTTAAAGAAGAACCAACAGGAAAGAAAACGTTAAACGTCCATCTAAATGCCATGACAACATCTGAACAAAAAGACAAAAAGCAGAGTGATGCAACAGCTAAAGGAACAGCTAAAGGAACAGCATCTGTAAAGGAAAAAGCAGAGAGTCACGGAAATAAAACGTCTTCTTCCAAAGACAAAACGGTTCTGCACGGCAGCGAGGCTGCAGTTCTCAAAGAAGGAGCAGCTCGAACAAAAAAGGTGTCAAGCAGTGTGAATGTAACAATATCTGCTGAAACAGATAAGAAGCAACTCCACGGCAATGTGACAACAGATTTGAGAGAAACCATGAAGAAAGGGGACAGTGAGGAAACATCAACAACCACTCAGACTAAAACTCACATCACTAGAACCCCAAAATTAACCAGCTTTGGACCAGTGGAGGCTCACAACATAACTTCAACCGGGTTTGTTATAATATGGGAAGCTACTCAAGGACTGTTCAAAACATTCACGGTGACAGTGAAAGAAGTTCTATCAGGAAGTAAGGGTGAAGACGATGCAGAGGAAGCTGATGATGAAGAGACTACTGCTGGAACTGAGGCTGAGTTGCAGAGTTCAAACAGGACCTCAGACAAAGTCCACAGTGGAAAAGCTGATAGAAAGAGTTTGAAGAAGGTCTCCCAGGTTCTTGCAGGCTCTGCTCGCTCCTATCATTTCAAGAACCTCGTACCTCAGACACTGTATTCCGTCTCTGTGGTCAGCTCTGGGCCAGGCTTAAGATCCAAAGTTTACCGACTCTTTGTATCTACAGGTACACACATCTTCACTTTTACAATCTTTTCCTATCACATTAAAGGTCAAGGTAATGAATACATCTTGCCTGACACAGCACTGCATTAATATTTAAACTGAATAAACCAGATAATGTAAACAAAAGTACGTCACTTGTACCCATTAAAGATCTGAAGCCATTTTGATTTCTTTGCATGTTTAAACAAGGGGTAACGTTTTTGAAGTGCTGCCCTCAAATATAATTAAATATCTCTCAATTGATAAAGATTAAGGTCTTTATCCTGTGTTGTAACTAGTCATCTTATTTTTTTTTCATACTTCCCCAGGTCCTGAGCCTCCCACAGAACTTTTGTTCAGCAACATTACAGAAACGTCCGTATTCGTGTCATGGACCAAACCTAAAAGCAAAGTGTCTGCATTCAAGGTCACGTACACCAACTCTGCAAATGGTACTATACAGATCTATGACACTTACTCGCATTGTGCATACAGAGTGTTTTAACTTCTCACAAAGAGAAATGACCTTTGCCTTGTTTTATATATTTACCTTTCAGGAGAGACTGGATCTATGTCTGTTGATTCACAGCTATCCAATGTCCTCATCTCCAAGCTCTCGGCTGGCTCCACGTATCACGTTAGTGTGAAGTCCGTTCTGGAAACAACCGAGAGTGAGGCGACTTCCGCCTCTGTTACTACAGGTAGACATTATGTTAGGACCTTACAGCAAAACTGTACAGCAGCTTCAATGGAATATTAAAGAGTAATTGCTGGTTTTAACCCTTCAACATTTGTCTTTTGTAGTACCCAACTCCCCCACTGATCTCCAGGCGGTGAATGTGACAGATAGTAAAGCACTGCTCTTATGGAAGCCTGCTCAAGCTAAAGTTGACCATTACATCCTCACTTATGGCTCTGCAAAATGTAGGTGGAGTTTCTCATGAGTCTTTGTTTTATTCACTCTCTTTTCATAATTTGTTCCATTCCTTATCTAATTGAACGCCCTTTTTTTCAAAGCTCCTAATGTGACAGTGACCGTGATGCTGTCTGGCAGTTCAGTGGAGCACCATCTCAGAGGCTTGCACAGATCCACACTCTACACAGTGAAAATTAGAAGCCAAATCAACAGCCTCCAGAGTAGCTCTATCTCCACAACCTTCACGACAGCAGATGGTAAATGATGAGTATCTCCAACCATAGATCAACACTTTTCACTGTGGATATGTAGACAAGATTCAGTAAAATGTCAGGTGATGGAGCATCTGATGCCGTTCTTTGTTAACTTCTTGTCCTCACCTTGTATATCATCTACTTGCTTTGTGATAACAGTGATAACAGAAATTCAGCAAATGAAGCCATACAGCAGATACATCTTCTACAGTTTCCTTTAACCATCCCCACACATACATGTTTTCTCTCAAAAGTATATATTATTTTTATTTTGTTCACATTTTAGCCAGGTCATCAGGCCATCAGATCTCTTGAAATGTAGACATATCAACAATGAGATAAAGGAATTTAGGACACAGAATAAACCTTGTGAGCTTATGAAAAAAATGATGTGCATTTTAGATGTGTGTATGAAGTTTATTCAACCTTAGAAGCTTGTGCAGACTGCCTCAAGCTGTATAGGCTAAATCACAAACACAAGTGTGAGGAGTCCTGCTAAAACTGGAGTTAAAATTGCCATGGCTACACACCGGCCCCCCGGAAGGACCAATCCATGCTCAGCTACCCTGGCCTTGTCCTCGCTGACTCCACCCATACACCTGCTGGACCGATTCCTCAGGTCTCGGCTTCTCCTCAGAGATAATGATTCTGGGTTCTGTACTGCTCGACTGAACTTTGTTCCTGTTTTACACTGTGGACTTTGGTTGCATATTGGATTTGCAATTCTTGTAATGTTTCCTGGTTTCGTTATATTTTTGTTTTAATAAAACTGTGTAATTACATCCTATTGCTGTGTTTTTGGTGTTATATAAATAAAGATTTAGCTGAGATCAGCTATCAGATCATTTATGGTACCATGAGGGTTTTTTATGTATCTTTTTATTTCTCAGGAGTAAAGCTTCATGCAGTGACACCCAGTGAAGTCACTTTCAATTCAGCTGAGATTTCTTGGAAGGCCCCTCATCTGGTTTTCAGAAGCTACAGACTTATATACCAGCTAGGAGAGGAGATTAAGGTGAATATAATATAGATTTTACTTATACAAGAATCATTATTATTGCCTAGCTTACCTATTGTTGCCTTTTACGATTCTTAAAACAACTGAAAGCACTTTACCATAGTTTAGCCACTTTGTGATAGATACAAAGTTTCTTGTAGTGGTTCCCAAAAACAAAAGTTTGATTTGCAAATCAAAACATTCTCACTGGAAACTGATAAAAGACCTGTGTATTTATTAGGCCTTATCAGACATGATGTAAGGAGGTTCTTCTTTTACTTAGTCAACATGAATCAAATAAGTTACAGTACTTCCTTCTTGCGCAAATAGGAAGTAATCCTGAATCCGACCGTGACCCGATATCAGCTGACCAATCTGATGCCATTTTCAAACTACACCGTAAATGTATATGCAGAGAGTGAAGGGCGATACATCAGTGTTCTCTCCACCACATTCAGCACCGGTTAGTTGATCATGCTTTCGTCCTGTCTCATACATGTTCACTTGTGAATGCGTGGCCCCTCTAACTCTACTGGGAATCCTGCCTTTCCCACTCCCCAGCCCCACTGCCTTATCCGTACCCGGCAGACTGTTCCCAGGTGCAGCTGAACGGGGTGAGGGAATCGGGGGAGGCCGAGGTCTTCCCAGAGGGCACCGACGGCGAGCCAGTGTGGGTCTACTGTGACATGGAGACTGATGGGGGAGGCTGGACGGTAGGCACAGGCCGGTTCAGAGTTTGCTTAAGAATGTTCTTGTCTTCTTTACTGCACTCGGTGTCCATTTTAACCATGTCTTTATGCATGTTTTCTAGGTTTTCCAGAGAAGAATGAATGGATCTACTGATTTCTTTAGAGGCTGGAAAGATTACAGCAAAGGATTTGGACACCTGAGTGCAGAATTTTGGCTTGGTAAGATTTTACATAATAGTAGTCAAGATTTTACATAATAGTAGTCACATGAGGTACTTGAAGACATCCTGTGGCAGGCTCATACTTTAGCATTATTTCTCCTCTCTCAACAGGAAATGACCTTCTTCATGCCCTCACGAGCCTGACACCAATGAGCTTGCGTGTTGACCTGCGTTCAGGAAACGACACTGCCTATGCGCACTACTCCAGCTTCACTGTGGGACCTGAGGAAAGTCATTACACCATCGCACTGTCTGGATACTCTGGTACTGCCGGTAAGCAGAGAGCAGACAATGGGAAGCCTTAGAGAAGGGCCAAACACCGCAGCTGCCTGTACGAACAAAGGTACTTTGTCTCTCTGCACGTGTCTGTGTGTTTGCAGGGGACTCCATGAGGTACCACAATGGTCGTCCATTCTCCACTAAGGACAAGGATCCCAACCCCCTCAGTACCCACTGTGCCAAGGCCTATATGGGAGGCTGGTGGTACAGGAACTGCTACAAAGCCCATCTCAACGGCCTTTATGCCACGTTCTCTGAGAACAAGGTACGAGATTCAGTGTTATTACAAGAACAGTGTCTCATGTTTTTAGAACAGTATCATATATTATTCTTAATTCTTATTATCTAATATGTCATTATAATAGTATTAATATGAAAAATGTGTATATCTTCAAACCTCACATTTCATGACCTCTGTACAATTATTGTGAACTATGCTGAAGTCCTTAAGGCTGAGGGAGTGTCTGAGTTTGGGAAGGCGTCTCAGGGTACATCACTCCACTCATGAGCATCACTGCTGTCTGTTTGCCAGGGCGTGGTGTGGATCGACTGGAAAGGCAAGGATTTCTCCCTCCCGTTCAGTGAGATGAAAGTGCGGCCTGCCTCCCTGAGCACCACTGTGCTGACGAGGCAAGGCTAGACCAGCCTGCCAGCCAGGGGGGGGGGGGGGTTGCTCCCAGTTAATACACTGTACAGCATCACAGCATCCCACATTCAGTCACATCACACACCAGCACTGTATATATCTCACCCTCATATACTCAGTGTTTCAATGTATCCCTCTCATTTGATAGCTGGGTTACAAGGCTACATGTACTAAAAAATATATATCTATATAAAAATATATATCTATATAAAAATATATATCTATCTATATATGACAGCAATAATAACAAATGTCATTCTTATTCAATATTCATATCTATCATGTCAACAAGTGATGTATTCAAGATATTCTGTGTCCTACTAGTTAAACATCACATCTGCAAAAATGTCATGTATTTGCTTACAAAGGGCTGTTCTTACAAAGGGCTGTTCTCGCTCACGTTTTCCTCTGTGTTCGCATAACTCTACAACAAAGACTCCATGTTAGCTAAATATTCACAGGGCTTGGTGCCCAGATGTTCCTGAATCTAAACGCTACTGAAATGAATGCACTGTTCCATTCTGTGGGATATGAAGGTTTCAGACCAAAGCCCTCCAGAATGGTGCTTTTTAAGCTCTGTTCTTGTGCTGATATACCAGGCCCTGATCAGAGCTGCTCCATGAATGTGTGTTGGTTTTTACATATGACGCCTCTGTCCAATAAATGCTCATCCAGGACATTTTTGTCTCATTGTTTGTCTCATTGTTTTAGAATCTCTGGTTTGTGGTGAGTACATAAGTCTAATACCAACATATTTTTGTATGATAGTAAAGAGTTTCACATAAAATAAAAGTGGAATATTCCAGTATATTCCAG
>JAOYMR010000007.1:3954781-3965601 GCA_025802075.1 Tenebrosternarchus preto | reverse complement strand
CCTTCATCACAACACTACACTCTACACTCAGACCTTCATCACAACACTACACTCTACACTCAGACCTTCATCACAACACTACACTCTACACTCAGACCTTCATCACAACTCTACACTCTACACTCAGACCTTCATCACAACACTACACTCTTCAGTGCATCTGCAGCCTCAGCCTCAGTGCTGCAGTGATCTGCACGTGTTTTACAGGCCCAGTCCCTTTCTCCTAACATGCTCCTAGGTTTCTGTCAGGCATCAAAAGAGTTTTAGGTCCAAAATGGCCAGCAAGTGTCAGGAGTTCCCTTCCAATCTGCAGCCTCCTCACTATAAGCACAGTGTACCTGGAACCAGACCATTCCAGACACAGGAACTAATGTAGGACTAAGAACAAGGCACAACAAACAATGGTCTGCACCACCGCGCTAGGAGCTCTGTTCATAACCTGAGGTTTAGTTCCACTATTTTTTTTCTATCAAGTATGTGCTGTGTACATCTGGGTGGACAGTGTGGAGCTGTAGCCTCAGCACTTTGAATGCAGAATTCGATCAGAGCCTTTAATTAAAGTCCAATTTGGTAAAGACCTCAGCTGCACTATCCAAAGTCGTGTGATTTATTAACCAGATTTGTGTCTTCGATGTCTTGTGGTCTGGATCCAAGATGTGCATCTGCATCAGTCGGCTGTCGCTTTGATCGTCCACTATTCTCTCCACCAACATTACATTTCTGAATTCGGCTGTGACATATTTAGGGTCGGCCAGGTTCCATTTACTGGTGAGATGCTGAGAGGAGAATGTCAGGGAGGACAAGCACTCGACACGCTAATAAGAGTCTGGATTACGTCACCACAGGGAACATGATCAGCTGGGTCTGGTCAGAAGTCACTGTGCATCATTGTGCCTGCACTCTCCGTTAATGTGATAAAAGGGCCTGTAGGATGTGGTAATGCTGAGACCTTTTGTGCTCAGCTCCATGCCTTTCATCCAATTACAGGCTTTACTGTTGCGCCAGCTTCCAATGAGCACCTACCGGCAAACAGTCGACCCCCCGCAACTGAGCACTGAGGACCGAGCTCACTGCAGCTGAGAGAGGGAGAGAGAGAGGGAGAGAGAGGGAGAGAAAGAGAGACTCGTCGCAGGAGAGGGAGGAGCACAATGAGGCAGGAGGCGTGCTAGACGGCAGAGTCGTCCACAGTTCAGCCGCAGCGCGTGAAGAAGCAGGACAGAGGAGAGGATGCAGGACAGAGGAGAGAGATGCGGGAAAACCCAGTCGCCATTCAGGGTAAGAGGCACCAGCAGCGCTGCGGAGCAGAGGAGCGATGAATGACCTCTGCTGCCGAGGGACTTCGGCGTGACCTTAATGAGCTTCGGGACTGGAAAGGGTTATTGGTTTATTAACATACGGCTTGGACTTTCTTCGTTGTGTAGATGATGTGGAATGATGTAGTTTGTGGGGACACTTAGCTCTGGCTGTGTGTGTGTGTGTGTGTGTGTTAGTCTGAGCAGAGCAGGTGCTGTGTCGAGCTAGTGTGTGTTTCTGCAACTGTCCTGGTGTAAAGGGCACATTTGTGGAGATGTACGCCTTCTACTCACTGCTGGTCTACATCTTCTACACCGTCTTCAAGAAGGAAGAGGAGGCTGTGCTTGAGGGGGCGTGTGGGGTCCCCCCTGAGGTGTGTGTGCACAGCAGAACACACTCATGCACACACATACTCACGCCTGCTACTGCTGTGTCTAGATTTGCATTAGCAACCTTTGGTCTGCGAGTTGTGTTCAATGTAAAAGGTATTTACCCATGTGATGTTACAGTTGCTGCTTCTGTCCTGAATGCTCAGAAAACAACCAGTTTAATTTTACTGTCTGTACATATGATGGGCAAACAGCAAAGGAAATAGCATCTAACAGCATTAGAGCAGGTGCTGGAAGCTGCGTGTTTCTTGAGCAGATAGTTAACGTCAGCGATGGTAGTATCATTCATCACATTCTTCTCACATCTGTACCCCCATGGCAAATCCTAGGAGCCTGGCCATGTTTCCATGGAAACAAGGAGTGAGAGGGAAGGTGGCCACACCTCCAGGTTGGGAAAAGGGGAGTGTGACAGAGTCAGTGACACATGTAAGAGTTCCATGCTGTCTTCACTAGGAGTTAACAGCTAGGTCCAGTTTTCATCATCACACAGTCGTGACACGGCTCCTCTTCCTCAGGCAGCAGCAGCAGTGATAGTGATGGGCTGTCCCTCAGTGAAGAGGAGGACGATGTTGGTGAAGGTCACGAGATCCCTGCCATGACCCCACTGGCAGCGTTCCTCTCCTACAAACAGGAGACGGAGAAGAAGAGAGCTTCCGGTGGCCACGCTGATGCAGGTGAAAAGGTAAACCCTGCCTGCTAACACCATTAGCCATAACCCACGACGACCGGACCTGCCGCCAAGCTTCAATCCAAACGGGTGCATGTCCAGATCTCTGACAGTCAGGACAGTAACGCCTCTCGGTCACCCGCCCGCTAACGCCGTTGGGGTTTGGTGCCCCTCTAGGTGCCCGAGTGTCCTCTGGTGGCGGTGATGTCTCATCTGCTGAGCTTCCTGGAGCAGTACTCACACCTGCAGCAGCTGCAGCAGCAGGCCTCGAGGTACCGGGAACGACTTCGTCTCCACCGCGCGCGTCACCGCCGCAGGATGCAGGCCCTGCGCACGTCCTACCGCCAGCGCCTCCGCGACAAGGCCAGCGTCATCAGCAGCCTGGAGGAGGCCGTGGTGGTGCGGCAAGGCCCGTCCGCCGACGGCCGCAGTGAGCGCACTGGTGAGGGCCCGCCTCCTGAACGTCCGAGCACAAGCGCTGACCGCACGTGTCTGGCTCAGGCAGTCTGGCTCAGACACTCTGGCTAAGACAGTCTGGCTAAGACAGTCTGGCTCAGGCAGTCTGGTGGTCTTCTTCACAGTTGTAGGTTTGGATCTACGCGGCACTGCAGAACTGAGGGATTTTCACTGGCATGCCTGATTAAAACCATCAGCTGACTACTGAGCTGTTAGCTGAAATAGGAGCAAGAATAACTAGTCACACATTAATTTATGCAGGGATGAGATCCCCTCAGGAATAGACTCCGCCAGCCCTGTTATAGAGAATCAGCTCTATTTGGTTGTTTAGTTCTTCAGGATTTTAATCTTCATCCTAATCCTAATCCTAAAATAGAAGGCAGACGCTCATTAGGTTTGAACTTTGGAGAGCTGCTGTTTGTGTAGAGGGGCTTCTTCCACACTGTGAACAGTAGAGGAGGTCTGGACACATGCGTGTAGACACTGAGAGCAATGCACAGGCCATCTCTGAAAGAATATCCTTCACCGCAAACATGATCCTTCAGAGAATTCCTTGCACAACACACACACACACACACACACACACACACACCATTTCTGGGAGAACATCTTTCACTACACAGCTTCCCTGAGAGAGGACTCTGCACTACACCGTTAAGCAATTCCTCACATTTTTGAGTGTGATGTAGCTGACAGCTGTGCCAAACCTTGCAGTTGTTGACACAGATGACAGGAGGGATCATGGTCGAGAAAATGTCAGATTCTGATGGACAGGGAAACAAATCACCTCCTTCCAAAGCTCAGAACCAATTATTTATGGAGAGCCTTGTGTATGGATGAATCCCTGTTTAGTTTCAGGATATGTTTCTTACTGAAAACCAAAGAGGCCACCAAGCAAAGCCACAAAACAGATTGCTTATTGATTGCATGAAGATGTTCTCCAGGACAGAGGAAGGATGCTGAAAATAGCCAGTAACCAATTTTAGACCAAGCTGCTGGAAGTGACCTCAAAGCTGTCATGGACATCTAGCTTCTCTGTGGCTCTGTTTTCCATTACACACCACCAAACGATCCAGTGTAATCTGGTACTGGAAAGGTTTCAGCCTCCAGCCATGTGCATGTTCTACTGATAGAGTGAATGAAAATTATCCCCCCAGAAAGCACTGGGGCTGAGGCTCCTTTGCTCTGTAATAACCTGAGAGTCTGGATCAGCAGCAGATGAGCTTCCTGGTGGTTCTGGTAAGCAACAACAATTCACAGATAGACCAACCAGTGCTTTATATAAAAACAAAGGGGCTACTGTAGTGTTTAATGCAGATCCATGTAATTTTATTAGTGTTTTGATTAAAACATCTTTCCACACCTCATTTACAGTTTTCTCTGGAAGGTTTAGGTATTAAACCTTTATTATAAAAATCTTACATTTTAAAATTTTACACACCCTGCATATTTACAAAAATTTTTCAACGCTTAACGGAGTAAATGTTTGGCAAACTCAACACCTGAACAAGGTGAATCAAACAAATTGGCCTTTCTTATCCAGAGCACTCACAGCAGCAGCAGAGCCCAGCTTTAACCTGCACACTGCTGTTGTATATTGACATCCATGGGAACAGTGAAACCCTCCTGAAATGGGCAGATTTATTCTGTTCAGTTTGTTCAGTTTCCTCCTGCTTGATTTAACTTCAGTTCTTACCCTACCAATCAGCTTGGAGAGTGACAGATCTGACCCAGCCCATCTCAATAATTAGCAAACACTAGAAGATAAATACTGAATCAGCACATCAGAAATAAACAGCATTAAACTGATTAAAGTGATGCTGGGAAAGTCAGGATCTTTAAATGTTGTGTTTCTGAGTACTTTGATGTCCAAGGAAGTCTCTTCTTCCAATAGGAAATTTGGAAGCTTTTTCTAAAGAAGGACTCGCTAAGAGTGAAACTTGATAAAAATGATCTGTTGCCATAATGTGTAAATATTGTTCACGTATATTCAACACTGTACTCATAAGACAATCCACAGTTTGAGCTTAAACACATTAACATTAATGATGCATCCAAGATGTTTTAGATCATGATGGCTCTTAATGATGCGATGATAATTATGAAAATATGTTGTGAAGAAACAGGGAAATTTGATACAATCTTGAGTGATGTTAATCAATAAACCAGTGGAGCATCTGCCATTGTGTGTGTGTGTGTGTGTGTGTGTTCGTGCATGCAGCAGAGTCCCCAGCAGGACTGCACAAGCTGGTGCAGTCTTTGTGTGGCCTGCAGGGTGAGAGGAGTCAGCTCCGGGGAGAGCTGCGTCTCCTCCATGCCCAGCAGGAGCAGAGGGAGCAGGATTGCCACTCCAAAGTGCAGGCCTTCCAACAGCAGGTAGCACTGAGCCATCTCTCACTCTCTCTCGGATCAGTTTTATCATTTTTTCACCCACTCCCCCATCCTATTTTCAGCTCATCACTCCATCCTCCATGCCCCAGTTTCCAGACCCACCAGTAACACCAGTAGCACCATTAGCTCTCTTCATGCCTTGCTGCTTCTTTCAGATTAGACTTTCAAACGTCGGGTATGGAACACCACACCTGGTCGTCTCTCCTCTTCAGTTTTCTGTACACTTCGCCGTGAATCTGCAGGCCTCCCCCTCTATATATCCATCCATTCATCCATCTATCCATTCACATTTCTCTGTTTCCATTCCCATCCACCTATCCCTATTTTTTCAGTTTAAAAACAATGCCAGCACTTATTCATTTTTTCCACCACAGATCGATGAACTAAAGAGCTGCATTGAGGAGAGAGAGGAAGAGCTGTCCAGGCTTCGGACTGCATCTGTAAGCACTTCACGGTCTATTTAGTTCATTCACCCACAAAGAATAACAGTACACTTGAATTAGGCCAGACGGTTCTTAAAGCTATTCATGGTTTTATCTGGGGCTCAGAGCGCTCCGCTGCATAGATGTTCTCTTTTAACCAGCGCGGTCTGAACTTTTGTGCTTTGATTTGTCCCCAGGGAGTGACGGACTCGGAGAAGCGCGTCCTCAGCCTGGCGGCGGAGAACGAGAGCCTGAAACACAGCCTGGCGGTAACCCAGGACCTCCTGCAGCAGCTGTCCACTATTCCCTCGCAGTCCAGCGCGGTGCTAATCAAGGTGAGACCCCAGAGTGGCTGGACGTGATCTACACTGGCCTTATCAGACTGGCCTGAGACAATAATGTCATTATTATTATATGCTGATTTTACAATAATGTCATTATTATATGCTGATTTTATAATAGTCATTATTATATGCTGATTTTATAATGTCGTTATTATATGCTGATTTTATAATAGTCATTATTATATGCTGATTTTATAATAATGTCATTATTATATGCTGATTTTATAATGTCGTTATTATTATATGCTGTTTTTATTTGCTGTTGATGATGATTCTATTTTTATTACATGCATTTCACGTTTATTACACTCTTATGATATAATGAAAATGATAATTACAATATATTGACGTTCCATACTGTACATCAGGTTTATCCAGCTCAGATCCTAGAGCAGGGCAGTGTGGCAGTTCCCACTGCTAACTGAGCTGAGTTAGGTGTGTCTGAGCAAGCAAATCCTGAGCTGTGTTGGACTGAAACCCACATGTGTTCAGGAGAACGAGAACCTACGCTGCCGCGTGCTGCAGCTAGAGGGCGCCCTGCAGCAGCGGGCCGAGCAGCTCCAGCGGCTTGAGCGGAGGAGCGAGCAGGACGGGTGGCACCGGGAGGAGGAGCTGAGGAGGCGCGACGAGAGAGTGCGCGAGCTCCAGCTGGAGCTGGATAAGGAGCGCAGCAGGGAGCCTGCGGTGAAGGTGAGAGCTGACCGCCGCGTTGGATAGAGGTTGCTTGCCTGAAAGACTTTTTCTCCCTTCCAGTACGTGTAGAATCACAGATATGGAATGAATATGGAATACTGAACCTGATCTCGCAGAAGCTACTTTTTCGTCCCTTCGCAGTACGTCACGCGGACGGTGGAGGTGGAGTCCCCGCTGACTCTCAGGCTGCTGACGGAGGCCAGAGAGACAAGCGAGCACCTGAACAACCAGCTAAGCAGCCAAAGCAAGCGCTGCAGGCAGCTGGAGGAGAACCTCCGCCGCTCGGACGAGGCCAGCTGCAACCTCCAGCACAAGGTGATCTGACTTCTTTCTTCCAAAGGGGAGCGAGGGACCACAGTTGGGGTGCGCACCAGTCAGAGAGACACTGTTGGACGTTGAACCTCCCCACCAGGCTGCGATCACAGTCAGGAGTGAGGATTCGTTAATCCTTGTTCGGTTTCTGGCTCCAGGCCGATTAAGCTCCCACGGAGAGTCATTTGGTCGCTGGCGTGTTTTGGCAGATCGCCGCGTACGAGAGAGAGATCAGCACGCTGCAGGCAGAACTGCTGAAGGAGATCAGCCATCTAGAGGAGAAGAAAGACGACGCTGTGAGGGCAGCTTCCAGCTGCTCCCAGGAGCTCCTGCAGGACCAGTTTACAGGTGAGTCAGGACCAAAACTTCACCATACCAGAAACACTTCATCTACATGGGTCCTACTGATATACTGGACCTGATTGTTAAACGTTACAGAATTCCTCCTCATGGTTTATCATTTCACGATGTATGTGTGATCTTTTAGCCCTACAGAGGCGTCTGAACGCTCTCCCTCCCACCCTGCGCTCTATGAAGACGGACTACGCCAGCCTGCGGAGTCAGGTCCGCAGCTTCTCTGAATTTTATGGAGCAGCCATTAAAGATGCCAAGAAACAGGCAAGTTTACAGATCATGTGTAAGGCATGAACCCAGCTGAATTAAATCAGTGAGTCTTGACACGAACCATTACAGAACACAACGCGCTCTTTTGGTCGTGTCTCTGGTTTGCTAGAAGAAAAGTAGAGGTTTTTATTTGAAACCCCCAAAGATTCAATTCCTTTTTCCAAGCATTTGAAATTCCTGAAAATTAAAATGTGGGAATGAACATTTATTAAAAATCTCTAAAACCTAACCCTTCCAGATTATTATTGTTTTATTGACATAACCCTACGCTGTGATGAAACTCTGCAGATTTCCGCAGCAATAACTGAAATGTCAGAGGCCAACAAGGACCTTCTAGAGAAATACAAGAAGGAGGTTGCTCTTCGCAGGAAATACCACGAGCAGTTGGTTGAGTTGAAAGGTATAAATAAATTCCCTCACAGTTACTGAAACGACCTGAATACATAAAACCTTTTTCAACTATACAAGACAGTAATAAATTCTTCCATTAGGTAACATTCGTGTTCTGTGCCGCATCAAGCCAGTCCTGAAAGAGGACCAGGATGAAGAAGGCCACGCGGTCGTCGTGACGACAGACCTACACAATGAATCCGCTCTCATGGTTCTGAATAAGGGCAAAGGAAAGACCTTTGAGCTGGACAAAGTGTTTCATCCTCAGGCCACACAAGAGGAGGTAGACATTTCAAAAACAGATGTTAAGCAAAAGCACACCTAATGGAATGGAAGTGTTTCATTTGTTCATTTGGAGGGTCCTCTCTTCCATGTTGTTATGGACACAGTCAAGCACTTAGCAACCACCTAATAATGTGGAGATGTTCAACGGTTCAAAGTTCTCTTAGTTATGGATGTGTGGTGATAAGCTTCATATACATCAGAGAAGGTGCACTTGCTGATATAGCTGGAAGCAATATGGGAATTCATTCACACGTTAAATAAGGTGTGGTTTATATTCTCAGGTGTTTCAGGAAATTGAGCCCCTGATCACATCCTGCATAGATGGATATCATGTGTGCATCTTCGCTTATGGGCAGACGGGCTCAGGGAAGACCTACACCATGGAGGTACCATGTCTTAAAGGAGTAACTCTGTCCTGGAGACGAGCCCAGCACTGACTCATGCCAACCTCATTGGTTTTACTCTGAACAACCTGTTAACTGCAGCTGTCAAGTCACATTATGCCTTCTTTGTCTGCACAGGGTACTGCAGAGAATCCAGGCATCAACCAACGAGCCCTGAAGCATCTCTTCAATGAGATTGAGGAGAGGAAAGACATGTGGACCTATACTGTCACTGTCAGTTCAGTGGAAATTTACAATGAGGTTCTCAGGTGTGTTGTTTACCTTTTCTCTTTACATGGAAGTAAATACCAATTGGTATATGGTTGATATTTGGGAAATATTCACTAAGGTTTTTGAAGTCTTTGTACTTTATCTTCTGTCTATCTCAGAGACCTGCTGAGTAAAGACGGGGAGAAACTGGACATTAAAATCAACCCTGATGGCACAGGGCAGCTCCATGTCCCTGGTCTCAGGGTCATGGAGGTCAAGAGCTTTCAGCACATAAAAAAAGTAAGTCCCTCAATTTGATAAGAACAAAAGATAAGAAGAAATCTTTCTGGACGACTGTGGAGACTGTTTGCGTGGCACTGCAGGTTTTGGCCACAGCACGCAGAAACAGGATCACATTCGGAACTCAGATGAACCAGCACAGTTCTCGCTCACACGCCTTGCTCACCGTGACAGTGCAGGGAACGGACCTGGCCTCTGGAGCCACCACCTCCGGTCAGCATTACAGTTAATAACATATAAGCATTTTGAGCCTAGTAGATCTTTAACGCTGGTCTTTAAAAAAAAAAAAAAAAAACTACAGTCTTTAGCAGTGTTCTGAGAACCATCATCTTAATCTTGATTATTGTCTGCTTGTCTGCTCTAGGTAAACTGAACCTGGTGGACTTGGCTGGTTCAGAGCGCGTCTGGAAGTCGGGGGCAGAGGGTGAGCGGCTGAAGGAGGCCCAGAACATCAACCGCTCACTGCTGGCACTGGGAGACGTGATCCAGGCCCTGAGAGGCCGTCAGACTCACATCCCGTTCAGGAACTCACGCCTCACCTACCTGCTGCAGGACTCTCTAGGGAAGGGCAATAAGACGGCCATGGTGGTCCAGGTACACGCATTGGTATTAATGGTAGCTTTCATTCTACATCATCTAGAAGCCCAGGATAAAAGCCTTTGGGTGTTGGGAGTCCACAGTGAGCACGATGCTTTTTTGCAAATGGATAAAGCTCAACTATGCATCTGTCACTGGTGTTTGTTTCTTATCACAAGATACAACATGTATGTGTCGTGCACAGCTGAGCTGTTTGCGTTGTTGATGTCCATCAGGTTTCTTCTCTGGAGAGGAACGTCGGAGAGACTCTCTGTTCGCTGAAGTTTGCGCAGCGCGTGTGCAAAGTGGAGCTGGGCCCCGCCACACGCAAACTAGAGAGTGGAAGCCATTGTGAAACCCACTCCTAAGACTCGACCCACACAAGCGGCAGCGACTGTCCAGGACTGTTTCAACTGCAAGAATGAAGGAAACCTCGGCTAGTCTTTAAGAGCCTTCTGCTGTCTCAAGGGCTGAGGTTCTGGATGCGATGAAGAACAAGTATCTTGCCAGCTGATCCCATGAACAGCAGCCCCTCCACAGGCTGACCTGCATGTCCGAGTCTTCACCAGATCTACTATATGCCTCGCTGCAATTTTACTATATCCAGTTAAACTACAACTTCCTGCTTTACTGGGACGTTTTGTTATATGGGTACTCCAGAATACCTCAAGTAAATGCACATTACTTCCAGCTTTGAAAAAGAAAAAAAAATCATAATCATCCTCTATAACTGAAATATCTTTGTTTTCAAGATTACAGCATTCCCATTTCTGGGATTATAATACTTAGATCTCAACACCTGCTTATCGCCCACATTTGCAGACATCAAAATTAAATCCAGTGTCATTTCAAGTCTGTTCTTTACTTTAATCAATTTCCTGTTAACCAAGAACATGTTTAAGCAGCAGCAGCTTCACTGTCTAATGGCATCAATCCAGCATTTGTAGGAAGTTGCTGCTCAATTAAACCCAAGTTAACTTGGTTAAAACCTCTCCTACACTACAGATCTAAGGAGCCTGAGGAAGACCGATAACCACACCACAAACACCTCCATAACACCACAAACACCTCCATAACGCCACAAA
>JAOYMR010000007.1:3935739-3951487 GCA_025802075.1 Tenebrosternarchus preto | reverse complement strand
CACACACACACACACACACACACACACACACACACACACACACACACACACACACACACACACACACACACACGTTGCAGTTTGTGTGTCGAACCTTCTTATTTTGATGTACATCTCCTTTATGGTTCATCCAGTTAATAAAATCATGCAGGAACCCTTTAATTAAAGTTGACATTGTACACACCAAATACAGTGTGTTTCTGAATCATCACAAATGTAAGGAGTAATACAACTATCCTTCTTTGTAAAGAGACCAACAATTTTTTAAACAGATCTTGGGTTTGGAAACAGTACCCGTCATGACATCGGCACGGCAAACGCAAGCAGGTTTAATGTAACCAATCCCCAGCAGGGGGCAGTGCAAGCCAACACATTTGTCTTGGAGTCTAGGCCACACTGCTGGTGTGACTTGGGTAACAGAACAGGGCTAGGGACTATATTCCCAAGGAACAAGCACAAAGACTGCCTTCATCCTCTTCCTACCAGCCAATTAGCATGTAGCACCTGTTCCATGGGTTTCACCAGGGGACTCCAGCTACCCAGTCGAGAGAGGTTCATGCATGTCCAATTATCTCATCTCTCACCCACAGTTCCAGACGCTCAAATAACATCCACTCAGTAAATCATCCAGGATCCTCACATGGTGTGATCGGGGGAAGGCGGCTGCCTGGGAGCATGTTGCATCCATAAGTGTAGGTACTGCAACTTGATTTGTGACGTGGATGATTCCTCAGTGTCGAGTCTCTTGAGACGTGAGCACTAGGAAGAGGCAGAGACGGTTCTGTGGACGTGTGGGTTGAGAGATACATCCATTACTCCCTGCGCTACACAAACACCAGACCTTGGATGGCAAAGTCCTGTCCTCAGACTGAAGACGAGGAACGGCAAACTGAGTGACCGCAAGTGTGCAGATGACTTGTCGCTAACAGAAGGAAATGACCTCTGGCCTAATACACGCCGTCACACGCTTCCCAAACAAAAACAAAAAACAGCTGACCTCAGTCTAAAGCATCGAGGTGAAAACACTTCAGTGAGAAAGTAAGACAAAGGAGCAGGGAACACCTCCCACTCACAGGAGGTCTCTTTCCTGGAGAGACTTCCTGACCACCTGCTGGAACAATACATCTCAGAGCCATTCTGCATGTACAGTAGGCAAACAATACAGTGCTGCTAAAATATCAAAAGTAATTTGTCCTGCACCAAGTCAGGACTGCTACCTTCAAGCCTCGAGTTACATTATATCTGAATCTGAACGCGTCACATTGCATCCTTCAGATGACAGCAACACATTGTGGTTTCCATCAGAATCAAACACAGAGAACCAAGGAAGGCGCTGGAGACAGAAAAAAAACCACAAAGAAGGAAGAGGTGGGAGGGAAACAACAGCTAGTAATGCATAAACAAATCAAAATAATCGCACAATGATGCCAGCATCCAATCAGCTGCTTGTTACTACACAGTTTTAATATCACAGTGAAAAACATTAGGTTGCTTACAATTAACAGCAACAGTCTTGTGAGGAAACGCGATTCATCTATAACCATATGACCTATGACCTATGTGCAGCTATGTGAAAAGCGCCCAGCTTAACCCCACCCTTAACCATGAAGTTCTGAAAGGTAAAGATGTTCCACTCCTGCATAGCAGTCCATCTAATCACTGTGGGCTTCGCAAATCAGTGGTGCCATAAGCATGAACACAGCCATCTTACCTCACACTGCCTGTTTCGCACCTACTTAAAAAAACCAGCGACACACCACTACTACAGGTGTTATCAGGTAAAACCTACGTGGAACAAAGAAGTCAGTGATCCAGAGAGCTGATGATGGGGAAGAGGCATTAAGCTCCCCTGTGTATACCTGCTTTGTTGTGGTCCAGACTCATGTAAACATACCCCAGGCGACAGTCACGAAGTGAATGATCAACATGACAATGATGCCAAGAGGTCAAAGTACTCAAAATCAATAATAGCACAAACAAAAGCAGACATTCTAGACATTTCCAAACACCAATCGGTCAGATTTTGTTTTGTGAGTTTTACAAGAATAAGTGACCAATAGCAAATGCACTTTTGCTAGAAATACTACAGTAATGTTGGCCACCTTCCTGCTTTTAACAGTTGTAATCCATTATGAAGTTCTAAGACTGTATAAACAAGACATCCCTCCCACTCTTAAACTCGGATGACAGTAACTTAATGTTACACGTTACAGTTTACATTTGCTCTCAACTACTGCCAAGTTTACAATGGCACAGCAAGTGGAGGACAATCCAGACATCAGGCGTAGAGGTTGGGTGGTGTTTCTTCTCCCGTCTGTGGAACCATTGTTTTGCAATCTGAGCTCCTCTGCAACTTTAATGATCCATGATTAGTCACAGGAGACACCTTTATACCTCCCAGCCCAGACCACACCTATATGTGCGCTATATTTTCTGTTTACTTCCCAGCCCAGACCACTCCTATAAATGTTCTACATTTCTTTCATCAAATTCTGAAGCATCAGAGCAGCTTTTCTACTAGAATCTACACAAGGTAAACAACAATGCATGCTGAAACAACAAAAACAAACAAGATTTACATTCTGTACGAGCAGTCACCAACAGCAGTATAAAAGGAGCAAGTCTGAAATGCTGAACACGAACTGAGAAGAGTCCCAAGGATCTATCTGGTGTAAACAAAGAGCATAAACAATGGAAAATGGATGGTGGAGGAGATGGAGACCTTGGCCTGGGCCTGAAATAGAGCAGAGAGAATGTGCCCAGCCCCCAGCACTCACCGAATTCATATAAACAACCAGAACAGCCCTGCAATGGACCAATCCATCTCCACCCAGACGAGATAGTGGCACAGCACTCAGAACTAAAAACATGGAAGTGGAAGTATGAACTGAAAGCCTACGTTTGTGTAATTGTGACCATACTAAGTTGTATTCTTTTGCAGAACAGATGGTGTGAAAATGGAATGAAGACGTGTGTTTCACCTGTGTCTCTCTTCTGCTTCTGCCTCATCTAATGCCCTCTTGCTATCAGGTTCCCCTTCTGTGGGTCCCCTCCCCTGGAAAAGGGGCACAATAACAATTCTTGTTCCAGTACATCTCAAACTTTTAGGTAAGTAATATGTTAAACAATGAGAGAAATGCAGAGAAAGACCAAGCAAAACATGGTTTACTTCAAGTCAAGCAATTATGTTGGTTATAATTAGCTTAGGCTCAATAAGCTGAGTTGTGCCATTATGAGTTGTGCCTTGATTTTGTAGAACTATGTTGTGAAGTATAGAAAACTGGCTTTGTACAACACACACAAAGATAGAATGGCAGTAAAATTCAACTTCAGTGTCATTAACAGAAGATCCCAAAGATTATTCACAAATGACAAAGACATGACAGAGGTGTAGTTACTCAGCGTTTAAAACATGATGGCTTAGAAATCTTTATAATACAAATCTTTGGCAAAGATCTTTGGCAAATCTTTATAATACAAGGGGTTAAAACAGTACCATGTGTTAAAACAGTAATAAAACATAAATCAAATGTTTGATCATGAGTGTGAGCAATTAGATTCATTTTATACTCATTAATAAATACACTCTGAAGTCCTAAACATTTGTAAATCCAGTTGCGGAGTGAAAGTCTTATGAAAAACAACAATAAAACATACAATAAACTGAATAAGAAGGATCTACAAACAAATGTTTAATATTCTAATCTAGACTATACCATAAATTAGCATAATACTATACAGCCATTAAGAAACTCTTAAATAATAATTGTGTATTAGGGCCTGTGTTTTTCCAGCTGTAAACGGCCTCTTGCTGTCAATATAAAACATAACCATATATGAACTGCAGGATTCTGAGAGTTTGTGATTCGGACATGAACTCTCCTTAGCTTCACCAATCTTTTTTTAAAGGTATGGGTCTACACAGTTTGTAATTGCCATCCATCTGAAGCTTTAAAAATGTAGATAAATATATTTAAAACCCTTTTGAATTGTCTTTATTTTAAGCAAAAATGTAAATTTCATGGTAAACAGGTTGTTGCTAAAAAAACAATTATAGCTGTAGTTAAAGTACGGAGCAAACCAGATCGTTTAGCTGCGTATTTGAAACATTACATTCATTGCATGGTCATCTTTATATTCATGAAAGGATCGATAACTAGGTAACGGTAATTAGGGGGAGATGGCCCTAGTACAGTCGATTATCTAGCAAGTTAGATCTATACAAGTTATAAGATGCGGGATGACATTAAATAATAGCTAGCTAGGTTACTGATTTTATATCTTACCAGATGCGCCACAGCTAGGTTAACCTATCTATAAGATGGTTTCTGAAGCTGCCTCGCCTACAGTAATATTGTCAGCCAGCTAGCTAATTGTCAATGAATAAATCTCGACCGAAAAACAATAAGATAAACAAGACATTAAGAATAATTAGTTAAGCTATGTACTGAATTAGCTACGCTAGCTAACTAGTTAGCTTGTATTCTGCTAACACATGTACCTTATCGTACAGTTCGTACAGCGCCGTACCTAAATCACTCAAGAACATAAAAGGTTTATTACTTATAACCTGTAGGACTCACTTGAAGCTGTCGTCCTCTCAGTGCTTTTAGTCTTTCTTTCCTTTTCAAAGCTTGCTCTTGTAAAGAGCCAACATTTGTCTCCATTGTGAAATCAACACGCCGAGTATCCAGCAACAGATATCGGACATCGACAGTAAATACTGACAAGACCACATAGAAGAGTGAAGAGAACATCGATTTGGGAACGTTTTTAGATATAAATTCTTAGTTTTTTAAAACTCTTGCTCTGAGGAGTAAGCATGTCGAATGAATGTGTCACATATTTGGATAAGAATACGTTTATCTCGTTATAAAAAGCTGGCGGCCTATGTAGGCTTAGGTTTTGAAGCAATGTCTGATGGTCAATAATTGCGGCACATTTAGCCTATAAGTTTTTGAATACACCGTTTTAACACGCGGCAAAACTCAACGTTCACTATAACTTAACACAGTATATTACAGTAAAAAGCTCAGTACAGAGGCAGAGATCACCCAGGGTTAGACCTGTGTGTGGAATGTAGGTCATTGCCAGGGCAATCCAGCTTCCCCTTCTCACTGACCAGGGCTGGGCTGCCAGACACACAGGGCAAATTCACAACATATGAATTTGCACAAAAGGGTTTTTTTTGTTGTTGTTGTTTGTTTGTTTAACTACAACTAGCTACATGACTATTATTTAATGTCAGTGGACACTACATTATTAACCTCTATGTCAGCAGTGATGTTAAGAAGCTTAAAGAAAAATAACAATTTTAGAACCTCGTGGAATGAACGTTATGATTTAATCATTTATGTCTTCGTTTATAATCTGGATCCACCTTTTAGAACTTCAGAAGCACTTTGCTTGCAGAGCTGATGAAGGATGTACATCTGAAACAGACCGGCTCTGGAAACCTTGTGTACTGTAATTCTGAACATTCCTACATCCTTTACTACAGTATAATATAGTTACTCACCTTGGAGTAGATATTTGTTTGGCTTCTTATCTGTACTCGAGAAAGACATTAAAGCCATTAATCATGAGTTGGGGGGCATTTAAAGCAAATGTGTTATAAAGAATTTGTGTTCCATGTGTCTGAGGAGTCCAGTAACTGAGAAACACTTCCAGGTGAGGTCATTCAAATTTAACGCTGCCACTTCATATTTGCATTTTGTTTGCATTATCCAAAATCGGTCTGATAGTGAAATCTTTCTAAATATTCTGTGAATCTCTTTAAAAGCTTGATTTACGTAATTTAGTATGGTAGGACCTGTCATATGCAATGTGTAAAGCATATTTTAAGAATGGCGTATTAACAGCATGTGTATAGCCACGTTAGACACATTTATTTTCAGTTAACTCATTTTTAAGTTTCCAGTGGATGTCTGCTATATGTTACAAATGCCTTTCGAAAGCTGCTTTAAGTGGGTATCTGATCCTCATCAAACTGGAAGTGTTTGTGCTCTCTACTGCCACACTCGAAAGACCTGGGACATGCGGGGCGGAAAGTGAACCTTACCACGCGTGCATAGTGCGTTTTTGAAGTTCGCGAGGATTCTCCTGACAGGGATGTCTGCTTATGCTCCGTCGTACCAGAGGTTATTTTCACGCGTTGTTCACTACGCTCCGTGATATTTGAGTGTGTGTTTTCAAAAATTAAAGGCATGCACCATCAAACTTTGGGAGAGCCTGGAAACCAGGTAGAAGCCTGTTGAGGAGCATGTTTTTTTTTTTTTTTTCGCGAACACAACTGCCTTCGCTGATCGTCTTGGAGTTATAACCCAAACCACTTCGCGTGTGACTCTGTGGATATAAAGTTAAATGGTTTAATTTATTCTTGCGCGAAGCTACGCAGAAGGCGGCGGAGAATGGCTTCGAAGGAACGGCTATATGAGCTCTGGATGTTATATTATACTAAGGTGAGGCACGAGCTCGCTACATTACACCGCGACCGATACGACACCTGTTGGCTCGGAGTTGATCTCGAATCAGTAGCTGTCGCTCAGCGTTAAAGTACAGTAGCTATAGTTAAAGACGCCAATCTTTACTCTGTGATTATGTCGCATTGGGCGAGTAATTAAGCCGACAACCATATTTGCCACATTTTTCTTTCGATTTTCCCAATCTTGGTCAAAACAACAGTTTCAGGAAGCGTAGCTGAATGGAGCCAGTGTCGGGGGTATTGTGCGTGCAGCTGTCAGTCTGAACACGGGGAAACATTTGTTGGATAGACTCGCGGTGAAATGTAACGGAAACATAATAAGCGCTGTTAATTTTGTAATGATGAATGTTTTTGGTGATGGGGTTGGTCGTATTTTTAGTATATGTAGCAGTTCGTAACTCTGCAGTGCTTTTAGTGCAACATGTGAGTCAGGTAGGTTATATCTGTTAGGTTACTTCCTTATTGTTTCTCTATCGTCTTCACTAACCGATAGCCATCATATATATATATATATATATATATATATATATCATCCTGTGGTTGGCTACAGGTTGTACATTTTGATATGAACAGATCAATGACTATTCATGAACTCCGAATACATATTGAAAATTAATACATTCACAAATGTATCACTAAAATAAGATCAACAATCTTATCGCGCTGTTTGTCCAGCCACATGCCTCCAGGCTCATGCATGTAGTGATCGGTGTATATTATGAAGAGCTTCTTTAGGTAGTGACGGTACTGGCTCTGGTGCACACTGGAAACAGAGAGCTCGTGGTTTAAATCTCTCTTAGGGTGCCTGGTTTTGTGTTTGGCAAAGAAATGATAAAGTCCATAATCTTTCCCTAGCTTCTTATCTGTATTCGAGAAAGACATGACAAGCATGAGTTGTGTTTGCCTCGATCTCGGCACCTTTCTCCTCAGAAGAAAAGTACGCTCAAGGAATAAAGAGATGTGAAATTCTGTAAAATAATGCGACTGGCGGGTCTCTCCTTGACATCACACCCTCTAGTGGCCCACACGCAAAGTCCAGAAGCTTAACATTTAACAATATGAAATGTAAAAATAATTTTTTCATCATTATGGCCTGAATTTAGCTTTTTGTGCTTTCTTTTTGGTTATAACTAATGTGATGTAGTGTAGGAACCTCTGGTCATGTATTGGGGTCATTCGAAGCCTGCAGTGAGTGTTCTTGATGAATGGCTACCATGGAAACCAAGACAGCAGGTGCAGGACCCACAACACTGAGAGGCTCATTTTAATACATATCTGCTTAAACAGCAGTGACCTAGCATATGCTCAGTGGAAATGATTTCCTCGACAGCAGATTGTATGACTACAGATCGTCTGAATTATGTATTGGCCTTTCAATCTGCTTTTGCCTCTGGGAAAATGTCCTCTTAGAACCAGAAGTTTCATTTTCAGTTTTTTTCGATGGATGTTGCATGAGTGAGAGAGATTTCTTGTTTCATCACCAGTGAAAAGTCTTATATATGTAATATATTTTAAAAAAAACAGCAACAAAAAACCCTCCAGACTTTCCTGTTTTGCCATTTCTACCAGTTTAGGCAGTAAGGCTCGTCTGTGTGATTCTGTTGTGTTGAATCAGCTGTTGCCGCCTCTTTGTTGCTTTGGCATTTGTTGTTTGGTTGTCATATTTTGTGTGATGTCCTCACTCCCTGTGCATGCGTGTGTCTGTATATTTACTCGAATCGGCGTTTATTTATTCAGTTTTTTGGCTGTGTTTTGTTGCTGCTGTTAAACAGTAGGACAAATGATCTTTATTTTGATGACACGTTTGACTGCACATTCCAAATGCTCTTTCTCAAGAATCCATTGTTGGTTGAAAACTCGCCTGTTATTTTGCCTCAGTATAGTTCAGTCCCAGGCTTCCTTCCTCCACACCCATAACAGGAGTCACTTGTGGAATGAATCTTTTATCCTCTCAATGTCACAAGGCACAAATTGACAATTTGAATGGAGAACGTAATGTTTGGATATTTACTGACCTGCATCTATGATATCTTTCTCTCTCTCTTTCTCTCTCTCTCTCTCACTCTTTGTCTGAGAGAAAGAATGTAAGGGAAATCAGAAATGGTGTTAAGTAAACAGTCTTACTGATGAGCAAGAAAGTAAATAGATTGCATACAGGGCGCTAGTTTGAGCGTGGTTAGGGTTTTACCTTACACTTATTTAGCTGTGGGGGAGGACCAGAAGAATGGTGTTTGCTCTCTGACGCCATAATTAGCTTGTATAATGCAACCACAGTCGGAGCTGAGCAAGCTCTTGAGACAGTAGCAGGACCACTGCAGCAGGTACCATGGCTGGGTGGCGAGCTGTTTATCTGGGACTGGTTCTCATTGACCTGGCTGCTACAGTACACGTACCCCTGGGCTGGACCACTTCCTCACATCTGTGCTGCTTGAGGACACCACTGATGTGATCAAACCACTTCCTGTCAACGCTGCTATCATTGGTAACCTCTGTTTTAAAAAAAAATACAAATAAAAAAAAAAAGGTTATGATCGTCATCTCTCTGCTCGGAGTCATTTCTAGTGTTGCAGTGTCATTTTGCTTTCCATCAGGGTGTGTGAGTGTGTAGTGAGTGTGTGTGTATGTGTGTGTGTGTGTGTGTGTGAGTAGTGAGTAAGCCATACAGTTCCACTGATTTAGTTTTATTCCAGCAAACTGATCTACTTAATCACACCCAAACAAGTTTCTGTTTTAGTAAATGAAATGGTTTCATGTGAAAGAGAGAACTTGTTAGTTTTGCTACTGTAAAACAAACAAAAAAAAAAAACCACCAATTTTTTGCACCACTGTCCAGCTGTGCCACTAAAGCACACACTAGTCCTGCCTCTCTCCACCTCGGCCTCAGCTCCACTCAGGTGCTGATCATTCCTGAGAGGTACAGCGCCTGCTCCTGGAGACACTGACGTTGGTGGGTGGTTTTTTGTGTAGTTGGTACAAACAATATACCTGCCTCCCTCGGTGGATTCCATTGGTCTTGTTGCCAGTGAGAGTCTTTATTGTGGGCCTTTTGTCTGGCACCAGAAGGTCCGGTTCTGTGGATTACTGGCACCTTTGAGCCAGATATTTGTTCACATGTGTCATTGCAGTGTAAACGATTTCTCATGCTAGATCTGAGTTCCAAGCTGATGACATTATGAATGTATTGTTGTACTCTAGGCTTTCAGCCACATATTGATCATATCTCTAGAAGTGCATGATCTGTCTGAAGCCAGTATTTTAACTGAGAGGAAGGACAGTGTATTGTTATTGAGTCAGTATTTGATCTTCAGGCAATAATTACACCTGATGATTTCCATTTAATTTAGGTTTTATTTTTTATTTTAAAAATCCCTGCTACTGTCTCAATTTAAAAAAAAAATCAGAGTTATTTGGAATAATTTAAATGAAACTGTTTTTACTCCCCTTTGTGTTTAATTGCAACTGATGTTTACAGTAATTACAGTTAATTAAGTACACTACACTTTATAAATAGATTATAGTTTGAACTTGCATTACAATACATAAAGGAAAAAGTATTGGTTGTTAACATTGGCCACAGCATGGTGTTCAATTATCGTATCATTCCAAGTAGTTTAGTATTAGTGACTCTCTAAATACCACTAAAGATGCTTTGTTTACCTTTGAAATGGTACCAAAGATACTCAGCTGTTCACTACAGGATTCTGAGACGCTGTCTGGACTGTACCAGTACGTTTATGTTACTCGTTCATGTGGCGTCTAAAAAAAGAATGGACAGTTTCAACTTGTATTGAATGGTAGCAACTGTACTGCCTTCATAAACACGGAAGAGAAAACGTGTTTGTGTCTGGACATGGTCTTCTCTAGCAGCCTGTTTCTGATGGAATATATTTAAAATTCTTTTACTTGTTTTAAAAGCAAAACAGAGAGAAAATTTCATTTTTAAAAAATAATTTCATATTACATGACTGAATTTGTTCCCAAGTGTATCTTGAGGTCAGCTACTTCAGGACCGTGACAAAAACGTTCAAGAAAATGGTGAGGGTTTTGTGGTGTTTTCCTGGAAAAGTATGGAATTTCCCTAAAACACTTCATTAATTATAAAATAACACATTTAAATACATAATTCGATTTATTTGATGTCCTTTAGATTCCGTGTTTATGCATTTTTTAACCTTTGTTTACTTGTTAAGATTGATTGTCAAGATGTATTTTTAAATAAAAATTGACATAGATAAATATCCTAAAGGTTCGTGGTATTGGTCTCTTATTATTTGACTGTGTTTTGGACAAATCCCAGCAAGGCTGATGTGACGTTGTTCCTTACACTCCTTTTATGAGCAAATACTTCGGATAAAATTAAGACTGTGTTTCAACATGTGGTCAAATCTGTTTTTTGTCCTTGAGAACTGGCATTCATATCTAATCTGTGGTATACTCAGGATCGTAGGCTACTGATTAAACAATCAGTAGTTTCAGTTCAGTCCAAAGGAGTTTTGTTTAGATCCACTCAGTGCGGAGCCCCTTGTTCTTTCTTTTTAATGATTTTTCTGTACCACCACAGTCATTTCTGTGATCCCACAGTGGAACAACAGTATCATGCCAAAGCCCACAAATCCAGTCTCGTTGAGAAAGGCAGTTTAAGCAATTCTTCCTTCTGAGAAGTCGAGTGACTGTAACACTCTCTGCTTGAAATTTCTTGTGATATAAATAGTCACGTGTGATGAGGTTTGATATCAAGTAACTGTGTGTTCCTCTAGAATGAAGTATTTCTAAAAGCCTCCTGGGGATTTTAAGGAGATTTTGATGCATCCTCATTTTTATTTTATTATGTGTTTTATTTTTTATTTTTACTTTGATGAGTGACGATCCACATATGCAGTGTGTGATTCTGACTGGATACACACACACACACACACACACACACAGAATATGCTGGAAGCAGAAGATGATCATCTTGAGCTTTTCTGACTTATAACACAAGTAATGATCCATTGCTTTGATGTTCTGATCGGTTGTATTTTGTGAATATGCGCTCTTTGTGTGGAGGTGCTGTGTTTTAATGCAAGGATGGATTTATGAGCCAAAAATATGTATGGGTTGGACCTCCTTCACCTCTTTACAAGAAGGTGTCTGACTTACATGGCTAAGAGGTGTCTCTGCATGCTCCTGATTGTGTAACACATTGTAACATTCAGCACACATGCCCACACCTGTCTGCCAAAGTTTATCAATGTCACATTCCACTTCGAAAACCTTTCAGTGCCTGATGTGAAGACCTCTGCATGGAATAACACCACTTGGGCATCAATAAGTGAGATTCTTGTGTACAACTCATTCCCTAGCTTTGGGAGATGTTACGTTGACTTTTTGCCTGTGCTGAGCACTGTGGTGTAGCTGAAGCAGACTTTTTTTTTTAACAGTGCTGATATTTTTTGAAACTGCAGGGAAATTCACCCATTCTCCAGGGTTACTTTCAGTGATCAGGGTCGTTAAATAAACCACAGAAGGACCAGTCCAGGCCTGCTGCTGAATCTCCAGTACTTTCCAGAGTCTCTCATGAGACTGTTTGTGGATATACTTAACTGCTCTTTTTTGGCTCATTTAGTCTCATTTAGTCTCATTGGTCTCGGTCTTTCCTTCTAGGTTAAACTGTGTTCTGCGGATCTCCGCTCTGTGTGTTGGCTGAGCAGCTTTGGCGATTGACAAACCATCGTCCCTAAAGTCTCGACTCTATTTTCGTGAAATTATCCCGTTTTCCCTAAAGCATCGTTAGCCTACATTAATTCTCGTGACCTAATTGACAGGATGTCCGTGTTTTTCTCTTAGTAAGACCTCCATCTTCATCTTTAAGCTTTCGTTTACACTGAACAGCCAGGCGGTTCGTCTTTTGAACCTGTTACCTGTTTGTGGTGGGTTTCACTAATTGTGTTTCTTGGAAATGTTCAAGGTGAGAGAAGGCAGCATGTGGTAACAGCTGAGGATGCTGCGCTGGGCTAACTGGCCCTTCTCACCGGCTCCAGGGGGGCTAATTTGTTTAATAGTCTAGCAGCTCCCTGTCCGCAGCTACTCAACATGGCCGTCAGCTGGAATAAACGCAGCCTTCTGGAGATCTGGAGGGTTTATCCAGTTCAGTCCTGCCTGCATGTTTTGACTGATCCTCTCATCTACCGTCTCCAGACAGAAAGACATGTATACACACACACACACACACACACTTACGTTAGCTGTGATGACATGAGGCTTAATGTAACTGAATCTCTTTAATCTCAAGTCCAGGTATAAGGTAGATCTTAATTCTAATTTGCTCTAACCGTTAATCACAACCACAACTACTTCAGACATGACGCCTGATTCAAATCCTCCCTCTAATTAAATATTGAACAAAGCTCTACTCGTACAAATCATTCTAACCTTCACTCGAAGTGTAACACATTTTAAGTAATGTTTGTTATTTATAAATAATGTTATTTATACGTGAGCACATGAAGAATAGACTCACTTTTGGAATTTTACTCCTCGTTGATCTCTACAGGTAAAAAAAAAATAGACAAGCACACACACACACACACACACATATGCACACGCAAAAAGCCAGAGACAAGATTGCTCTCTCTCCAGTTTTCTCTTTCTCTCTCTCTCGTAAATAATAACCTCTATCCTCCCTGTATATTTGCTCTTAATGATATTTTGAACGACCCTCACCCATATGCACATGTTTGCTGACAGAGAACCAGGAAACTCAGAAAACCTCTCTTTATCCCAGCTCAGCTGCCACCGGGCATGGACCCGCCAAGAATTTCAAACACCAGCGGCGAGCTGCACCCTCCCTCCACCCTCCACCCTCCACCCTCCACTCTCCCTCCACCCTCAGACTGAATTCAGCTTTGCCTTAGGCAGCAGACCTGAAGCTTCATGGAAACTGACTGTCGACAAGTTTGTAATGATATAAATTCAAATAGTACAGACCTTTTTTTTTAAAATACTGAACATTAACTTCTGAATCCAAATGTGATCTCACACTGAGCCCAGTGCTGTTACCTTGTACTAGAAATATAAGGAAGCAATTTTTATCCCTTTGTGTTAAACAGTACAGCCACTAACACTTCAAATGAACTGAGCCTCTTTGTTTAGTAGAGCTATTCCAAAATTCAAAAATCTATTAGCAATTAACTGTTATTTCTCCAATTAACTATGTTATCTCTCCAAGATGTCGTTCGTACAGTGGTGATAAATGATTTGTAGTACCGGTGTCCAATAAGGAATCTCTTAGTGTATGATAATTGAACTACAGCATGGACAGGAGGGCCTCAGCTAGTCACTTTCGTATCTTTAAGGCAGCATTATTAAAATGGAAAATTCATTAAGGCTTTTCACAGGCCTACAGCACATGTCCTGCAGAACCACAGGGCTTTTGCTCCAGTACTCTGTCAAGAGTGAATATTAACCATCACCCACCCAACTTTTCTCCCAGTCTGGCTTTAGCATTCTTCTACTCTACTCATGCATGTTCTTCTACTCTACTCTACTCTACTCGCGTATGTTCTACTCTACTCACGCATGTTCTTCTACTCTACTCACGCATGCTCGTCTACTCTACTCTACTCGCGCAAGTTCTACTCTACTCGCGCATGTTTTTCTACTCTACTCCATTCACACATGTTCTTCTTCTTTAGTTGCTCATTCTCCACAGTACTTTCCTAGAAGAAATCTGGTGTATGTGTGTTCCTGTGGTCTTTCTAAAAGCAGATCTGTAAAATGCGCACTTTTAGGAATTTCTCTTGTAATACTAAATCAGTACAACATCATCAAGCATCAAGTTCTTTTTGATTAGTCTCAGCTGAAGGAGGCAAAGAAGGGGAAGATGAATAGTGCTGTGTCTTAATCTGTAGAGATGTTCGCTCTAGATCTGATGTTATGTTCGCTCTAGATCTGATGTTATGTTCGCTCTAGATCTGATGTTATGTTCGCTCTAGATCTGCGGTCATGTTCGCTCTAGATCTGCGGTCATGTTCGCTCTAGATCTGCGGTCATGTTCGCTCTAGATCTGCGGTCATGTTCACTCTAGATCTGCGGTCATGTTCACTCTAGATCTGATGTTATGTTCACTCTAGATCTGTTCTACACTTTCTGACAAAAGCTTTTTATGTAGATGGTAATACAAGAGGGAGGCTTCATTTCTCCTCATCATTTCTCTTTTTATTTTCTCATTAGTATATTATTAGTATAGTCGTTAGTATATTATTAGTATAGTCATTAGTATATTCTCTGTGCTTGCACGTCTACCAATAAGACACCAACGGTTACAGAAAAGGAAGTAGTGGGGATGAGAGGAAATGTGCCTCGCTTTAAGTGACTTGGCATTTCCTGATTGCTTGACAGAAGCAGAGAGAGAGAGAGAGAGAACATAACAGAGATAGAGAAGAGAGAGAAACAGAAGAGTAAGTTAGACAGAGTGTGTTTATTTTAGGAGTGTTTATTTTAGAGCATGTGTGTATCTGTAAGAGATGTTGGACTATACATGGTTCTGAGAGCACCACACTTGGACGTGTTCTGGCAGCCCCAGCGAGTGCTGTGGCAGAAGAGGTCGGGGTCCTCCCCTCAATATCTCACCTGTCATGAGACATGGACTGGACCCCAGATGAACGCCAACTGGTAACCCTCACTACTGTGTTTCTGCCAGGGATGCAAAACGGCTACAGTCAAGTTTTAAAGTGGTGGTGGTGTTTCTCTAGTTCTTCTGCTCATGAAACGTGTGTCTCAAACGTTTGAATCTTCTTTGGTGAGACCGATGATGCACTAGTTTCCTGTGCAGATGCGCTGCCCGATCAGGCTTTGTCACACAGGTCGAGCAGAGCAACGTAGAGCATCGTAGAGCAGAGCATCGTATCGTAGAGCAGAGCATCGTAGAGCAGAGCATCGTAGAGCAGAGCATCGTAGAGCAGAGCATCGTAGAGCATTGCTCACTTTCTAGCTTCAGAGTGAGCGTCTCGCTCCGGGTGGCTTCAGCCTCCGTGTCTTTTGACTCATCACCTGCAGCGTTTCTCGCTTTGTGGGGAACAGCTGTGTGTGCCGTTGACATCACAGCCTTTGAAGCTCTTACCGCTCTGAGGTTTGACCAAAGCCAGTAGGCACCACAGGGCGACGGCGTCTGTCCTGTTTGGATGGCCTGGGCATGCACTGTGCTGTTTGTTTGGATGGCCTGGGCATGCACTGTGCTGTTTGTTTGGATGGCCTGGGCATGCACTGTGCTGTTTGTTTGGATGG
>JAOYMR010000007.1:3922585-3935639 GCA_025802075.1 Tenebrosternarchus preto | reverse complement strand
CCTGGGCATGTACTGTCCTGTTGTGAATGGCCACAGTCAGTTATGAGTCTGATGTGATGAATAACAATATTTTTGCAGTCTGGTTCTCAGAAATCTCCAGCTACTTCTGCACCATCCCTACTCCTGTGGCACACCTGCTGCAGCAGGTAGAACAAGGTGAAAACAGCGTGGCCATTTCCCAGGGAGGGGAACATGCTGTCTGTTGATAATTGTACTTAAGGATCTGAATAAGAGTGTAATGCTGAAAATGTATAAATGTTGAAAATGCTAAATATCTGGTGTTGTGAGCTTGGAAAAGCTAAATGTGAGGCATCTTGGCAGGGATCCATGAAGAATGCACTGGGAAACACTTAATATACTCAGTTTCAGGACATATCTGGTCAATAATGAAATGCCCTCAGATAACCCTGGATTATGACATTCTATGAAAATGGTGTGAGTGTGAACATGAAAGTGGTTTATCCATGAACTAAGAAGTCGGCACCGTTACACCAAGCTCAGTTTGAACTGAACATCAGGTCGGATGAGTTGCTGACGTGTGGCATTGGTCACTGTCCTGACACAAGACCCAGATATGTAACGTCTCTCCTGATTTAGAAGTGGTCGTTGCTGACAACGTCCTGATCACCTGGTGCACAAGAGATGGTGAAAGGAGAACAAAGAGGACATTGGTTTAGGTTCATCTCAGGAAACAGGAACTTCTGAGTTCCTTGCATTAATTAAACAGGGAGTGTCCTGGTGAAGTGGAGAACTTCTGCACCACCTCACATCATCCATTAATCACATTTCTCTTCCTTTTTTTTTGACGTATTTGCACAACATGCATTGCAGTTAAGTAACCCAGTGATGTTGAAACGGGGCCCAGTGTCAGACAACGTTATTCTGTACCATTTAAGACTTGGGCCATGATCCAGATTCTCTTTTTGATTCAGATTCACTCTTTGATTCAGATTTGCTCTTTGATTCAGATTTGCTCTTTTTATGATTCAGATTCGCTCTTTTTTGATTCAGATTCGCTCTTTGATTCAGATTCACTCTTTGATCCAGGTTCACACTTTGCACAGAAATAACCTGTAGATCATTTTCTGGCTTGCAATATCCTCTGTGACATCACACAGGAGCACCCGCTGCAACTTCCTGTTGCACTGACACCAGGCCAGGCGTGTGCTGATTGTGGAGATGTGCGGTGTGAAACACCTCACTCACTCTGGTCTCGTAACACAGCTAGGCAGCGCACTGCTACAGAAGCCAAAGTCAGAACTGTTCCCTCCCAGTGAGCCCAGTGAACACATGCTCATGAGTTTTTGCTGAGTTTGTCTGCCTCAAACCATAAGCACATCCTGTTTGAAGTTTGACCTGCCCTCTATCTTACTGACGTCTGTCTCGTCTGTCTATCTCACCTCATGTCATCCTGCAGAAAGATGTGGTTTACCTGCAACAGTGGCTGGAAACGTTCGTGGCAACCTTCGAAAAGATCATCGATGTTCAATCCCTGGAGCCGCGTCGGTGAGTCATGCAAACGCCACCGTCTCCGTGCCAACGGCCCCTGCAGAGCGGGTGCACCAGACTCGGAGAAGGAACTCGCTACAGCTGCTGTTGTCCACGGCACAAATGGGGAGGAAAGGGTCATGAACGTCACGTACCGAGCAGATCCTCGAGTGTTAAAATGGTCCAGGGCAGCTGAGCATTTAAATGCAGTGAAACACATAATATGATTTAGAAGGTCCAAATCAGCATTCGTAAAGAGAACTTATCAAGGGCTTCATGGCATTCAGGCTTATTTTTATAAAGTGTTTTAGTTTTATAAAGTGTTTTATTTTTATAAAGTGTTTTAGTTTTATAAAGTGTTTTAGTTAGTATAACGTTGTGCTGTCTGTGATTATGGATCATATGTTCACTAGGTTTAGAATAACAGCTGCTTACTTGGAGTTTTTAGTTGAAAACTTGCTTTCATATCCAAATACTTACAAGGAAGGAAAAAAACATCTGAAAACTTCATTTCACGTTTGTTTCTTACAACCCCTAAGCAACAGTTTTCTCTTGAGTTTCATGCACCAGAACATTGACAGACGAGGGATATGCCTGTGAGCGCCCAGGGCCTGCATCTACAGGCCCTGAAAAAGGAACCATCATGTTCTTTCCTGCCTTCAAGCCCTGCCATAAAAATAATGCCATAACCCTGTTACCAAGCATGTGCAATTGCTTGCAGTTGGTTGAATTGAAATGCAATTCCATAACCAGTCCTGCAGCTTCTTACTTTGCTTCTACACTGCCAAACCCAGTATATATATATATTTTAGATTGTTTATTTTATCCCTTTTCTCTAAATACCACACCAGAAGCTCGTCTCCATAGTGACCTGACCCGCTGAAGTGCTTTTGAGTAGCTTGGTAACATCCAGCAGGCGTCTCTTCATGTCTCTCCCTAGTCTGGAGGAGTGGAACACGGAGGTGCCATGTCTGCCCCGTGACGTGCTCATCTTCCTGGGCACACAGCTCTGGCACAGCGTGCTCCACCTGTCGGGCCAGGACCAGAACACCACCACCCCCCACCCACTGCTCCTCATCAAGTTCTTCATCATCATCTGCAGGTGAGGAGGCGTCTGAATCGTCCCAGTCGAGTGCCTGTTGTTTAAAACAGCAATGAATAAACATGTCATTGAACTGTAGGCATTAGTGTTGTGTGCACCAAGAGAAGAGTTTCAGAAATGACTACAGGATGTGTCTGAGTTGACACGTTACACACCCTTTCCACTGTGCAACTTTTACCTGTAATTGAATGCACAGAAGACAGTCATGGTTACGTCAGCTGTCAGTCATCAGCCTCACTTTTACCATCCTCTGTCACATGAGCCCTTGTTCTCAGGACTGGTTTAACAAGCATGGTGACACATGGGCTGGAAGCTTTAGTCTCTGATCTGACCGTGAATGAACTTGCAGGAACATGGAGAACATAGACCCTGACAAGACCCCTGGCTTCATCCTCGAGACCATCAAGCTACTCAACTATTGTTTAAATCAGGTGAGGCGGAATTATGACGCTGGTCCTCCCCAGATGTGCCAAAAAAATACCCCCAGTTTTTACATTTTATTTTGAGCATTAATAAATATTAATATAGTGGCTGGAAATGAGTGTGTTAAAGGCAGCAGGTGGTGTTGATTTTGAAGCAGAGTGACCAGGTGGAGTAAGAAGGATGCAGGGTGGAGCAGTGTGATCTTTTGTTAGGAATATGTCTACACATCTCTTTTACTGGAAAGACCAAGACGACTGAAGTGTTCCACTGAACCCATGTAGTCAAAGCTTTTGAAACGTGTGGAATGTGGGTGTGTGTTCGGGTGTTTCAGCTGAAGAAAAAGCCCGAGGACCAAAGCACTCTGCAGTCTGTGGTGCTGCACGGCCTGCTGCTGTGTGAGAATCTCTTTGACCCTTATCAGACGTGGAGGAGGCGGCAGGCGGGGTGAGCGTGTGTGAATGTGTGTGTGCATGCATGTGTGTGCGCATGTGTGTGTGAAATGCTTGTGTCTGTGTGTTTGGTTTTGGGTTCGGGAGTTGGTGGGTGCAGGTTGCTGTTCCAAATGTGACCCATTCCTGTTTGAATGTGTGTGTGTGTGTGTGTGTGTGTCTCAGAGAGGAGGTCAGCATGTTGGAAAGGAGCAAATACAAGTTTTCCCCTCTCACTCTTCCAGAGGAGCTGCCTGCCTTCTTCCACGGTACCACACACTGTCATACTGTAACACACACCGTTGTCATACTGTAACACACACCGTTGTCATACTGTAACCCACACACACCGTTGTCATACTGTAACCCACACACACACCGTTGTCATACTGTAACCCACACTCACACCGTTGTCATACTGTAACCCACACACACTGTTGTCATACTGTAACCCACACACACCGTTGTCATACTGTAACCCACACACACCGTTGTCATACTGTAACACACTCACACCGTTGTCATACTGTAACCCACACACACATGTCTCTGTGGTTCGGGGTCAGAGGTGTTGGTGTGATTTCCGTTGTCTCAGACGGACGGCTGCTTGTTTTCACGCCTCACTGTGTTCTCGAGGGTCTCTGAGAGACACGCTCTGTCAGGACGAGCACTCTGCAGGCTCTGCTAGGGCTCTGGTGTCATACACAACCTCCTGCGAAGGGTGTGTGTGCGTGTGTGTGTGTGTTTGAGTTAAACAGCTGACGCAGTAAAATTACAGGCGTGTTGCGTTTGCTTCAGTGACTTGCCACTTTAGCTTTGACTTTGTCTGAGACCTTATTTAATCTGCTTGTTTAATCTGGATTTAATCTGCCTGTTTAATCTGGATTTAATCTGCCTGTTTAATCTTGTTTTAATGGTGGTCGGTACCTTCCGTGGCAGTAGGGGTGTGTGCTGTTGAGTGAGTGCACTAGACGTGCCTGAGCTCCTTCCAGGATCACTGTTCCTGGTTTCTGTCACCAAATGAGATGTTTTGCATGAAGACACCTTGACCGGTTAATGTTTGGCTCTCTGCCCTTCTCAAACATGCTGCTGTGTGTGACCCCGGCCACGTCCTCAGACTGCCTGCAGGACAGCAAGCTGATTCCTGATCCCCTGCTCCTGCGCCTGGTGCATCTACAGGGCGCCGTTATCAGCGGCTGCAAGGTAACCCTGTGCTCGTGTCCTTTCCCACAATGCACCTGTGTTACCCCACACCACTCCTGAACCTTCCTTACCACAGGCCTTAGTCTGGTCGCTACAAGTACCTGGTTTCCTCAACACGTGTGTGTGTGTGTGTGTGTGTGTGTGTGTGTGTTACAGAAGAACGGCCTGCTCTCCATCACGCCCCATGCCGTGGATGACCTCATGTTGGTGCTACATAACTGGTGCCTCCACTCCACCCCCTCCGCCAGGGACCCCAAAGACCCGCGGCTGGTGCAGCTGACCCTGCGCTGTCTGACGGCCGTCATCCACCTGCTGCACAGCAGTAGCCCCTGCGAGAGGCAGGTGGAGGTCAGGAGCGTGTTGAACACCTACTTCCAGCTGCTGAACAGGAACCGGCCGCCCAGCGGAGAGACGGACGAGCTCGTGGGCTGGGAGGACAACCAGATCACACTGCAGACTCACATGCTCAGTAAGAGGCCGCCGAGCATTCGGCTGACCGGGATCTTCTGCTCGTGGTTCTGAACGAAGGACGCAGCTCTGATAAATTCTGCAAAACGATGCAATTACAGTCGAAACATCTTACAATCTAAAAATGTTTTTACACCCAAAACTCAAATCTTTTCCTCTCGGGGGCGGGAATGGGTCACATATTTCGCTGCTGGAGATATGGTTCTACACCACGTGTTGTTTAGACCAGTTCCATTAGGGTTCTGTCAGGTGTTCTGATCATTTTGACTTTGCTGCTAATCAAAAAACATTTTACTGGGACTCATGGCAGCTTTAGGTTCACACAACCTTTCAAAACCAGCCAGACTTATAAACCAATGGAATCATTAACCACTACTGCATCAGTAGACTGTGGTGATCGCAGTCAGTTCCTTTATGTGCAGTTCAGCGAATAGAGAAGTGAGTTTGAACAGATGGCTGTTTGTCTAGCTTTCCTTCCCCCACTTGCTGGTTTCTCCTTTATTAAGGTCAAGGTCATTATTTTCATGCAAGACAAGCAAGAAATGTGGATTGTCTGGGTGCATTACATGACTCGTGCGCTGGTGGCCTGCTGCCTCCCACGGCCACCACTAGGGGGCGCATGCTGTGAGAGCGCCACAGGTGACGGCGATGCGCTTCCCTCCTTCCCTGCAGACACCATCCCGGAGATCTTGCAGTGTCCCGACCGGCCCGTGCTGCAGGCCATCTTTCTCAACAACAACTGCTTCGAGCACATCCTGCGTCTCATCCAGAACAGCAAGGTGAGCACGGCCACCGGGGGGAGCACCTGAGCACACCGAGCAAGAAAGCACCCGCCGCGGGTGTCCAGCCCTGCCGTGCGGGAACACTCACCTACAGATGCTTACTGCTTCTTTTTGATTTACACTGTGCATAGATAAAGTGTGTGTGTGTGTGAGTGTGTGTATATGAGTAATACAGAATGTTTTTAACAGTTTTGAAGAGTCTAGTACAGTAGCAGTTGGATGTTCAGAATTAGTCCTGTCTGCTGACTTTATGATTTAATTTGATGTTTTTCTCCATTCTCCCTTTTCTGTACTTACTGCCCAACTTGGTTCTCACTGTTTATGCTCCTCTTGTCTGTGCGGGTATGTGTGTGTGTACGCTGCTGTGTGTGTGTGTGTGTGTGTGTGCCCTGAAGCTCTACCGGAGCAGCAGGGTTAGATTAGGGTGCGATGCTCACTGTGACCTCACCATGCGTTTGCTCACAGAGCCTGAAGTGGAGCAGGTACTTTCCCCTGAAGTCCCATCCACAGGAAACTCCCCCTCCTTTTCTCTCTCTCTCTCACACACACACACACACACACACACACACACACACACACACACGATTCACGTTTTTCATTATCAGTGATTATCTGGGTACATTCTGTCCTGTAATGCACACGTACTCATGAACATTAAAAGGTGGGGTGTGCAGTTCAGACTCTGAGGGGGAGTTTGCTGCTGACGGGTGTGTTAGTGTGTGTGTGTGTGTGTGTGTGTGTGTGTGTGCATGCTTGTGCTTGGTTTGACTTCCACACATGGTGGATGTGCACGTGTGATGGAGTGTGTGCTCCTGGTGCTGCTGCATGCTGCTGGTGTTTCGCTTGCCTCGTTAAGACCGCCTCGTTAAGACCGCCTCGTTAAGACCGCCTCGTTAAGACTGCTGTGGGTGGGGGTTTTGCTGTGGTCTGATCATGGTTATGGGTTTCTTACATTGGTGGTATTACTGCAGGGTTTCCTGGTGTTTTCAGGACTGAAAAGGTCTTCTCACCCCATCACCTCATCTCATGTTTGTAGAAACAGAGTTTGCCGACTCGTCTGTGTAATGTTGACGTTTAAGTTACCATAACTGCTGAGTCATGTGTTGTGTGTGTGTTTGTGTGTAAAGGTCTGGGAAAAAGGTTCTGATTGCATCACAGTACACGCCATAGGAGTCCTCACTGCCATTATGAGCAACTCACCATCTGCTAAGGTACGATGTCCCTCTCTCTCTCTCTCTCTCTCTCACACACACACACACACACACACACACACACACCACGTGTCTAGTATTCTTAGCTACTTAAGTACTGCCTCCCACTCCATTCTTTACAGTACCCAAACACTTCTGGAACACTGAATGTATATCTCTGAATGTATATCTCTGAATGTATATCTCTGAATGTATATCTCTGAATGTGTATCTCTGAATGTATATCTCTGAATGTATATCTCTGAATGTATATCTCTGCTGGCTTTCTGACCCAGTTTCTTATGACTAATGAGTGGAAGAGGCAGATCTTTGTTCCGGGACAAATTTATGCAGAAGTAGAAGTTTATTCCAGATGAAGTATTTTCATCCAGTAGGCCCCTGTCTGTTCGGTGCAGTGGTGTTAAGTGTTCGGCTCCGGTCTCAGCGTCTGTTTCTGTGTGCCGTCTCCTGCAGGAGGTGTTTAAGGAGCGCATAGGCTACTCACAGCTCTTTGATGTGCTGAAGAGTCAAGGAAAGCCCACCAAGAGGCTCCTCCAGGAGTTGATGAACATGGTGAGAGACCAGACCTCCTTCAAGAGTGACCTCCTTCACAGCCAGACCAAGGCTTTAATGTGATGTTGATTGTGATGTGATCTTAACTTATCTCTCAATTAAGTTCTTTTCATTCTTTATCTCTCCTCCCCCCGTCCTCCCTTCTCCCCTCCCCCTCTCCATGCCCGCTGCTCCGCCCAGGCGGTGGAGGGCGAGCACTCCCAGGCGGTCCAGCTGGGCATCAGCAATGACCAGCCCCTCCTCCTCCTGCTGCAGTGGCTCCCCGAGCTGGGCTCGCGCCCGCTGCAGCTGCTGGTCTCCCAGTGGCTGGCGGCCGTGTGCCGGGGCACGCTGGCCTGCCGCACGGTTGCCGTGGAGGCCGGCCTGGTGGGGCGGCTGCTGGAGGCGTTGGCGGAGCCTCCCGAGCGGCTGGACCGTCAGTGCGCCGACGCCCTGCTGAGCCTCCTGCAGGACCTGGGCTCTCTGTCCCTGCGGCCTCGTGAGCTTCGCGGCCTCCTGCAGCTGCTGCGGGTCCAACCCGGAGCCCCGCCTCACCCCTACTGTGGGCGGGTCATACGGGCGCTCTCCGCCATGGCGGCGCGGGGCGACGGAGGTGGCAGCGCCCTGCAGTACTTTGATCTCACTCCGCCCATGGCGGGCATCATGGTGCCCGCCATCCAGCGCTGGCCGGGCAGCGCCTTCGCCTTCCACGCCTGGCTGTGCCTGAGCGCCGAGCTCCGCCCCCCTCCGCCGCAGCACCAGCGGCAGAGCTGCCCCGAGCAGCACCCGGCCGGTCCGGACGCCGCGCTCCACCTGGCCAAGGGCCCGCGACGCAAGCAGCTCTACAGGTGGGTGGAGATGACGCTCGGGCGGCGTAACGGGACGTTACAGATACAGAAACGTGTGGTTCGTGCTTGAACGGCGTTTGACCGGCCCCGTTGCCCGTCTGCGCCCGGCGTCTGATTTCTTTCCGGGGCGTGTTTGCAGTTTCTTCACGGCGAGTGGAACAGGCTTTGAGGCCTTCTTCACCACGCAGGGCGTTCTGGTGGTGGCCGTCTGCACCAGGAGGGACTACATGGCTGTTTCCCTGCCTGAGAACCCGCTCAGTGACTGCTCTTGGGTCAGTGGCCTCCACGATCAACAACACACACACACACACACACACACACACACACACACACAGGAATAGGCAAAGGAGCAGTACTTTAAACCCTGAGTGCAGACCGATAACTTCACCCGTTCCTCCTCCCTCCAGCACTCTGTAGCTATTGTACATGTCCCAGGGCGCCGGCCGTTCGGACAGAACCTCGTCACTGTCTACATCGATGGCGTCCTGTGTAAGACGGCTCAGCTGCGCTTTCCGTCTCTCAGCGAGGTAACCATGGATACGCCAGGGTCACGGCTGGGACCCAAACCGGTTCATTTTCTTGGGTGATGTTTTTTTTTTTTGGTGTTTGGTCTAGATTACCGACATCAGTTATTTAATTACATCTTTTCTTAATCATACTATTGTTTATTATCTTTATATAATTGCTTGGATTCTCCTGAATAGAATGCTGTGCCAGTCTGTGCCAGTCTGTGAGAGTCCGTGATGATTTCTCACCTCCACCCGTGTCCGTCTCTCAGCCCTTCACCTCCTGCTGTATCGGCTCAGCCGGCCACCGCACCACCACCACCTCCACCAGCAGCCCCAGCTCGCCGCCACCCACGCCGTCTCCGCCCCTGCACTCCCCGTCTGAGCTGGCCTTCCCCTCCCCCACCGGTCCTCCGGTGCTCGTGCGCTCGCAGTCGGTCCCTGCGTCATTCGTGGGGGCACCGGGCAGGGACACCACCCCCGTCCACACCATCCCCGCCGGCCTGCAGGACACAGAGTGGGGATCTCCCTCCTCGCTCGATGGTCTTCTGGGAACAGCCTTCATCTGCCACGAGGCACTGCAACTGGCGCAGACGCGAACACTCCACGCTGCCGGTAGGGGGCGCACCGCACTGCACACTCCGTAACAAGCACACTCCGTAACAAGCACACTCCGTAACAAGCACACTCCGTAACAAACACACTCCGTAACTGCAGGCACACGGACTGACATGGATATGCATGACAGCCTCACATACACATGCATGTGCACGTATGTGCTGTGACATATGTGTACATCACATATTTGGGGTGGGTGTGTGTGTGTGTGTGTGCGTGCGTGCGAGTGTATGCAGGTGGGTGTGCGTGTGTGAGCGTGTGCATGTGCGTGGGAGCGTGTGTGTGTGTGTGTGTGTGTGTGTGTGTGTGTGTGTGTGTGTGTAAAAACTCTTTTCTTTCTGTGTCACAGGCCCCAATAACGTGTCCCTGTTTAAGGCGGACGGGGAGTTGTCAGAGCTCTGCAGTAAACTCTTGCTATACTACACCCCTCAGGTAGGATTACTACCCCACCCCTGTATCAGTGTTCTACTACACCCCTCAGGTAGAATTACTACCCCACCCCTGTATCAGTGTTCTACTACACCCCTCAGGTAGAATTACTACCCCACCCCTGTATGAGTGTTCTACTACACCCCTCAGGTAGGATTACTACCCCACCCCTGTATCAGTGTTCTACTACACCCCTCAGGCAATGCTACGTCCCCACCCATCTATCTGTGTTCTACTACACCCCTCAGGTAGAATTACTACCCCACCCCTGTATCCGTGTTCTACTACACCCGTCATGTAGTTCTACAGCACCACCCCTGTATCAGTGTTACATGCTGTATCTCATTTTGTGTACAGTTTCTTCACTAAGAGAAGCTGTTCTGATTACAGTGGCTGTTATTTCTTTGTTGTGTGTGATTCAGGCATTTAAACAGCAGATCTGTCTGGATCTGTCTCCTAATCACCTGTACAATGGAAGACTGACAGGCCACAGGGTGGTGAACTGGGACATCAAGGTCTGGATTCATTCAGTGCTGTTTTACCTTCACCTGCTCACATGTCCACAGGATTTTAGATTTACCAAGCAAATTAGCTGAACATGAAACATCGCCTGATTTATTCTTATCTCCTTAACTCTGTGTGTTTAGGATGTGTTGAGCTCCGTGGGTGGAATGGGTTCTTTGCTGCCCCTGCTGGAGCAGGTGTGTGGGCTGGAGCAGGGGGATTCTGGGGGGCAGGAGACGTCCGACCTGCTGGGGCCAGAGCTCACCTCGTCCAGGGGCCCGGCTGGCATGCTGCTGCCCCTGGGCAAGTCGTCCGGTCAGTGCTTCCAGAAAGAAAGCACCCAGCCAGGGCCTGCTCTCAGTGATCCACACTCTGTGGTTTGAGTGACACCATGCACACACACAGCCAGAAGCATGTTATGAAACTTGTGTTGGACTTTTTACGGCTGTGTTTTTTTAGGGTTAACCACACATCATCCAAACTAGATCACCTGATCTTTCTCTCTCTTACTCACTCACACGCACATTCGCTCACACACACACACACACACACTCATATACACACTTGCGCGCGTGCGCACACACACTCACACGTGCACTCGCACTCCCTCACTCACACTCACTTTCTCACTCTCTCACAGAGGGCCGTTTGGAGAGGAACTGTGTGGCTGCGTTCCTGTTGCTGATCAAGAACATGCTGCGGAATCATCCTGTCAATCAAGAGAGTCTTCTTCACTGCCATGGTCCACCTATCATAGGAGCGATGCTCCGCAAGGTAAACAAGCTCTCTCTCACACACACACACACACACACACACATTTGTCCGTACACAACATACTAACACAAGGCAGCGTGTCCCAGGAGGAAGTGGTGTGCTAACAACTACATCAACTTGCATAACAAACAAACAAACAAACACACACACACACATTCATGCAAACTGATATTCATGCAATAATGGCAAAATGAGAGATGAAGGAAAGCAGCATGAAGCCATTATTGCATGAATATCAGTTTGCTCACATACACATTAGCTTGGATCACCACACCACTGTCTCGCTGTGTGCCCCCACCCGCTGGCTACGTCAGGTGCCCAGCAGTATGATGGACATGACGGTGCTGATGGCGTGCCAGTTGTTGCTGGAGCAGGTCTCCAGTGAGGGTAACAGCACTCTGATCTCCCAGCTCTATCAGCATCTGCTCTTCGACTTCCGTATCTGGAGCCACTGCCACTTTGCTGTGTGCCTCGGTAAGCAGTGGTCATGCAGCACCAACCAGCACTGACTACACCCACCCAGCACCACCCAGCACTGACTACACCCACCCAGTACTGACTACCCCCACCCTGCCCCGCCCAGCACCACCCAGCACTGACTACACCCACCCAGCACCACTCTGTTTCAATCTTCTTGTCATGTTTGAGTATTAACGTGTGTGTGTGTGTGTGTGTGTGTGTGTGTGTGTGTTTAGGTCACGTGCAGTATCTGTCCTCTGTATTAAAAGCAAGCAATCAGAGAATTCGTCGGAGGTACGGGGTCCAGTACGTGCTGGACTCCATTCGTTCACACTACAGGTGAGAGGTTGAGCAGCACAGAGCAGCAGAGACTCGCACTGTGCACAGAGCACAGAGCAGCAGAGACTGTGCATGGTGTTCTTATCTGCACATAGAAAACTATGTTATTCTATACTTGTTTGATTCAATTGCATCTATATAAATAACTATATCCATGTGTTTGCGTGTGTGTGTGTGTGTGTGTCCGTGTGTGTCCGTGTGTGTCCGTGTGTGTCCGTGTGTGTCCGTGTGTGTCCGTGTGTGTCCGTGTGTGTGTGTGTGTGTATAGTTCAGAGAGGGATGGCAGTGCTCTGTCAGATGAGAGACAGACAGTGCAGATCTCGCTCTTCAATCTACTGAAAGATTTCCTGTCTAAGTCACCCACTACCGAGGAGCTGCACAGTGTTCTGGCTTACACTGCTGTAACACAGGACCAGAACCAGGTGGCTCTCTCTCGCTCCCTCTCTCGCTCCCTCTCTCACTCCCTCTCTCACTCCCTCTCTCTCTCTCTCTCTCTCTCTCTCTCTCGCTCCCCCTCTCTCTCTCTCTCTCTCTCTCTCTCTCTTTCTCTCTTTTTATCAGCAAAATTGATGCACATACAACCACAATTGTAAAAAGCACAGACATTTGTGAGATGAGTCAGCTTGAAAATGAAGTCATAAATTGAGATAAATATACACTCCTTGGATCACATTGTTAGTGAATAAATTCACATAAAAAAAATAAATTGCAAATTTTTAAATAGAAGAAAAAATGTGAACTGGACATTGCATGTTTGTCATTCGGACAGTCTTGAGCAGAGCGGCTGCTGGAGTGAGACGGTCTCTGAGCAGAGCGGCTGCTGGAGTGAGACGGTCTCTGAGCAGAGCGGCTGCTGGAGTGAGTCGGTCTCTGAGCAGAGCGGCTGCTGGAGTGAGACGGTCTCTGAGCAGAGCGGCTGCTGGAGTGAGTCGGTCTCTGAG
>JAOYMR010000007.1:3897967-3910399 GCA_025802075.1 Tenebrosternarchus preto | reverse complement strand
CGCCACACTCCCCCGTCACCCCATTACGCCACACTCCCCCGTCACCCCGTTACGCCACACTCCCCGTCACCCCGTTACGCCACACTCCCCGTCACCCCGTTACGCCACACTCCCCCGTCACCCCGTTACGCCACACTCCCCCGTCACCCCGTTACGCCACACAAAAGAAGAACTTTACCAGACCGTTCCTGCGGTTTCTTCAGCACTCTCCCGCAGCACGTGTGATTTTATTTTCATGGAATAACTTTAAAATGAAACTGCATCAGATAGCGCTTCATTATTGCTATAAAAACTATTGAATTATTCCCCGAGGAAGTCGGCGCTGTACGGTTGAGCATTTTTGTGTCGTCCTGATCTTTGCTCAGGTGCTGTTGACCTGGATGCTATAGCCAATGAGACAGAGCGCAAGGCCATGGAGGGCATCATCAGTAACTTCGGCCAGACGCCCTGTCAGCTACTGAGGGTAGAGGCACCACAGAGCCGTCTGGCTGCTCTCTTCTTACTGTCACATTCTTCTGGATTTGCCTGGAATATCCTCCGAACATGAGACTGTACTAAAGCAAAGGGCAACTATGCTGATGGTTTATTCTATGTTGTTACTGTATGATGGAGTGCATTCATGTTGTGGTGTGTGTGTGTGTGTCGCAGGAGCCCCACCCTCCCCGTATGTCAGCAGAGACTGCGTCCAGACGGCAGGCCCGTATCGACACTCTACCCCCAAACCTCTTTGAGCAGCTTGACAAGCTGCGGCCCTTCGTGGAGGTGAGAGGGTGTCAGCACAGACGCTGGAGAATGAACCGCGCAGACCACCAGCCAAACTGAATCCTGTTTGTGTGTGTGTGTACACGTGTGTGTGTGTGTGTGTGTGTGTGTGTGTGTGTGTGTGTGTGTGTGTGTACACTTGCCTGCTCTTTGTTTTAGGTGGTGACTGATAAGGTGCCTTTAGTACAGGCTGTGGTGCCTCGGAGCCAGACCCGCTCCTTCATCATCCAGGGCTCAGACGTACTGGTGAGGTCCAAGCATACATGTACACACACACACACACACCACTTCTGGGGGGATTTATAGCTTAGCTGTGTGCTATTATTCACTTTAACAAATGATTGACAAATCATATCATATAACCATGAAGGCATGACTCACGATTCAAAAGACGGGCAGGAATGAATTATACAGGCCTGTAATTCTTCAGAGTTTTAGTGGTGCACACTGGTACTAGAATATCTGCGTTAAACCTGTACAGTATTAATCTCTGTGCGTCCTGTTCAGGTGACTGTGAGTGCTAACGGACAGATCGGAACCCACAGCTGGCTGCCCTATGACAAGAACATTGCCAACTACTTCACCTTCTCCAAGGACCCCACCATGAGCAAGTAAGTGTGGATACACACACACACACACACACGCACGCACACAGACGTACAGACATAAATTTTCCAGTGTTGTGACAGCTGGTTATGAATGTGGCCCAGTAATGTGTAACATGTGTGAGTAGTATGTTATCATTGCTTTGTCTTCTATTAACAGTGTAGTTTTGTAGAGTGTATTTATAAGTGTGTGGTTATAATGCAGTATAAAGTAGCTGTTCCATCCCAGAGGCCAAATCTGAATGAGATCCTAACCCAGATGTGACACACTGCTCTTTAGGACCCAGCGGTTCCTGAGCGGGCCCTTCTCTCCAGGGGTGGAGATCGGAGCGCAGGTGCTGGTGGTGTCCAGTGATGGGCGTCTGCTCTTCAGTGGGGGGCACTGGGACTGCAGCCTGCGCGTCACTGTGCTGGCCAAGGCCAAGCTGGTGGGCCGCTTCTGCCGCCACATCGGTGAGCCCCGCCCTCCCCGGGCTCCTGCTCCGCTCCATTACCCACCCACCCGCGCCAGGAGGCGGAGCTGACGGGGCCCTCTGCCTGTGTTACGACTGCGTTACGACTGCGTTACGACTGCGTTACGACTGCTGTTGGGATGTTGGGGTCTAAGCAGCTAGTAGAAGATGTGTTAGATGTGCCTTCTCATTGTGTTTAAGAATAGTTCAATAATAATGATTAATACTGGTTAAAGCAATAATGATTTTTAATGATTACATTACAAAGGATTACATTACTAATGATTATTAATGATTACATTACTAATGATTATTAATGATTACATTACTAATGATTATTAATGATAAAATTAATAATGATTACGTTTGTCAGTAGAAGTGCCAAGAAAAGATCTGTAAGATCTTACTGTGCTGATGAATCTCACACTCTCTGGGCTCCAGATGTGGTTACATGCCTGGCTTTGGACCTGTGTGGAATCTACCTCATCTCTGGCTCGCGGGACACCACCTGCATGGTGTGGCAGGTCCTCCAACAGGTGGGGTTGGGTTGGCCTTTCACACTCTTAACGTTTCACTTCACATGAGCTCCATTCTCCTCTGCTTGCTGCTGTGTTTCAATGGCTGCAGTGTAGTGTGTGTAACTCTGCACCACAGTGTGTAGTGTGTGTAACTCTGCACCACAGTGTGTAGTGTGTGTAACTCTGCACCACAGGCACCACAGTGTGTAGTGTGTGTAACTCTGCACCACAGTGTAGTGTGTAGTGTGTGTGTGTGACTGCACCACAGTGTGTAGTGTGTGTAACTGCACCACAGTGTGTAGTGTGTGTATGTGTAGTGTGTGTAGCCACATTGTGCCTCTGTACTGCTGCCTCTCTGTGGTGCTTCACTCCACATAAACTCTCACGGTATTTAGATTTATTCATGAAATCTTTGTGGATAAGTAGTACACAGTTGAGACACAAGGGAAAGCAGTTTAACCTTCGAATGAATCTCTCTCTCATGTGCAGGGTGGTTTCTCCAGTGGCCTGTCTCCTCGTCCAGTGCAGGTGCTTACTGGTCATGATCAGGAAGTGACCTGTGTCTCCATTAGCACTGAGCTGGATATGGCTGTTTCAGGGTCAAAGGTCAGCTACAATTGATGTTACTGCAGGAATATTACTGGCAATATTAGTTATTATTGTATTATATTACTGGTAATATTACAGTTATTATTGTATTATATTACTGTAATATTACAGTTATTATTATATTACTGGTAATATTACAGTTATTATTGTATTATATTACTGGTAATATTAGTTATTATTGTATTATATTACTGGTAATATTAGTTATTATTGCATTATATTACTGGTAATATTAGTTATTATTGTATTATATTACTGTAATATTAGTTAGTTATTATTGTATTATATTATTGGCAATATTACAGTTATTATTGTGTTATATTACTGGTAATATTACAGTTATTATTGTATTATATTCAAAGGGCCTCACTCCTTGTTGCGATGGTCCAAATTCAATCAAGTATATTTTTACTCAGTTGTGCATCATGCTATGTATCTGTCGTGCTCTCCCTCTCTCTCCCGCTCTCCCTCTCTCTCCCTCTCTCTCCCTCTCTCTCCCTCTCTCCCTCTCTCTGGGTCAGGATGGTACTGTGATTGTACACAGTGTGCGGCGGGGGCAGTATCTGCGTACCTTGCGCCCTCCCTGTGAGAACTGTGTTTCCACCGTTGTGGCCCAGCTGCAGGTGGGCATGGAGGGTCACATGGTGATCCAGTCAGTGCTGGAGGGCCGGTCCGCGGGGAAGGCAAGTTTCCACCTTCATTCCTATTTGAAAAATTGACAAATGATCACGTCACTTTTTAAAGGCACATATTCTTGCATTAAACTGACAGGTTTGTGTTTATTTCCTTGTTAGAAAGAATAATTAACCTGTGTGTGTGTGTGTCTGTGCATGCGTGTGTGCGTGCGTGCGTGTGTGTGTGAATGATGCTTTAGGAGAAGTACGCCTTGTATGTCTACTCTGTGAACGGGAAGCTGTTGGCATCCATGGTCCTGGAGGAGCTGGTGTCAGCTCTGTACGTGGTGTGTGACTACCTCATCCTGGGGACACTAGAGGGCAACCTGTACATTCAGGACCTGTTCAGGTAATCCACAGCAATGGCAAGCACTGGGCTTCAGATCTGTCTGCTGTACTCAGAATGCTGTGCTCAGAATGCTGTGCTCAGAATGCTGTGCTCTTGGGAGTTTTGAGGAAGCCTGCATTGTTCATATGACTGGAGATGGATCTGCAGTTTTTGTTTTAAGATAATGGGATTATGCCAAAGTTGTATGGACCCTAATACTGTTATGTTCCTGTGTGTATTTTGTGCATGTGTGTGTGTTTGTGTGCATTTGTGCATGTGTGTGTGTTTGTGCGTGTGTGTGTGTTTGTGTGTGTGTGTGTGTTTGTGTGCTGTAGCTTAAAACAGGCAGCAAAGCCGTTGTCTTTGAAGGTCCCTATCCGCAGTGTGTCAGTCACTAAGGAGAGCAGTCACATTCTGGTGGGCCTGGATGATGGCAAGCTCATCGTGGTGGGAGCTGGGAAGCCCGAGGAGGTGAGAGAGGGTGGGAAAAGCTCACGTTTGAGAACCCTGAGAATCATGAAGCTTGAAAATCAGAATACTGTGTGTGTGTGTGTGTGTGTGTTCTGTGTTCAGGTCCGTTCAGGACAGCTGTCCCGGCGTTTGTGGGGCTCTACACGCAGAATCACTCAGGTGTCCTCAGGAGAGACCGAATACAACCCCTCTGAGCATGCTGGGAAATGAACATCACACATACACACATATATATATATATACACACACACACAAACACACACACACTTTGTTTGCCTTCAAAAGGACTCCTCACACATGAACCAGAGACTATGGGCCTCAGCACACATGTACCTGCTCCAGGGAACAAGCAGAGCTGACCAAAGCTGCAGTTTTTTATTTTTTGCAAAAAGAGAACAGAACATTTATATTTTTAGACATTTTGGACATCTATTTTAACAGAAACCATTCCAAAGATCTTTGAGAACTAGAAGCAGACGAACTCATGTATGCCTGGTTAATGTGTGAGGAGAGGGTGTGTTCTCCTGGCTCCCACACACACACACACACACACACACATACACATTCACTCACACACTTCTCCAGTTCAGAACTGAGGGCACACTTTCTTAAGCTGCTGGGCACAGCCAGGGTAGAAGGCTGGTAGAAAAGGCCATCTCATCTGGAACAGGTCCACAGGATATGGCCGTCCCGCCTCTGCCTGGCCCCCCCTCTGCCTGGCTCCGCCTCTGCCTGAATGAACAGAACAAGGCCTGCTACGCTTAGGCTGTGGAAAACTTGAAAGCTTTTGCTGTGCTGAAAAAATGACTGCTGTATATTCAAGAACAATGAGCACCAACAAACGTGTGTGTGTGTGTGTGTGTGTTTTACAAGTGTTTGTTAGAATTTCTGTTGGTTATATACTGATACTTGATGCTGAGCAATAATTGTCACACTGTTTAAATTGGAATTTATTCTTTTCCTCTTGTGCTTGAAGATGTTTGTTAATGTGCTCTGAGCTTTGATTCTCAACATGTGCCTTAAAAGGTTTATAGTGCTTTCAACTACACTGTTACACAATACTATATTTCTAATGGCAACTGTTTTTTGTCCTGCTGAGAGCAAACAATTGCTTTTTATTGTTCTTAGAAGACTTTTATAAATGTGTATCTCTCTTCACCATCCTGTCTCACTGAGACGTGCCTTGCTGAGTCCAGACAGGGCTGTACTAACAGGGCTGTATTGGAAATGTGGATTCAACCATAGTTTCCTTTCTTTTCCCCACCCTGTTTGAACATTTTAGGGAAAAAATTCCACTATCAAAATATTCACCTTGTTCCTGTTTTTAGACTCCTCCCCCTGTTTTTAGACTCCTCCCCTTGTTTCTGTGCACAGTTGCTCTGTAATTCCATCAAGTGCCTCAAACTACTGTTTCCTCCTCTGATTATGATCTCTGCTTATTCCACTCTTTTAACCAGTAATATGAATGTGTCTTTGGCGTTAGACAGAATGTTAGCAATGTGGTCTCCACTGGAATGTTGAACCCCCACCCCCACCCCCACCCCCGAGCTCCCTCTGCTCCTCGTCCTTTAAAGCAGCGAGTCCTTTGAAGCGCTCCGAGTGGGTGGTGTCTGCGGAACATGTGGGAATGTGGCCCGGCTGCGTCCGAGCTCCAGCTCCGTCCCGCCTGGCTCTGCGGAGCGGGCGAGGGGGCGGGGCGCCCGAGGGGGCGGGGCAGCTGCGTCGTGTGCAGAACACACCCCCAACCCCTCCCAAAACCTCGCTTGTTGCACTTGATTACACAAAGACTGGCACAGAAGAAAGCTTGGGTGTATTTTAGAACAGAAAGGGCTCGAGCTCAATGTGCTTTTGTCCGACCCAACAGAACGTCACTAAAGGTGTTTCTCTTGCGTCGTCCTGACATCACTGTCCTGATCGAGCTGCAGCCATGAATGATGCAAAGACTTTTTTTTGCATACTTGCACTTTTTTAACGTTCCGGGTAAAGTAAGAGCAGGTGGAGTGAGTGAGGGTGTGTCGGTATCACAGTCTTTTCTGCCCTCGTTCTGCAGTGACCGTAAACTTGGTGCGAATAAGTGATGGTGGTGGATGTCTTACGGCACGTCTCACCCTCGTCTCGCCCACGTCTCACCCACGTCTCGCCCTCCTCATCCGCTGCACTCTGCTCCAGGAGGCTCGTTGGTGCTGTACACCTTCCATTCTGTAACTGCATTCGCATTTGTTGTTATTTGTGTATGTGTGTGTCTGTGTACATAAATCACGTCTGACTCAGTTGTCTTGTTGCTTCTTTTTAAAACTGTTAATGTAGTGGTTCTTAACATAGGAACTCCACCAGGTAACACGTCATATCAAGTGTCAATAGGATTTTGTAAGATGTAAACTAAAAAACTACAGATATATTTTTTGTAGACATAGCAGGAATGCTGTAAAATGCTGAGTCATTATACAGTGTGTACTAATGTAAAAGTGTTCTCCGAGTGTCCGGCTCCCGGGTGGTTGTCTCAGACCAGGTCTCTCCCTTTGAAGCGTCTCTCACTGTGTGCCTCCATCCTCCCGTCTCAACGTGTCAAACCCAATCAGGGTTGAAAAGGTCGCAGTTACCCTCCATTTATCTGGTGAAGGAATCCTTTGATGCACTTGTGGGCTGAACATCCTGTAGCCCAACCCATAAACACCCTCAGGGGGACAATAGAGTGCGTGTGGGGGGGGGTTGGCCTGTGGTCCTTACCAGCTATGGCACGCTCAGGCACTGGGGGGGGAGGGAGGGAGGGTTACGGCAGCCTCTGATCTCGCAGGATTACAACAGGAGGAGGGTTCGACACCTTGCCCACCATAAAAGCATGAATCTCCTTCCCAGTCTGGAGGCAGGGGGCGGGAGAAGAGAAATGGAAAGCTCTCCACAATCACTTGTTGTCTGGAGTGGTTGCTGTTAAGCACAACCACTCATAAACGACCTAACCTGCCCAACCCAGCCCTCCCCGACCCGCCGGCTACCCAGTTGACCCCCACTTTGCTGTCCTCTGGGAATTCGCTGATTTTATTGCAGCTTGACGGTGTTCTGTAACTTCTCACCCAGGTATGACTGACCTCCTCAGGCCCAGTAGCTTCCAGTCAACTACAGGTAATGGAGGCTCTTGAAGGAAGTAGCATATAAAAGCTAAATTTGAACAATGGGGCATTTGGACAAAAGCACATTTTGATTCCTTTGCCTGATGTAGGCTAAAACATGCTCTCTAAATCTATTCACTGAAAGGATGCTGTAAGGACTTTGTCTTTCCAGTTTTGACAAAATCTCAGTAGACTGGCAGGTATTGAGAGTCTGTAGAGACCTTAAAGAATTGTATAGTAATATAATACTGAGTATTACAATTGTAAGGTAGGAGTATAATATTAAGATTGTAATATAATGTTATAGTGTAGTGGATAACAACACTGCCTACGTGGAGTACAACCCTCTGTCTGGGCAAGTGCATTTTGTTACATCAATAAGACTCTAAACTCTACATCTGCCTACCTCTGTATCCGGACTCACTCTGAATGTGCTGAACGTGCAAAATCAAGCTCTGGATTTGGTTTGTTTGTGCCTCAGATCAGTTTGTGTCTTAAGCATCTGGGGAAAAGCACACAGAGGTTTCATTAACACATAGGAGTTTTACTTCATGTTTAATTAATACAAAGAATCATCAGGTAAGTTGATTTATCTGTTTTTGTGTCTAGATTACACATGTCAGTATTTGTAACACAATACCTCCGTCCAAATTCAAAGTTTGATCTTTTGGAGTAATGGAGAATGAGCTCTAACACGTGATTATTGGGGCACGGAAGAGGCTCTCTGGTGATAAATATAAACATTTATGTTAGGGGGTCAAAATAATTTATCATGCATCAGCGTGATATCATGCAAATTTTTTACTCATCGGTTAGTTTGTGTTTTGCGATTTAAACTTTTGACCAGGTTTTAGATAAAGCTGGAATACCAAATCAGGCCAAACAGAAAACAAAATAATCCCCAAATATAATAATCTCAGTTCTCTGAAGTTTTACTTTTATCATGTTGTCGACGTGTGTGTGGTACATCAGATTACTGCTGCAATCGTCCTTGTGCCTCTCCACAGAGACTCTGAACCTTATCCTCAGCTGTTATTTAACAAACTGCTAAAGAGGTGCGTGTGTCCCGACCATGTCCAGAACATGTATTAGTAACATATACGTACACTGAAAGGCCAAGCTGTAAGATAATGGTTAGCTGCATAAAAGTGATCTATTCTTGCGTTTATACTGCTATTTCAAGAACTTTAAAGAACAGGCCGATGCTAAAGCACACTGCTTCATTCTGTCGTCGTTTCTATTAGGTTCTCGGTAGTGAAATGCCTTTCTTTGAAGTGCTACTGTCATTGTATTCAGGGTATGTCTCCGTTTGTTGTCCTCTGAAGTATCCGGACCTCACGTGGCGCATCCTTGGTGCTTTACGACTGGTGTCATTGACCGCTTGTTTATCTAAAAGTCGTTAATGTTCCTGTGATCAAGAAGGTTAAAAACATGCCATTCGATCGAAATCTAAACGTCCTCTGAATTCTGTATAATGTCATTAACAAAGGCAAGATAAAGAAATTAAACGAGCGAGCTACGTCTCAAATGCTGTAAATATATTAATGCGTGCCTACATATGTGGTAACCTAATGTTAAAGTTATAGTCGGTAAACTCCCAGACTTTTAACTGTGGTGAACTTGTTTCCCTCAGTCATTCTCCAAGTTGGTTTGATATTCAAGTCGGGTACCATCCTATGTTCACGTTCATTTATTACTCTGCGCTTGCAGCCAATCACAGCAGACGAAGGAGATCACGTGGGTGGAGAGCTCAGGATGAAGGTTTAAGGTAATCGCAACAGGCTTTCGCACAAAAAGTTCTCCGCGACTTCTGCGGCGCTTCTAAACCGATGGAAATACACGAGCAACCGTGCCTGAAAAAAGCAGGATTATAGCGGAAAGACTAACATCCAGTAACAAGGATTATAATTTAGTATTTGTATTGATATTTATTCATATTCTGCTTCGGAGAAAACGCTTTTTAATTCGACTGTAAAGCACATTTTGCTTCAGTTGCGCAGCACTTTTTAGTAGTTCGCACTGATTTCGGCTACCCTGCACTTCCACGGCGTCTCTAGCTCTTTATAAACCAGCTTCGTTTACATTCAGTAAAGGCTCTCAGTAATTACCGAGATACTAAAATAAGAAGAAAGCGGCGTCAGTGATGAATTGTGCCATTCCAGCGCTTCGAGTGTGCATCTACATTTTGGCCTTAAAGGTGAGTTAATTGTGTGTTTGATTGAAAGGAGGTAACTGTAAATGTAGACTTCAGTTTGAGCAAAATTGTTTCATATTCTTCTGAATGCTCTCTGCAAAGACACGTATTATTTTCAGTAACTTACATCTAAATATCTCCAACGACTGGACTCTAGCGCCAGTCACGCACCATTTGGACCCTCTACTTATAAGAATCTAATTCACCATTTTAAACGCATGGCTGCTTTTTGTAATTTGCTAATAGCCAGCATTTACAGTCTCAAAAGCAAAACGGGGGAAATGGTGGCCTTCGTACATCAGACCTATAAATCATAACCTTACCCGACTTGCTTACACCAATTATAATTTTGTGATTTATTTACCACTCAAGAAATTACAATACATCTGTCCAAAGTTATCTGAACTTTCATTTTTCTTGTGGGATAAACGAATGCTGTTCGCCTCAGCTGAACTGGAATTCTGCTGCGATGTCTTTAAAACACTTTTCATCCATTGGCACAGAATATTGTGTTCTTTGGAGAATTAAAAGCTTTGTATCTTAATAGTTTATTCAAAAACGTAAATACAAACTCGAATTATCCTCGAGTTCTGTCAAGTTTTTTAAACGACCGGTTCTCTTTAAGCATGTTAAGGGTTTCAAGGACTTACTCTAAATTCTTAATTATTCATGTTTTTAATCGTCATATCAAAACATTGCACACTGCAACACTTGGAAGAGGAATGATCTAATCGGGCTGTTATGCTTCCAACAGTGAGGACCACCGTGCTTCACTACAGCTCTTGTCTTCGTATTGGTAGTTTAGTCATTTAAAGGTCTGTGTTGTTGGTCAGATCTGTGTCCCCCGCTACGGTTCCTGCAGCTGAAGCATCACTGGGGCTTTGGATTTCCGGAACCCAGTAATTATCATCATTTTCTCCTGGTCTGCGGGCAGCAAGGGGTAGAGAACTTGCAGTTCAGTAATTTGACTTTCCATTTAGCCACATGGCTTTTAAGTGCTTGTGGGCATGGGGGCTGCTTTCCCCTTGAACTCTCAGCCCACGCCACTCTCTCCCTGCGCCAGGCCTCAAACAGGCCTCTGGGACAGGCGGCTCGCCGTCTTTGACTGCTAACTGGCAGTAGGTTAAATTGAATTTTTAGGGACGAGAGGCCTCGTTTTGCAAGCCGTTTAATATCTCGCAATTAAAGGCATGAAGCATTTGTGGCAACATGGAATCTTTTAGCCTATTTTATATGCATCTTTTTTTTTTTTTTGCTACATCTTGTAGTGTTTTTGTTTGTTTGTTCGTTTTTTTTAGTGCCGTTTCCCATGTTGTTAAGGCGATGTGGAGGAGGCAGGTCCCGTGCAGCTCTACCATGTGGCTCTGCTGTGCTGCTCTGCCATGTTGTTTGGGGGTGAAGTGGTGGTATCAGAGGTGCTTCTCTGGAGCTCAAGTGTTCAGCATTCAGGCTCCTTTTACTCGCCTGTACGATACACGTGTGCCTGTACATCACATCTAACCCACCAACGACAGAGCGTGCGCATGTGTGTGCGCGCGTGACGACTCCACGGCGACTGAGTGACTAGGACAGCCGTGGAGCTTAAAGCCCCATCGGAGCTGCTCTTTGGTGGTCCCATGCTGGTAGCCTCTCTAGTGCCGCTGGTGACCAACTGTGGCCTGTCTGAGGGACATGTCCTGTGTTCCCCTCCAGGAAGGACTCAGATCTCGCCTGATAGCTCCGAGGATCAAAGGCATAAGCCCGTTTCACGCTAACTGCCTGCTTTCGTCAGCGCCAGCTCCACTAGAAAGCGCCTGGTTCTAAACCCGCTGATGTTTACTGCACCTTTGGCTTCGATCTCTGCAGTATAGCAGCGTAGAGAGCTAGTATGTGACATCATGTGGAGAATGGTACTCACAGCCCACAGAACCACGCTGGTAGGCTACATTTAATTCCATATTAGGACATCAAGGTGGGAAAGGCCAGCAGTAGTAGTTAGACCTAAAACACTTCCTGGTATCTCTCTCTCTCTCTCTCTCTCTCTCTCCCTCTCTCAGTCTCTCAGTCTCTCCTCTCTCTCTCTCTCTCTCTCTCTCCCCCTGTGTCTCTCGCCCCCTCTCACTCCCTCTCTCTCTGAATTGTGGATGAATTTCACTGTTTGAGAACCGTTTATCATTCATCGGGGTATAAGGGCTGTGGGGGTGTGGGTGTGTCAGATGTGGTTATGTTAAAGAATGAGTTGGTGTTTTGGTGTAGCAGGATTGTCTGTGGAATGCTGTCTTCATCAGCACTGCAGCTTGTATAAAGTTAATGCCAGCTTATCTGTGCTGTTCCCTGCTGTGTGTGTGTGTGTGTGTGTGTGTGTGTCAGGCACAGTCAACAGGTCAGCACACGTTGCCTGTGTGCCTCACTAGAGATCAGAGGGGAGAGAGAGAGAGACATCAGAGGGGAGAGAGAGAGAGACATCAGAGAGGCTGTTGAGATTTTCCTGTCCCTGCATCGCAGGAGACTCACTGGTAGACATCTGTTTGCTCTTGTCAGCTCGCTGGAGGCGAGGGGGGGCGGGCAACCTCCTTAAACGCATGCATGTTTAAGATGCTGCAGTGGTGACCTCCTCCTCTCCCACACCTGCAGGCCTGGAGGGGGGGGGGGGGGGGGGGAAAAAAAAAGCAAAATTGAAAAAAAAAAAAAAAAAAAAACAAAAAACGAAATTTTGGGTAAAAAATTTTAAAA
>JAOYMR010000007.1:3867601-3883579 GCA_025802075.1 Tenebrosternarchus preto | reverse complement strand
TACACACACAGTGCCTTAAAAATGTGTTGGTTTATCAAGACCGTGGTTGGGTCATATACACACACAGTGCCTTAAAAATGTGTTGGTTTATCAAGACCGTGGTTGGGTCATATACACACACAGTGCCTTAAAAGTAATCAGGTTTGCCTGGATTTCAAAATGACACAAATATTTTGTGGCCCGTCATTGTAATAAAAAACTAAAAAAAGATAGAGCCTAAAAAAATAATAATAATGACAAAGTAATTAAATACTTCTGGTACTGAAGTAAGAAAGGTTTTTAACCAGCATGGTGAATTCATGTTAGGCACCATTCATCTTATTCTTTTGACACATGAAACAGCTCGTCCGACACGTCTGATTATGAGGATTACAGAGATACCTTTCATTATGAATTGTGTGCAAGCAGACTGAAGAAGTTCAACTCTACCAAGAGCAAGAGTTTGATGTGTACAGTTGAGCTTACGTGGGTGAGCTGTATGTTCACTTACCTCCAGTTGTAGTTTAATGGTGTTAACAGAGTTGCTTTTAGCTTCAGAAAGATCAACCATGAATATCCACAACAATGAGAGGCCATGATGATCCAAAAACTGCTTTAGGCATGCATGGTTCTGGGTGTTCTGTACATCAAAAAAAAAAACCATGCCAAGTTAGCAAGAGTTTCTCAAAAAATAAATTGTCCATCTTCCATAATCACAAACAATTTTTTTTTATTTCAAACTGTCAGCATTTTGGAAAACTGTGTTTTCTCTGTAGCACACACCTGGATTAGCTTCAGACAAGTGAGTCTCTGCTCCATGGTCTCCACCCGGACCATGAGCCTGCAGAGGGAGATCACTTGCTTCTCATCACTTAGACCCTCCCCGTTCTCCCTAAGAGCCTCCAGTTCCTCATCCACCTACAACAAACATGTAAACAATTTCAGAAAAATATATTTTCCAGAACATTAGTACTATAATGGAAGAACCTAGTAATGGACAAACATACTGAGAATGGCAGTCAAGATTCATTCCTTTATTGCTGGACATTGTAAATGTAATTTTGTTGTAAAAAAAAAAAAAAAAAAGATTTGAACAGCAAATATTCTTGAAGCTTTAATTTCAGTTCCACTATAAAACAACCTTTCATGAGTTTTAAGAGCCTTCAAATGTCGGTCTGCCTTCCAGTTAAATCAAGAATTTGTATTTTGAGTGTAATTTCAGCAGTAGTACAGCTTGGGCAATAGTAGTTTGTCCATGTTATTTTGTTTAGAAACCAAAGTTTTGCCAAACTGGTACATGGAGTTCCTTCTTTTGGACAAAGTTGTCCAATTTTTTTTACTCTCTACCAGAAATTAGGTCATATGTACTGGATCTTTTGCTCCAGTTGTATCTACCCCTGTATTCTTTGCTTAAATGAAAGTCTGTTATAATCTTTTCAAGTGGCGTTTAAAAATACATATGCACTGATAATTAATGATGTGTTGATGTGTTCTATAATTAAATGCAGTCTTTTCTATTGTACAAATAACTGCATTAGAACACCTGTAGAAAGGGAATGGTTAAATAAAGTTGTGTAGCAATGGTACATAAACAGAACTGGTCGATAATTTGCTTAATATCACTCATTTAAAATGATCTCAATATTATTAACAATGTTTAATCAGCCCAAGGCTAGGATTTTCGGTCCAGAAAAGGCATTTGAAGTCTCAGAGCAATCACATGCTAGGTAGAAAGATGACCCAATTCATCTCTGAATGGTTCCCTTAACACTCCTGCTTAATAAAAAGGATTAAAAGAATAGAAAGGCATCCCAGGGAAGGGAGAATTTCCATTACATTGTGAATCACAGGGCAAAGGCCAGTGGACTAGCAGTAGGATATTCTGTATGATACATTTAACCAAGGGTGTATGGGTGAGTTTGATGTGGGGGTGTACATCTGCTCAATCAAAGCCCACCACGTATCCCAAAAATGTGCTATACAGTGATTCCACTGTAGGTAAGGTAGTAAGGTATTGTATTTATTTACACTGATGTGGAACAACACAGCACTGCAGCTAGGGTTAGGGTTAGGGTGTTAAACAACACAGCACTGCAGCTAGGGTTATAGGGTTAGGGTGTTAAACAACACAGCACTGCAGCTAGGGTTAGGGTTAGGGTGTTAAACAACACAGCACTGCAGCTAGGGTTAGGGTGTTAAACCCCAACCTCCACGTACCGTAGTAAGAGCACTGACGGTTTCTTTCTTCCGAGACCGTTCCCTCTGTTTCTTTCCTCCAGCTGCTCGTACACTCACTCGATTCTCCCCACCCAGAAAACCCCGACAGCTGGGCGCCCCACAGAAACACTTCTGTGCCTCTTTCCTGGGAGATGAAAGTAAAAAATGTAATAAAATAAAAAGTTAGATAAACAGTGACTAGTAATGGAAGGGGTGAACAGTCTGCAAAGCTAAAGGCAATACAGCCTGAATGTACAGGTCTCCAAGGTGCTCAAAAGCTGCTGTAGAAGATTCAAGAGAAGGTGAGTCAACCTCCTTACCCATATCTCTGGAACTGGTAATCGAATGTGAGTTCTGCACCAGCCTTCACAGCTTTGGTAGTAAAGAAGCCAACTCTGAGCTGGCCATTAACTGTCCACTGTGGAAGGAAAGTTAATATATGGTGACCTTGACCGCAATTACAGAACTTTCCAACACTATCCAAGCTGGCCACAATGACACGTTTTTCAATAGAGATGATAACGCATTACTGCTAAATTAATTTAAAAGATGCTGGCTGGCCACATAAGTATTGCACACCACACCCAAAGTACTGACCAGGCACAGGACTGACCTTTTGGGTTTCACAGTTGGGCTCACAGCTGTGGTTCATGAAACGTGAGCAGTTTCCTTTCAGTGTGGCATCAATAATCTGTGAATGCAACAAAGATATCCAGTACAACGTTAACATATAATAACACTAAAGATGATGACTACTACTAATCATAATGCTATACAAGTCTAGGGTAAAAACCAAAGAGCAGAGGTTCACCTCATTATTCTTCAATGCCATGAAATAGTAGTGGATATTCTTGCTGCGAGCGTAGTCCTTCACTCGTGATTTAAATTCTTTATGATCTAGAACCTCACCACAATACTCCAGCACAAAGGTGTTCCTGGGAAAATCAAGCCAAATCAAATGTTTTTCTAGTTAACACAGTCATTGCTACATGTTGGTTTTATTTGTGCTGGTCATCCAAGGTCAGTGCTACTTACGGATGCAGGTCTTTGGCAGCCCGCAAACCCCAGCCTTTGCTTTCTGTTAGGATAACTTCAAAGTCTGCATGCTGTTTCATCTGGAAGCGCCGGTTAGAGCAATATGCCCCATTCAGGCACCGCGATGAGCTTATAAGAGAAATGAACAGAATCGAATGACTTCATTATTACAGCCAAGTTTAATGATATAGGGCCTCAACATTAAACAAAAGGTAAGAGAATTAACTTGACATGTGCAGCTGTAAACTAAAATGTATTAAAATGTTAAACCAAACACTAAACATTATGTACCAAGTTATGTACATACCACTCAATCATAAGGAGACGATTTAAACAATCTTCTCCACAAGCCATAACTCCACGCGCCCGCTCTTCCCTCGAAAGGACAGAACACTCGCACTGCATTCGCTTAATATCACGATGAGACTTATTCTTCTTCCTGTTAAGTCAGATTAGGAGAACTTGTTAGTTACCGTTTCCTTTTTAGCACATTACAAAAAATAATGGACAACATTACAATTCTGCCCTTGGATTTATAATACATGTCATAATAATCCATAATACACGTCATAGCCACAAGAAAGGTTAATTTCCCCCCCGATGTTTCAAGTGAAAGTATTGGCAAAGAATATTTCAAATTATTTATATTTACAGGTTTTAACTTGAATGCAATAAGCCTGGAATCTCTGCAGTCAACTCACTCTTCAAATGATATATTTTTATGATGTGCTCAAGAAATTGAATACACATTTTATGTATTTATACAAGACTGCGTTTGGACTCCCATATGCCGACAGCCGCTTGATGAACGCATTTAAGTTTAGACTAGGCTTAATCCATGGTCCAGGAAACCGGATCTAAACCTTTTTAGAGCTCAAGATAGATTTAGTGCCATTCAAAATAAAATCACCAAAGGCTACATTTTTTCACCATGAAAAAACTCTTGGCAGGTGGATCACAACTCTGCTTCTTTCATTATATAGCAGATGATGTTTTCTATCACACACTTGCAATTAAACATTTAAATGTTAAGCTCATCTATCAGTTAAACATAATTATAATTCTATTTGGAATGGAGTTAAAAACAAAAACTAATTAAAAAAAATTATAAAAACTGATACTGACCGCTCTGAGAGATAAACATTTTCTTCGATGAGTTCAAAGTAAGGAGGCATCTTTTTCTGTTTGGCTTTATCCTTCCAGGTAAAAGGGTCCAGAAAGTCTTTCAGACTGAGCAGTGGTCGCTGTGCATCTTCTCGGTCTGATGGCACCTTAATCTCTTTTGAGACCCTACAGCTCTCACGTTCCTCTACGTTTTCCCTCTTGCAAGCAAGCCCCGATTCTGCTTCATTGTCTGATTCCGACTCTATCTCTGGGCGTCTTTTCTTGGGTGGGCCTTTACCTCTATGAGGCTTTTGGCTGACTTCCCTGGGAGGTTCTGAGGCTATCCGATTTTCAACACTGGCAACCACAAAGCTGCAGTTGCTGCTTATCTCATGAGCTTGAACAAATGTAGTAGACGCTGGAGGTTCACTAGATAGTACTCCTCGACTAAGTACAACCGATTTTCTCTCATAGTCCTCCTCGTTGTCATTAGTCAGGGAGTCTGGGTGAATCTGACTCACTGAATCATGATACTGAGAAGTCACAGGTATCTTGACTGGTATGTGTCTATAAGATGCAGCTGACTGGGTCCAATAACCATCACCTTGGCTGTTAAACACACTTCCTGTTTGGGGTAGGCGTTGACTGCTGTCTGGCTGCTGAAATGTGCTGCTGGGTTGCTCTGGTTGCACAAAGTCCCAGCCCATGTTAAAAGCATCATGTCTCCTAAAATCATCTGAGCATCTAAATTCTATATATTGTTCTCTACCCCCTTTTCTCCCATGCCAACTGTCTGGTCTATCGTAATTTTGATGAGGACCTAATTCAGTCTCTTTTTGCACATTCTCCAGACAGTAGGTAGGTATATGGTCAGTTGAAATGCACATCTTTGGTCTTTCATGGATAGTACAGTTCCTGTCTGTGGGGGCAAGTGTGATAGTTGCATCAGAATGGCTTGTACTGTCTACCATGTTACTCTGGGATTGGTAGGTCACTCGCACAGAAGGTGAACATTTGTCATTAGCAACCGATGAGACATGTTTGTTACTCTCAGCTGAGGTTTCCCCAATCTTAAACTGAGAGTTATGACGAAGAAGACCTTCACTATTAATGCCCTTGTTTGACTGCCCTGCTTGATGGCTTTGCAGCTGCCCAAAATGATCTGAAGAGCTGGGAGGGGGTGTGTGATGGTCTCCATGGTCAGCTGTCTCAAGGGTAATGGTAGAATTCTTTGGCACAACCACCACAGAGTGTAGCCGTTTCAAAGAGACGTGTCCATCATCTGAATCAGAATCATAGTCATCACTCTCGCTTTCCTCACTGTGGCCGTTACCATCACAACTGAAGGATGCTGAATCTTCAGGCACAGGTTTATGTGAGTCATCAATGTTTAATTTCTCAAAATGAGCAAATTTCTGTTCTAACTGATTGACAGTTGCCGTATTGAAATATGACTTTACAGGAAGAGGACTTGTAGAAAACTTGACATCTATGTTTTCATTTCTTGTATTATGGGTTTGTTGTGTACTAAAATCAAATGACTGACTAGGAACTTGACTAATTTCTCTCACAGATTCCGTTTTCCCATTTCTATGTGCTACCTCAGCAGACTTTTGTGACTGCATCACAGAGTTTAGTTTCTCAGAGTATACTTCTTCAAAGTTAACATCATTATTAAACTCAATTCTCTTAACTGAGATTACTTTTTTCACAGATGTATCTTGGTTTACCACCTTCTTAGGAGCTTGATTTTCTGAAGCGTCTTGTCCAACAATATCCCAACGTGATTTTTTAACATTGCCACCTCTTTTTATAACTCCAGCTTGGGACTGCTCAGGTTTGACATTCAGTTGCTGAGGTTCTTTGTGAACAGTACCAACGTTTGGGGTAATAACCATCTGACTTACTTCTTTACTGATGATCAAGTGGGAACCAGATTTAGTGTTGGGTTTCAATGATTCTTCAAGTGGTAATTCTTTCACAGAAAGAGTGTCTGCCAACGATCCTGCTGAATCATCACTGGGAATGTAGCCTGGACAAGATGACTTATTCAAGATAGAAGAGTCATTACTTTCGCAAAGGTTACCGACATTTACTACATTAATCTGTGCCTCTGTCAAAACTTGCATTTCATTTTGGACCAGAGTGCCTGTTTGCGTCCCAAGTTGAGCACCCTGTACAGAAATTTCTCTGACAGTTACATGACATTTACTTACAGTAGTATTTAATTCCCCATCAATATTTTTGTGGCCATCAGGGAGAACTGGGCACTTTGCCATACTATCAGAAGCGTTGCTTGCCACTTGCAGTTCAATATTTTCACTTTTTGATTTGTCCTTTAGAATAGCTTGCTGCTTTTCCTGGGAAGAATTAATATTTAATTTAAACTGACTATCTTCATGCTGGGAAACATCCACCATGCTGAATTCTCCCCGAGACCCCAAGAGTGGCAGCTTTACATTACTATTTAATGCATCTACTGATTGTCCATCTGTTCCAGTTACACTAGCTGAAGATTTGGACTCTGAAATATCAGTTTTTTTAGATGATGAACACCAGGACCCAGAAGATCCATCTGAGCCTTGTGACTGAGATTTCCTTTTGTGCTCCTCTTCAGAGTCAGAGCTCCCACTAGTTTTCAGAACCCTTTTCTCTAGTCTTAAAGTGTCTTGGCTGGATGTTGAAGAATTAGCATTTATCTCTGATTTTGAATGAGAACTGGGCTTCTTATGAATGGCTTCAGATTCAGGAGAGGTCCTTTTACTGGGTTCAGAGTCAACAGTTCTTCCAGATCTTTCTGTTCTTAAATACTGTGACCTTTTGTCTGACTCTAATGAACGAGAAGACTCTGATTTTGAGTCCCTGTAAGATTTTGAGTGAGAGGATGACTTTGATTCTCTTTGTGAAGTAGAGTAAGTGGAGGATCGGCTAGAGTCACTGCCTCGAGTCCTTGGCTTCCTAAGGTCATCTTCAGAGTCAGAGCTATCTCGCGATCTGCCGTCAGCTCGAGAGCGGGAACTCCTCTGGTCGTGATAAGGAGAACTTCTGTGGGACCTCCTTTCAGAATCATGATAATGTGACCTATCAGACCTAGACTGTCTCTCATTTCTTGACCTTTCAGATCTGGAATAGGAAGAACTAGTTCGCGAACTTCGAGATATAGACCGTGACCGACTCTTGGTCCTTCTTCGGTCGGAACGAGAGGATCGTGATGACGTGTGCCTAGAGTCTCTCTCCATTTTAGAACGATTAGACCCCTTTTCATCTTTCTCTTCCCTCCTATCATATCTGGATTTCTCAGAGACCTCCGATTTGGAGCAGGAGGACTTCTTAACATCTGTACTTTGACTGTCAGACTTTGCAAGGTTCTTGGGGTCACTAGACTTTTGGCTGGAAGATGTCCGAACAGAATCCCCATCAAAATCAGATCCAGGCAGAGCAGTGCCTGACTGAGGTTGAGATTGAGGTTTTCTGTCTTCAGGCTCAGAAGTACTGGGACGGTCTTTCCCAATATGGGAGGAATCAGTTGGTCCCTTAAGGCAAGTTTCTAATTTCTCCTGAGCACCTTCCTCTCTGTCAGCTTTTTCAGAGGGGCTATCAGTGATCGTGTTCTGCCGAGACAGAGTCACTAAGGATTCAGCTTCAATACTCGCTGAAGATGTGATTAAAAGGTCCGTCTCTGAGAGGGTCTCATCTGAAACAGCATGGACTGCAGGGATCTCCTCAACAACAGACACGCTAAGAATCTGTTTTTTAAAATGAATCTTGCCAAGATCATGTTTTGATTTGGCTGGGAAGGGTACTGGGGACTCTGCCACTACTGTGGCCACAGCAGGGACATCAAGTTGCTCATCCTTGCTTTCGTCACTCTGCCCGGCTTGGTCTGTTGATGGCAAATTCGCAGACGGCACAACGGAACAAATTTCGGGTGCAGCTTTCTCTGGACTTGGTGGAGCAAGAAACACATTCTGCCGTGGCTTCTTAGGATGCGTAAAGCTGAAAGACACCTTCTGTCGACCCTGTTCCTCAAGGTTCACCTTAGTTTTGGCTCCTTTAGGAAGGAAGTGGTTTGACAAAACAACTCTGGGGGCAAGACCTTTGAATATGACTTGCGTTGAGGTGTTTTCTACCTTGATCTAGGAACAAACAAAACAGCAGAAAACATTTTACAAATCAGTAGTAACACTAGCTACTGTGTTTACTCAAATGTAAAAATGCTGTTGCTCTGTTCTAACTAAGAGATAATGTCCAGTGAAACATTAGTGTTCTCTGCCCCAACACCATCTGGTATTTTCTGATAACACCAAGCAAAATGTCCTCATGTGTCTACCAGGGCCACATAGGCATCATTTTACTTATACATAACCAAATGAAAACAGCAAATATGCTGCAGTTTCTTTTAGCTAACTTTTAAGATGCCTACCTCCACGTCAACTACACTTTAAAGGTAGGCCTCAGATGGCATTATTACACTGGAGATTTTCCGACATAAAAATATGTTTCATGGCTATGAGAAAAGAGTTTTTAAAATTAGTACAATGTTTATATAAAAAAATAAAACAGACATACCGAACCATCATGTTCCTTTTCCCTGATATAGTTGAACATCAGCAGCATGTAGAGCAAATAAAGGAAAGAGATGATTCTGGTTAGATATTTCTGAATGAAAAAAAACAACAGACTGAAGTCATAACTTAAAATTAAGTAAAAAAGTTTTTTTTGTTCCACAAACCCACTAATTTAATTTCCTCTGTACAAAAAAAAGTTAATTCTATCAAAACTGCGATACAACATATTACAAGTGGCCTTATTTCAAGCAGAAGTCTGTTGCTTCTTATTAGGAGCCAAATAAGGCTCCCAGGCAACAACTGGGTTACACCATCCTGAGAGAATTGGTTTAGTCCCTTCTGACCTTCACAGCGGAAACACTCCAGTATTTGAAAAGGGAAGTGCTTTCTTTTTAGTCACTCACTGTGCACTTTTCAAGTAGCCTATATAATGTACAGTCAGGTTCATTCTACATGAAATTTGAATGTATCCCAGTAATAATTGCAGACCTAAAAGAAACAAATAAATACCCACTTTGTACAAGTTTCCTTTCTGACTCCGTTTAATAATCTACTTTTATCAATGATAAAAATGTATAACAGTGGACATAACCTAGTCAATGTGATTGAACACTACTTGAAATAATGTTTTATACAATGTGGAATTTACTGGTTCTGTATTTACCAACACTTCATAGCTTACACAACTTATGCAGAGTTCGATTATCCACTTGCTGACCTATGTTGGAGGTTGTTGAGTAAAATGTCTGATCATATGCTCAGGGTTTGAAATTCGGCTCTCAAACAGTGTGTGTAAATTGTTCAAACAGACGAAATCCAAGAGGCTCGCTAGCAACCCAACGACTCTGAACGTCGTGTGTGATATTAGAGGACTAGTGTGATGCCCTGCTCTGCCAAGTTAAAGAAGCAATAACTCATGAACTGTACAGGTGAAACTAGCATTTTAAATGTTTATTGCACACCTCTTTAGCTTCATACAAGATACGAAGAAAAAAAAAAAAAATCCTCAACACAGGAAACACAAGAACCCTTTTCTACACAAGTCTTCAAGCTATTCAAGCATGTTTTCTGTTTAATTGTAAATTTGCCATTTTTGGTTTTTAGACTACTTTCCTTTTCCAAAACACTGGGTAAATTAAAATTTAATTTAGGGGAAAAAAGGTGAATCAATATGCCAGCTGACTTTAATATCTGTATTATTTATACTCAAGAGCTTAGTTATCTAAAATCCTTCTTTGATGACAAATCAACATCAAGCTTGGAACAGGAGACCCATGATTAGAATTCCAATAGCTAATGCATGGCTTAACATTCTTGGTATGTGTGTGAAGGGCTAAAGATACACTAACTCTGGACAAAAACGGATGGACCAACACAGTTCTCTAGTGTTCAAGCCCAGAAGTGAACATCAGCAAACTGCAGCAAAGGCAAATCTAATGCACGGTTACGCCAAAATAACTGATATGTTCATGGCACCAGCAAATAAAAATACTATGATGGGCTATTATAACAGTTTTATGCTAACCTTGCACGTGTATGCTTTTCTCAAAAATCAGCTGTTCAGTCACACTTGAGTTTACCTGAGCTCAGGATTCAGCAGGGCATCCATTTTGAGGCAGGCCAAGTGAGGAGCAACTGGAAGGAAGCTGCCTCACTGGGGGAAAAGACAGCTCAGAGAAGCAAGCTCTCCGATGTAATGCCACACCTGATGATAAGAGACATCACAGTTCTTTTAGACACTGTTCATTCCTTTGCACACCAAATCATTCCAATCACCTGCATTTTATCTTGCCTAAAGAGATTTACATTTTACATTTACATTTCTGGCATTTGGCAGACGCTCTTATCCAGAGCGACTTACAGAGATGGAATATAAATTTTGACTTGAGGCTTTTCGTAAACCAGGTTGTTCACACATTTGCATGACTGCAACCATACAACTGAAATTCAACCTCAGAATGCTAAAATCAATCAACTTCAATGCAGATCCAAATACAGCAATGAATTAAAAGTTAAACAGTAACAATAGTAAACTTGTGCCTTTGACTGCTTAAAAAAAGGGACATTTGAAAAACATGAAGATGTGCCATGTCCCAGCTAATGGGAACATCCTGCAATGTTTTGCTACATTATCATACATGATGCGTCTTATGTCATGAGGAAATGTCGTTCATTATAAAGCAAATAATCTCGAGCAGCTCTGAAATAAAATCAAGCGTGAGCCAAGTAACGTAAGGTGCGTCTGATATAAAAGAATTGCTAGGAGCCTTGTGAAACCTTACAAACGTTAAATTCAGTTGAGCCTAACGCGCCATGCTCTATAGACATAAATAAGCAAATTGTACCTAGAGCTTTTGAATGACAGAGAGATTGAAGCGAAGATGGACACAAGCACTATTTTCCCTGTATTTAGCCACACAAGCTGCCTTTTGTTTCAGTGTGGAGGGCAATAGCTTTTGCTCACACCAAAATGATCGCACATCTATAACATTATGCACGCTATTTCGATGTCGTGTTTTTGCAGACAAAACAAAAGGAGCGATATTTTTAAGATCATATTACTGACAAGTTGTTGGCACTGATGATGCAAACGTTTTTATCGTCAATGATTTTGTATGTCCGAGGCCAACATATTCCCAAGTGGGCAAATACATTAATCTGTAGCTAGACAAGGCTAACTAGATAACTTGCAAATGAACTAACGAGATAGTAACATAACAGTTATAGACGTGGAAATGTGGTTGGGTTAGTGAATCACTTACTAACAAAATAATTCCGTCTCACATAAGGGTAATGTGGGGGTTGTGAAATTTTGGTCGTGGATCCGAGGCCTACAAGAGAGGCCTTATATCTGCTTGCGTTAGCAAACTTGCTAGCTTTGATTTGCCACGGTAGCTGCATTAGTTTACATTAGTTTACATAAGACAGGTGTGTTTTATTTAAACAATACTTGGGTCGAAACAATGAACTATTTAATTAACTAGGTACGTTTTGATATGCGTGCTGTCGAATGCTAAGCCAACGGCCGAGAAGCAGTCAGTTAGCTTGCTGGCTACCAAATTAGCCAGCTAGCTAGGTAGAGTTATCCAGCACCACCGCCGGTATAACTACAGGTCTGATTGTTTCGTCTTGGAGAGATGTGTACCTTTTTTACTTGCCAACAGTGCCAAGTTAGTCATCCCCAATAGTGTAGGATAATATCTTATTCTAAACAAAATATCTCCTGGACGTGTAACATGTTCTGTAGCCATCTAGTATATAGCTAAACATTGGTAAATTACCCAAGTACCCAGTTAGCTGGCTGCATATCTAGCCAGTCAACTGCGTTAGCTAGTTAGCTAACGGATAAACATTTGGAGTGCATGTTGATTTTTTTTTTTTGAGACCACTATTGTGCTTGGGAAAAGGGGTTAAATAACGATATTAAACAACAAAATACTCACTTTAGACTCTGCTTTAGATCGGCTAAACCCTCCATTGTCAACACCGATAGTGGTAACCTCTTCAGTTGATCTATAAACATCCACCAGCAAACGTCAGATGCACACAGGGTAACTTACACCCAGAGCTAGGCTAGGCTAGGCTAGCTAGCTAACCGCTCTCGAAAACAATTTGGCGTACTAGCTAGACAGCCTTAGGCTTAAGTCAAGATTGTTTGAATTAATTGTAGGTGCACATTCATCCAATGGAGTCCCTCAGCAGGCCTGCAGGATGCCTGGTGCAACTTCCCAGCACCATAAAGCATGTTCTAAAAGACAGCCTCCTTTTTGTTTCATGCTTTAACGAAGACAACCAGGGTAAAACCTCAGATTATCCTGTCGACTCGATACAATGCACCGGTTTGGGACTCCTCCTCTCAAACCGAATTCAAACCGTGACGAGGTCGATTATCAAACTTAAACGACCTCCGAAAGGCTGCTCAGAAAGAGCGAAAGACAGCTAGCTAGCTTAGCTAGTTTGAGGATAATTCTTGAGTCATTCTATAATAACTGTGTTTTAAATTATTTTGAATACTTGTGAGAACAATCGTTTTTGTCGATTACAGATATATGAAATAGGCTAACGTGCATCCGATAGGTAGCTACTTCTGGGATTTTGTTTTAGGATTAGCTAGGAGTTTTTGAGAGAAGTTGCAATGTGATTAACCGATAACCACATGAATTGATGAGGCGTATCCATTGCATTTCGAAAGCATCTTGGCTATATATTTTCTACAAGGAAAAACTTAAGATATCTGCTGTAGTACTGCAAGTTGGACAATGCGGAGACCAGCTGGGCCTCGAGTGGTGGAGGCTCATAACAAAAAAAAAGTCAAGTCAGCACAAGAAAAGGTAATGGCTGGATAACTATGTTTCACAACCAAACACGTCGGTATTTTTCTCTGCAGTAAGAGAATGTTGGTGTTCCCGTTCAGTTCCAGGAACGGTGATCTACCCGCTGTGTTGACTCAGAACGGTGATCTACTCGCTGTGTTGACTCAGAACGGTGATCTACTCGCTGTGTTGACTCAGAACGGTGATCTACCCGTTGTGTTCACTCAGAACCCAAAGTTCTAAGAGGATATAAAGAATTTTGGAAAAATTAGTAAGTCAACTGCAAAGTTGAAATCCCTTTCATTTCTATCAGGAAATATATCCAGCTCAATTATTTTCCTCGCAGGAAAATTCACCCATCCAGCATCACTGAGGGAAAAGGAGGATGTGGAAACAAGTGTGAGTATGGTGAGGAGAGATTATGAATGTGTTAAAATAATACATACAAGTTGTTTATTGTGTGACAGGTTGCACACTTCCCATAGATTAAACATATAAATTCTTTTGGTTATTTTCTGTTTTGCTAAGTTTGTGGTATTCTGAAAAATAGGTTACCATGGAAGCCTACGTGAGGGTAATGGTGGTTTCTCACAAGAACCATGGAGGCTTTGCGTCAGGAGACAGAAAAACAAGATTACTATAGTGGGACTGTTCTTCTGCACAGCCTGAGTGAGGACACAGGGTCTGGTGAGCACAGTCAAAACAGCAATACAGGGATTCAAGCACTATAATTTTGATCAACAGAGATAACAAATAAACTTGAGTTAATCTGATGGGATCCTATTTATGAAACACACACAATCTTGCTCTTTTCTGCAGGGCTTTGGTTCCAGGCTGTGTGAGAAGATCTGTGAGGAGTTTCCTGTGCATCGTATTCTGATGGTCTTGGTAATCTCTCATCATAGTGGAGAGAAACATCTCCAGCACTATAACACTTGACTGAGTCTGGCATCACTGCACAGGTCTGTGGCCTGATGTCTGTAATTCAAATGCAGGCAAGGTATATACATTGTAAGCTCTTGTTTGGTTTAATTAAGCCCTCCCCAACCTGCAGGTGCGCTGGTGACATGCTTGTGTTTTGTAATGACCATGCCCTGGCTTGTGCTTTGCTTCCATGAAGGTCAGCCACAGGGCTTGCTTTCCTGTGATTTACTACAAATCTCACTCAGCAATGAACAGACGCACAGTCTCATGCATGGCTGGGCTTTTGCTACCAATGTAGAGCCTCACTGCAGTCAGGTATTGGACTTCAGCTCCTCTTATTTTGACATACGTGAAATGTTTGGCTTTTACTCATGTCAGTTCAGTGTGTTGCTTGGTTGTGCTATAACCATTTATGTTATTGTCCTCCAGTGGCTACAGTTTGGGAAAATGGAGTCTTGGGAGTTGGTAAGGTCTGTGTGCCCCAAAGCCAAACTGCTGTACACCACCCAGGCTTCTGATAGGTAAGTGCAATTAACTCATTAGGCAAACTGTATTTTAATACCTTTTTAAATAACATTTTTATGCTGGTGAATCACAATTAAATGCGCATTTTCAGGTCTGTTAAATGATTTCCTGGCTAATATCTCGTGATATTTTCCTTCAGTGTGAAGTTTCACTGGGACAGTTTAGTCAGTAAAACACTTCAGGATCGACCTCAGTTTTCACCTGCTGGGAAACCTGTATTCTTGAAAAGAATTTGCAGCTTCTAATATTGAACAACATCTTCCCTTATAAACGAACAAGTGATTTTGCTTATTTATTTACTTTGTGTTGAAGCTGGGGTCTTTCTCCACAATACTGCTACAAATCTAGGCAAAGTTTCAGTCTTTGTTTCCAGTGTTTTGCCCTTAAACAGGTCATAGCTTTCTGGAACATTCACAACATCTGCATTGTTTTCAGATAGAGCTAAACATGTATATTCCCAGACTGTGAATTTCATCACCTTGCATATTACAAAAAATAACTTCCAATATTTAAAATGCAAGAAATCAAGAGCCATATTTTAAAAGGCTTGTTTGTATACAACTGTTACCTCAACAGCTGTTTCAAATTCATTACTTAAAGCAACAAACATACAAAAAAACAGCTTTCCAGCAGAATGTTTTCATTTTAAACAGTGTTTTTAAGCACAGAAAGCAAACCGTGCTGGGTAGTGTGAACCCAATACTTCAACTGAAAGTCTTGATATGACTTTTGTGTTTCATGATTCCTTCTTGTTGAGTACAGTAATCTAGTTGGGCTGTGCTTGCGCCAACCATGACAACAACTCTCTTATTATTTCAGATGTCCTACAGAAATTGAGATGAGGTCATAAGTGTGTCCAGTGGAATCCTTTCCCAATCAACCACTAGACTGGTGAGACTAGTTTGTAAATAATTTGATTTGTTGAGCATGATGGAGAATAGCTCTTGTTGGAGTTGCCTGTTAAAATGTTTGTTTTGTTTTTTTTTTTTGGGGGGGGGGGTTATATAAGAATAAAACCATACATTCATGTAATTTCCCTCGGTTACTTAAATATTATGTGCTGTGTGAAATTAAGCACACAAACCCTAATATTTTTGCATCACTGCACTTGGTCTCATTGTCCTGGAACAGTCAGTCTTTCCTTTAATACTTTGCTCATGTTTATTTTGCAGATCCCCAAAATGAGATGGGCTCCTTCTCCTCTCTCCTACTCCCTGTTTGCTCCTTCTCCTCTCTCCTACTCCCTGTTTGCTCCTTCTCCTCTCGCCTACTCCCTGTTTGCTCCTTCTCCTCTCGCCTACTCCCTGTTTGCT
>JAOYMR010000007.1:3844824-3856500 GCA_025802075.1 Tenebrosternarchus preto | reverse complement strand
GTTTAGTAGAGTGGATTGTTCTGGTTTAGTAGAGTGATTTGTTCCGGTTTAGTAGAGTGGATTGTTCTGGTTTAGTAGAGTGATTTGTTCCAGTTTAGTAGAGTGGATTGTTCTGGTTTAGTAGAGTGATTTGTTCCGGTTTAGTAGAGTGGATTGTTCTGGTTTAGTAGAGTGATTTGTTCCGGTTTAGTAGAGTGGATTGTTCTGGTTTAGTAGAGTGATTTGTTCCAGTTTAGTAGAGTGGATTGTTCTGGTTTAGTAGAGTGATTTGTTCCGGTTTAGTAGAGTGGATTGTTCTGGTTTAGTAGAGTGATTTGTTCCGGTTTAGTAGAGTGGATTGTTCCGGTTTACTAGAGTGGATTGCGGCTGCCTTCTTCGGTCGTCCCAAGTCGTTGTAAGTGATCAGGAGTGTGTCCATAACTCACATCAGGAGTAGCAGGCCTTCCTGCGACTGACCTTGTTTTTGTTACGGTCTCTCTCTCCACAGTTGGGCTTTTTCACACGGATGCAGAGGAAGGAGAAGGACGAGGACCATGAAGACTGAGCCCGTTGCTCCATGCCCCTCCCCTTTTTTCTGGACAACTCCCTCCCTGGAGCAGAGCCCACCCACCTCACCCACACCTGCTCGCTGGGAGAGCACAGGTGGAGCGCACACACACCAGGCCACACCACTCCCTCCCAGTCCACCCAGGCACTCTGGACTCCATGAGTGGGTTTTTGAGGCCAGTGGCAGGCAGTGAGGAGGAGGGTGAGGTGGTTATTTTTCACCCTGCTAAAGTGAAGTGCCTGAGTGTGTTTGCCAGGGTGGTGTGATGAATGATCTCAGTATAGCTCCACTGAGCTGCCGATAATGGGAGGCTATATTTGGACGGCCGGGTAAAGGAGGGTGGGGGCTGGAACTCTGTATGATGAAATGCACTATTCAGATGTGCACAGGAGCAAGAGATAGAAATCCACAGAAATCAGGTTCCCTTTATTTATCTCCTAACAGACACCATTTTTTATCAAGTCTGTTTTCATGGTTTGTAAAATTTCTGCATTTGAGTCACAAGTTGATGTTGAATAAAGTTTTGTAAATGAAACCTGGTGTTTGTCAATTAAACAAATCCCATATTCAACCAGACCAGAGTTCAAGGAGTCAAGTATTTTTATTATTAACTTTACATATTCAGATTTCATTCCATCCCAGTATTTTTAATGACCAATAAAATAATTATTACTATGCACTAAATAAATGCAGCTTTTCTGGGTAACTTTCAAGAAGTAACACAGGCACTGAAAGGTCAGCGTGAGGAAGAGGCGGAGTTGATGTAAGATTCTAGGAGGAATATAGTCTCATCAACCTGGTTCTCACTCGAATCCAACCTGTGTCCAGAAACAGAGACAGAGAGGGAGAGAACGAGGAACAAAGAGAGGAGAGAGAGAATCATATGTTGCTCTACAATATAGATCTTTTAATTAGTTGGTACATTAACCAATGATATTAGAAACTCCTAAACACTAAGACTGCAGCGGTTTATCTCTGCGGCTCTCTCAGCTGGGTGGGGGTGTGTGGGGGAGGTACTTGTTGATATGGTGGCGGAGGGACTCCAGCTGCTGCCTCTCCGGTGCTGTGATCATCTCCTCCACCTCGGCCAGCTGAGCAGCCTCTGCCCCGCTGGACTGCAGTGACGCCAGGATGGCCTCGATCCGCTGTGACTTCTCCAGATGACGCCTGCCGAACGGGCAACCGAGCTGCCAGTCAGTTTCAGCGCATTTCAAACCCCTGTTCCTGTACTATATGTCTATTTTTGCATTGCACACTGTATATATATTGTTATGTACACAGATTTACAGATATTTATTTTAGATATATTTTCGGTTCTCATTTACTTCACTGTAGCTCAGCAGGGAAAGGTTCATGTATTTCGTTGAACTCGTACGTTGATGATAAAGTCTATTTGGTTACGCTGCACCTGTCAAGTCTGAAGTCCTTCATGGAAGGATGAAAGGGGATGGAACATGAAGAGCACTGACCTATCAACACCACAGCTACACCACAGCTGAGTGAGCACCACCACCTAAACTATAGTACGTAAAAGACCGGCAGGAAACTCACTTATTTTCTTTGGTCTCAAACAGTCTTCTCTCTATTAGGTTACCTACAGCCTGTGTAAAATACACACACACAAACCCCAGTTAGGATTTAACATGATTAGAAGCAGCATGGCGGCAGCTGTGTGTGAGAGATGTGGAGAGCGTGACTTGCACCTTGTAGCAGTTCTGCAGCAGCAGCCTGGCTGTGGGCAGCTGGTTAACAGTGTAGAGGTAGAAGGTACGGGAGGGGGCGTGGTCAGGGGTCTTGGGGATTTCCTGGAAACACCCAAAGACAACGGCAGATTGATTTTTGTGCTTTATTTACATTTATATATATATATATACACACACACACACACACATTTATATATATACACACATATATACACAAATTGATGCTGCGAATGTCAATTTCACTGATGTACATAGGAAGCTGAGTCTGTAAATAGGAGAGCTTAGTTAATTTATGCGCACGCCTGTACAGTTAATCATAGCTCTTAATCTGTAATTTAAATTTGTTTATATTCAAAACTTCTATTGTATATTTAAAACTTCTATTTTCTTGCATCAAGAGGGGGGGGCTGTAAACCAATCTCGTTGCGCAATGTACAAGTACAATGTGTAAATGTACAAGTACAATGTGTAAATGTACAAGTACAATGTGTAAATGTACAAGTACAATGTGTAAATGACAATAAAGGTTCATTTCATTTTCATTTCATATCAGATCATTATCAGACCTCTTTTATAGCCGAGGCATCCTGCACATTGTCATGTAATTTAGGGAGTCACACATGCAGCTGTCTTCGTGCTTGTTCTTTAGACATTTCAAACTTAGTCATTTTCACGTCAAAATTCTATTATTTTGTTCACCCATAAAATGGTAACATGATAGCCAAAATGCATAGCTCTGTATCAGATATACAGTAAACCTTTTGCACACTTGAAACTCTACTGCTCCTGCTTCTTCAGCTATATTAAATTGGAATATCATAAAATAAACACGCAAAGTAGTCTTTTATATATATAAAAGACTACTTTGCGTGTTTATTTGGGATAGATAGGGACAGGTCCTTGGCAACGACCTCCATAGCCAATAATTTGCAAGCCAATCAACTGTGAATTGTGTAGGCTGGCCGTTTAAATGTCTGCGTTTTTTACGTGCGATGCGCGTCAGTGGAGTCGCGATGCCCTATCTGCTCTTGCGCGGAGACGGTCATAATTCAACCGCTCCCATCCTCAGTTCTCCTTCTCTCGCGGCTCGTACTGTGCTCTGCTGATTCAGTGCCTTACGCATCCTCCCAACGCCACAGACACGAGCTGCAGCACCGGTGCTCATTTTGAACGCTTCAACAAAAGGGCAACCACAATGGACAAAATCGCTGTTGGTGAGTGACTTGAATTTCTTGTATATATCAGTTATATTAGTTAATAATTTGTTAGCGCTAATGGAGGTTATGGTTATCTGATTTCCATCAGACGAATGGCTGGCTCCATTCGTCGTAGTGTAATGCTTAGGGTATTAGAAACAGACTGACAGCACGTCTGTCTATAAAGCATAATGTATTAATAAAGATTTACGAAATAAGTGTACTGTAGCCAGACGTATCAGTCATGTTGTATGGTTTTCCTCAAGCACAGTAGCTGCCGTCATTTCAGTGGTGTAATTAATAAACAACAATAGGCTGTAATAAAGAAGTCGTAAATGAGATACGACTACAATATGTAATAAATGTAAAGTATATTTGCAAATATTTATACGCTCTAAAGCATTTTCGCTGCCGCACCTGCCACATTACCCCGGCTCCTGCTACAGCATAATGCAGAGAGAGACCCCACCCAAGACACCCGGCATTTTAGCCTGTGATGCTCTGGCAATAGGCTGAACAAAATATACATCTTGTCTAACATGTTAAGCCTTATTTTAGATCAATTTGCTCCTAGAACTGTTTATACTATTTAACATTTGGGATCATTTTCACGATGTGTCTATTAGAGAACACATACATCTTATGTTGATCGTCATTGTGTACGTTCCCTGGCCTTTAAATGCTTAATGTCTCGAATATTGGTAATATCATTTAAACAGAACGTACATTAGTATCAGTTATTTAATGAAATGCTGAATAATTTGTGTTAAATATTTATTAAATAGGTTTAGTAAAAGTCTAACATACATCCTAGTTCCAGTTTTTTTTATCCTTATGTTGGCTAATTTATTGAACGCCAATATGTCGGTATAGCAAATAGAAATATATTTTAGGTTATAGGCGTAAAAATGATGACGGTTCATTGATTTGTAGGGAGGATAATGTTCAACTGATGAGTTCTGCTGTGTGGTTCTTTAATACAACAATAACAAAAGAACTGAATTTACAAAACAGCAACAATAATCTAAACTAAGCAAAAAACAGTACCAACAAAAAACGAATTACTTCTGAAAGAAGACGATGGATGAGCTGACCTCCAGTTTGTTTCTGCGAGCTTGGTTTTAAATGGGTGTGACTTTTTATGACCCAGACGAGCAAGGCAAGGCAAGCCACATGTTCAGGTTAACAGCTTATAGCCATATTGTAAGGGAAAGCGTTTTAGCGGCGCTTTATTAGCCAACCAGATGCCGGTGTTGTACGAGAAAACATTTTTTTTTGCTAAACAGGCATTGGATTTTCGGCCACGGCGGATTTATTTATATTTATTAATTGCCTTATATATATAATATAGTGTATATAGTAAATATCCATCTTACACGCTAGATATAAAAGCTGTGGGCTGCATCAAACCTGACTGTATTGAACAAACTGGCTGGAGAGTGTAGCAGCAGACCAAGCGGACCCAGACTGGGAGGCTGGCCAGCCCTGCAGTAGTGGAACACTGCACATGGTGCCCTTTGCAGCGGCGGGCGAATCATTACAGACCAGCCTGCTGACACTGGTGGACAACCGGGCTCAGGGGACCGTGGGCAGCTACTCTGCTTCCGCGTTAAGGGTCGCTCGCCTGAGATGGCTTTGGGGGTCCACGTTTAACAGGAAAGGTCAGGGTCGTAGTGGTATCAGAGGGTTCAGGCACTTTCTGCCATTCTGGGGGGACTGGGGTCTTGATGGTGTTTCTAGTTCAGATGTTCTTTTGGATAACAGAGGACGTGTCTATGATCTGTGAAACCTTAAAGAGGGCAGGGAATGACCACTATTATTACACTCCTGCATGTTTCATGAGACCTGATGGCTCGGTCGCTGAATGCTCATCTTTATGTTTCATTTGTTCACATGCAAAAAAACTTGCAGGGAATTAAATGTTCACAACTTTTACATCCATTCTTAAACAAATTAAATGATTTGAATGATCTGGAATTTATACCAGTGTGGTGGTGTGTAGGAATGTAATATAACATCATATATTAAACCAAAATATACGTTACATACTGAGCCATTACATCATACTGATGTAATGATCTGAAATTCAGTACCTGCAATAGCTTTTGATGAACAACAATAAATGAAAATGATCAGCAGTCCCTAACAAACCATCTCATTAGATCATTCAAACCATCTACTTAAAAGTAGCATCTGGGTTGGATTTCACGTGTGTTGCAGGCAGAATGTTGTGAAGAGATTGTTTCTAACTGCACCTGTAGAACAGGTCAATGTTGTACATGTTTACATGAGTTGAAATGCTTTTTTCACAAGGTTCTGTGGTATGATGAAACTTGATATAAACTTGATGTACACAAGAAACCCTTGAGCCCAGTGAGCTTGAAGTTCCTGTTTGGACAAATGACATTTCAATTCTTTTCTGCTCTTGTATTCATAATAATGTCATCCACAACACCAGTCATTTGTGCCAATAATATGTTATTGTTATTATTATTAATTTAACACGAATGCTCGTTAAATGGCCACAGTGCTTAGAGGGGCAATAAGGAGGGCGGCTTTCTTCTCCTTCTCCCAGCATACAAGGAAAAGATGAAGGAACTTTCCGTGTTTTCCCTCATATGTTCCTGTTTTAACCCGAGACTACACAAAAATCTGGACTCCACGTCAGAGTGTAAGTACCTTGTCTTGGTATTACTCATATCTTATATGTTCTTGTAATGTGGTTTAATAGGTAATTTTAAGGGTTATAAATGTTTTACTGAATCTCACCTGAATACCTTTTGAATGAACACTCTATTCAGGAGAAAAATATCCAAGTTCACCAATCTTCTTACTCTTGGAGGTGCACAGTTTCGATCCAAAGTTGATTGATTGCTGTGTAATCGCTCAACCTCTGGCTGTCACACAGACATGGAGGTGAAACCCATAAACAAGAGGACTTCAGGTCAGGCCTTCGAAGTGATCCTGAAGCCCCCCTCTCCAGTGTCAGATGTGGCACACAGCATCGCATCCCCTCCCAGGAAGAGGGACGTCTCTCTGGAAGACATCCAGAAGAAGCTGGATGCTGCTGAAGACCGTAGGAGAGTGAGTGCACAAGCTGGAGACTGAGACATCATCTGCTGTTTTATGTTTGGCGGCAACACTGGAGTGTTAGCCTCTATTCACTGGCTTTCATTATTTATTCATATAGTTGTTTATATAAAGGCTATTTAGTTTTTACATTATTTGTACTGTAGGCTCTACCTTCTGAAGCAAGTTCTGGGTGACCTAGAAACAGTAGGTAGTGTGTTTAACTAACTGGCTGTGTGAATCCCTCTAGGCAGTTTACCTTCGGAAAAACGTAGGTTCAGCTGTTGTTAGTCCTAGCAGTCCTGCACTTTCTCTTAGCCAACATTGCTTTGCCGCATTACTAAGAGACTCTGCCATTTGCTCTCTTCTCTCCCCAGTGCCAGGAGGCCCAGGTGCTCAAGACTCTGGCTGAGAAACGGGAGCACGAGCGTGACGTGCTCCTCAAGGCCATGGAGGAAAACAACAACTTCAGCAAGATGGCCGAGGAGAAGCTCGTCCTGAAGATGGAGCAGATCAGCGAGAACCGCAGGGCCCACATAGCAGCCATGCTGGAGCGCCTGCAGGAAAAGGTGGGTAGGAGCTGCTGGTGAGGGGACAGATTTATACAACTGATGCGGGTTGTGTGAGATGCAGAGATGCCGGAGCGTGAGATGTAGCGCGTGAGATGCAGCACGTGAGATGTAGCGCGTGAGATGCAGCACGTGAGATGTAGCGCGTGAGATGCAGCACGTGAGATGCAGCGCGTGAGATGTAGCGCGTGAGATGCAGCGCGTGAGATGCAGCACGTGAGATGCAGCGCGTGAGATGTAGCGCGTGAGATGCAGCGCGTGAGATGCTTGTGTTCTACTCTGACCACCTGTTCTTTTGCTCCTCTGTTAGGAGCGACATGCTGCAGTGGTCCGCAGGAACAAGGAAATGAAAGAAGAAATCACAGCGTGAAAAGCATCCTACTCTCTTCATCAACCCACCTACCCTCCTGTTACACACACACAAACACACACTCACGCAGTTCTACCCTCCTGTTACACACACACAAACACACACTCACGCAGTTCTATCTAGTAACAAACTCCTATACAGTTAAATGGTCTTGCTTGATTTCATAGATTATCACTCATAGATTTTGTAAATACATCATTTTTTTAATATTTTATCTATCTATCTATCTATCTATCTATCTATCTATCTATCTATCTATCTATCTATCTATCTATCTATCTATCTATCTGTCTATCTATCTATCTATCTATCTGTCTGATTAAACAAAACATCATACGTATCCAGTCAGCCTGTGAGGCATCATCATTAGTTTATTTACTCTTTTTTTTACTCTTACATAGGTTATTTGTTTATTTATTGAGAAACTTCTGGAATTATCTTGTAAAAGGCTTTGATGTTCTGAGTAAGCACACTTGTTTACAACTGCAGTGTTAAATGATGGTTAGTTTCATTGTGAAGAAAGCAAAAAAGACTGCTGCACTCGAGCCCTGGTATCGTAGAGAGCCGACCATTACACACGTAAACAAATATACAACCAACCAACCATGCAGTGAAGTTACGCGCATAAACAATGTATTTGAGACATGTCAATGTCTTCATTTACCAGCTGGCTTGAAACAACGTTGTTTCCGTGGTTTCTCTTTGACACTTGTATTAGTTTATCACCTTCGAAAAAGTCTCTATGGGGCAGTTACGCTTAAAGTGCTGGTCATTTGCAGTTCCTGGTCAGCAGCACCCTAACTCTGTCTCCCAGAGCCAGCACCCTAACTCTGTCTCCCTGAGCCAGCACCCTAACTCTGTCTCCCAGAGCCAGCACCCTAACTCTGTCTCCCTGAGCCAGCACCCTAATTCTGTCTCCCAGAGCCAGCACCCTAACTCTGTCTCCCTGAGCCAGCACCCTAACTCTGTCTCCCTGAGCCAGCTTGCGAGCTTAATGTTAATTGTAAAATGTTCTGCTCCTTTCTCATTTTTTTCCTCTGGGAGGCTGGTTTTTTATTTCCACTAACATGTTAAACAAACTTCTTCTCTGTGATGGAAATTCAAATTTCTCTGGTCACGGCTGACCTTGGTTGTCAGTTTCCATTTGAACGAATCAAATGAGCTCAGTTTTGCCTTGTCCAACAGCCCTACATCTCAACGTGGTATTAATTCTGACTCCATGGTGCATTATTCTTCTAACCCTTTGAGGAGTGACTACATATTGTGTGAATATGAGTATTTGTGTGTGTGTATGTGTGTGTGTGTGTGTGTGTGTGTGTGTGTGTGTTTCTATGTTAGGGTGGCCAAGCTTTTGTGCTTTTTCTCTTTGGAAGCAATGCAAGATGGGAACAGAATAAGCATTGAATATTTTTTTTATTATTATTTTACTGTTTCCTATCAAAATATGCCTGCCTGCATCTTCTACTGCATATATTGTGTTTCCCCTCATTTCTCTGTGTGCAAAATTTGGTGAATAAAGATTTGGGGTTCTGTGAACATTGTGTGAGCTGTAATGTTTTGGGACTGAGATGTTTAATGGATACACTTCAATATCTGTTATTCCGCTTTCAGCCACTGGATGGCAGTAAGAGCCTTCACAAACATAACCCAAATTTCAGAATCGCCGGGGCCAGAATTACTTTACAACCAACATTACTACCAATAACGCCAATGCACTTACAACAGAAGTTCACAAATAAAACATGATAAGCACCAATGCTTCCCTGTAGCTGCTGTTATAACACCCTGTAATAAAGAGATAAAAATGCATTCAAAGGTTTCCTCCAGTAACTTTCACTCCACGTAAAATCTATGTAACTGTGTAACATCTATGTAACTGTGTAACATCTATGTAACTGTGTAACATCTATGTAACTCTGTTTTCCAGTTTACTTAAACATATCAACAAGGACACAGTGGCACATTTTCTGTACTTGCTAAAATCAAATCAATGAGCAGAACCTGTTTAAAGATTTAATCAGGCCATTATAACATGGCAATTGATCTAAACTACATTTAAGAAAAGACTGTGCAACTATTTAAAACAAATCTCAGACTTTATTTCAAAAGAATGCTTTACATACAACATGACTTTTAATATATGGTGCTTTAATTCATTTTGTGAGCTCATTTAAGTTGGTCTGAAAAATGAGCAAAATCATTTTACCTTTTTTGAACAATTTCTTGAAGAGCTCAGTGGTCAATATTTCAATATTCTACAAATGTTCTTACACACACACACACACACACACACACACACACACTTCTCTATCGGGTACAAATCCTCCAACATACAGATTAAGGAAAATCTGAATTGAGAAGACTCCACTTCAATGTACACGTCCATGTACTTCCTGTAATATAATTTTTACAGGAACATTTTCCTATAACACAATACGCAATAACACAAACGGCCCAGTTCCAAGTCTTTACCTCACTGTCCAGAATACTGAGTAACAGGAGAGTAAAGGGGAGCTGAGTGTCTGCAGTGTGTTTACCCATGAGCTTTATACAACTGTGACCAGCTTACCGGGAGGGAACAGAAGGGTCAAAACACCCCTACCTCTGCCCCCCATGGTCTGTAAGGCTTCCTCCCTGGTGGCAAATGAAGGAGGGGCCCCACCACGGCTGGGGAGAGCAGAGGAAAAGCCTTGAGTGACAGGGGTAGAGCAGAGAGGGAGGAGAGCAGGGGAAGAGGCAGGGCGGAGCCTATCCTAGCCACTCCCACCACTCTTGAGTCCACCGTTGTGGTGCTGCTTGACGAGCTGGCACCCCGCGAGGAAGAGGAGGGTGACGAAGACGATGAGGCACTGATGAGGGGAGGGGCTTCCGCCTTTCCCTGCCACTCCCGGCGAGGAAGGAGGACAGGGGGTGTCCCGAATCTGGGGCTCCAGGCGAACGGTCCTAGGCCGGACTGAGCTTCCCGCTGTGAGGCGTAGCTGCTGAGATGGGAGAGCAAACGGATGCGAAGCAGGTCTCTGTTGTCCAGGCCCTCCATGGTGCTCAGGTAACGAGCTGCTTCCGCAAGACACTCCCTAAACCCTAAGCAGTGATAGTCCATAGCCAGAGTGTGGACACTGCCATAACCTGGATGATCAAATGATCAGAGGTTTACTCCAGCCACGACTGATACATTCACCAGCCTCTTTATTAGAAACAACTACCTTGTCATACAGTCACTGACCACTTTATTAGCTGGATCTGTCTTTCAGCCTCATTTTACACTTTCAGGAAAGGCATTCATTGGTAATTCACTCATTACTGTACACAGTTAATCACTGGTCAGTTATGATAGATCCACTCTGGAATGCATCTTATTTTGGTGGAATGACTTTCTCAAACCAGCAGTAGCACTTGGCATGTCTGTGGGTGTTGAGCAGGTTTCTCAGCCAGTGCTGCCAAGAGTTTTTACATGTCAGTGCCACTGCTGGGTTGAGAATAGCCTACCATCCAAAAATACCCAGCCAACAGTAATTCTCTAGTCAGACAGTGAGCACTGTTGGCTAATACAAACTGTGTTGGGATGTGTAGAGAAAACACTGCAGATGGGCTGTAAAATTTAACAGTTTACACACATACACTGTTGAGTGTGTGTGTGTGTGTGTGTGTGTGTGTGTGTGTACAAAAATCATAGAAATGTACATGAACTGTGGCATTTATTAGTTATTTTAAAGGAAGTACAAAAAGACACTTTTCAGTTCTGAAAAGAAATGCAACCCAGTCATCTCACCTTTGCCACCTGTTGCATGGAGCATCTTCAAATGATCCACAGTCATCTGTAGGATCTCGGCCTTCTCCAGTTTAGCAGAACCCTATAAATTTCCGCACGCACCCCCCCCACCCCGCACCTTATTATCATGCCAATAAAAACCGTTATGGGGCTGTAGGAGCACGAATAGAAACACACTTTCAGCGCTAAACAAACATACCTGTTTCTCAAGTGCGTTTGGCAGAAGACGTCGTAATTCTGATAAACTGTTGTTGATTCTGTCTCGTCGCCTTTTCTCGATTATCTGCAGATACATTCGAAATGAAAAAATATTAACTAGGTCAACGCTTGTGCAACACACACACACACACACACACACACACACACACACACACACACACACACACACACACACACACATAAATATACAAAATAAACAGATTAAAAATATTTATATTTATATTTTACAAAACT
>JAOYMR010000007.1:3831681-3844193 GCA_025802075.1 Tenebrosternarchus preto | reverse complement strand
ACACACACACACACACACACACACACACACACACACACACACACACACACACACACACACACACATATATATACATACGAAGTTTACGCACCCCTCTACGACGCTTTCGAGCTTCTGCTTGAGTTGTCGTTGATGGTGATAGTGATCTACTGGATGAGCAGAAGTCCCTAAACGAAACGTAATATGCGTGTACATGTACATTGTTATCAAAATGTATCTAAAAAGTTGAAGTAACAATTTATTTTCAAATATGGCACATAAGAAACATTTTTAATAACGTACCCATTCTCGTCCGTGCTTTCTCGGTCCACTTCTCCGTTGTCGTCTAGTTCACTGTCAGATGAACTGAAGTCGCGACTCCGCTTCATTTGTTTCAGTCTGAACGGATACTCGTACTTGCGACGGTCGTATACCAGCCTCTGTTACTTCGAGACTAGAAACACCAGACGTGTTTCCCACGGTACTATTTTCTCCGCTTCTCTCCGACCGTAGGCTGGGCGGAGAGATGGGAGGGCTGTGGAAACACTGAACCAATAATAAACTGTTTTTTGGAGCACAATGTTTATAATAACAAAATAACTAAAATCCACGACCGCTCGATTTTCCGAGATAGCAGTTTGTTATTACACTGAAGAAATATTGCCCTTATACACGTAACATTTAGTAGGGTATATCGCGGGTTACTTGAACTAGTTAGCGTCACTAAACATCTAATAAATAATAATCTAATAAATGTAAAAGTTAAATAAACGATATACATTACGGAAATCTCTTGGGCAGATTATGTCACTAAATAGGGTTCAGTAGGTCATCACCAATAACAGAATGTATTTTCAATAAACAGGCATTAATGGGAAAGGCAATATAATGATTAAAGTCTTAGACCGGAGCCTGGTTGTATATATTAGCAAGAGACATCGCTTGGTGTGACTTGTATCTCACATGCACTGCGCTAATATCAGTCTCATTTCAGAGTCTGAAAAAAGGAACTAGAGAAAACCTCATGTGAAATGAGGCATGATTAAAATCAAGACTGCAGTCGACAGGTTTGTAGCTCTTTATGTTTGAAACTAGAGTAGTGAACTAGAGTAGTAGGTGTGTACAGTGCAATGTTCCTCATGTAAAGAAAACATCTATATTTTGTTAACCATATTGAACTCATTTTACACAGTGCTCCTATTTCACAAGTGGTAATAAATGATCTTAAAGAAAAGTTGCATTGCCAAATCATTTTAGAGATATTTGTCTTGCCTTCAGTAAATGTTCTGCTCCCTCAGTACTTCAGTAAATGCTCCTACACCATTCACCCTAAATGGACAGAAGTACCCTTGAGCTGTCTAGTACATAACCAACAACATGCCGTGGACTCAAACCAGAGGACTGTGAGCCAAAGGATTGTAGTAGCAAGGCTAAACTACCCAAGTTGTGGAATCAGGTGTGGAATCAGGTGATCATTTTTCACATATCTAATGATCAGATGTTCACATATCTAATTTCTCCAAGCTAAGCTGCTACAAGGTAGCGTCTTGTTTGTAAACGAAATGAACTGAAATAAGGGCAGTGCAGATGACACTACTGGGTGATTGTGACTGATTTAAATACTTGGCAAGATGCAGTGATGTGGAAGAACCAGGGCCAGTACTGATACCAGTCTCAGTATCCATGTGGTACTGTCACCAAAGAGCCCAGTTGCTACTGGCATGGTGATTAATGCAGATATATGATAGTGTTGCATGAAATTTCATGCAACTAAATTGAAGGAATTCAGTCAACAGGGTCCAGCTAGAGAATGATGGAGGAGATAACAGTGATAACACATCTCCATTCTAACCAAGTATCATAGTACCCTGACAACTCAGCATCTCTACCTGCTGGCTCAAAAAAAAATCCTCTATCTCTAATCACTCTACCATATCTACCCCTCTACCATAGTGCTCTGGGGTGGCATATAAGAAGACATTTGTTAAACCCTGGCATGTGCCCAGCTGCCTGCCCGTGTCCGTCCGGAGGCCTTGGTGAGTGATGGAGCGTGTGTGTGAGCGTGTGTGTGAGCGTGCGTGTGTGTTTAGGAGGTGCTGTTTCCCACAGTGGTGATCTAAATCAGTTGTAACTTGATCTCCGTGTGAGTGTGCAGTGGCCAGCTTTTTTCTTCCCAGTGACACTCACCCTGTTGCTTACTGCATTTGAGTGTGTGTGTATGTGCGTGAGTCAAGGGGTGTTTCCTTCAGTTATCGTGTGTGTGTGTGTGTGTGTGTGTGTCAGACATTAGGCTAAACAGTCTTGCTTGGCCTGTTGATTTATGCTGTTATATGAGTAGGCTGATACTTGCATGCCCCTGTGCATCCTGCAGCCCCACCACACTGACACTCTAAACCCGTCACTCAGCACATGTGCCCTCTGTGTGTGTGATGAAGCAGTGACAGGCTTCTGTATGGGGTTTGTTTCCCTCCGAGGGTGTGTGTCTACGTGGTGGCAGGTGTCTGCAGCTGTGGTGAGCAGATAATGGCTCATTTTTGATCCTCCTGGCTCAAAGCAATGACCCTTTCTTTGGCAAGTGCCACTGGGTGCGAGTTACAGTTTTGCAGACAGAACTCAGATCCCACACCCGCAGGCACCTTCCATCTGACACCCCCCCTCCCCCACCCCCCCATTTCCAGCATTTGTTTCGCTCTCGTGAGCACTTTACCAGCCAGTGCCGAGATGTCTGTTTAACTGGGGGACCCCGCAGGCCACCCAGAGAGCCTCAGTACACCCAGTACAGCAGCGGTGCTGGAGTCCTCCACAATGTTATCCTGTGCTCCAGGACTTCCTGACTCCCCTGACAGAGCTCTTACTCAGCCGACAGACAGAGGCGGGATTAAACAGAGAAATTTACATATTTACATTTTCCAATGTTTAAATATTCTTAATGGCTCATTTAGGTTTAGGCAGCATAATGGTGTCAGTACTGAGAATAAGGTAAAGGTTATAATACTGATAGACTGCTGAATTTTTTATTATATTCTGAATTTGTGTCTGCTCACACATTCATGTGCTCTGTCACTTTCCTGCCTTTGTTGGAATTTGGTGGGTCTCTTGAACCAATTCTGGCATTGATGATGACAGGCAGGAGAGTTACTTCCTACTTCCTCTAGAATTTCATTAACGAACCAATGAATCATAACGAATCCAAGTGCTAAAAGCATTTTAATATATATGATAGTGGTTATTTATAGGGTTAGTTTTAGGTAATGACCCTTCTTGAAACTTCTAGAACTGTTTGAGTTCTTCAGTGAGGAACTGACAAACAGTGAAGACCCCCATCAATCTGAGCAAGAACAAAACACCAGAGACCACAAGCTATGAAGTTCAATTGCCAGTTCAAGACCCTTTGTGGCCCCTTGCAACCGACTGGTGGTCTGTCACAAGTTTATCAGGAAAACACTGTTTCTCTCTTCATGCCGGCTTTCTTCCCAGTGGGCTCTCCATGCCAGCTGTCACAGGAGCGGTGTGTGCAGGCCGGCTTTCCCAGGCTACAGCCTGTGGGAAAATGTGCAGTGGCCAGTAATTGATTCCGCACTGCTGGCCCCATTACTCTACACTGCAGCAGAATCGCCAACAACACAGCCGAGCGATCTGTGAGCAGCCTGTTAGCACTCTTCGACATCCCTCCTCTCTCTCTCTCTCTCTCTCTCTCTTTCTGACACCCCACCAACAGTCTCTCTTGTTTACTCTGGCTGTACTGATCATGCACTTCCTTAGTTCACTTTTTTTTCTAGAACATTCTAGTCTTTCACTCCTTCTGTTGCTAATCTCTTCATCCATTCTCCTAATTACCTCCACCTCTACCAGGCTGCATGTTAATCGAATGTCAGGGCCCTTTGGCACCTTTCACACTTTTTCTGTTTATTTCAGGGAGTGTAGGAATGCAAATGTAGCAGACAAGTTTATTTGTGATGAAACATGCAACATGAAATGCAGTGGCTAAGAGATTAGCATTAACCTCTTAGACACAACAGGGAACTTTGGAAGCAAATTTAAAAACTCCTTTATACATGGACATGGTGTCTCATGAGGCTCAGCAGCATCGGTGGTTATCTGCTGAGATGTATCACCAGTGTATCATCTGCATTATTAATTAAGAATGCATGTTTGCACTCTTAATTTTTAAGTTCAAAGTGTTCAAAGTGTCCTCACTATGGATAAAAGCCACACAGAAATCCCACACCAAGCACACATGTGTTTCTGTTGTGAGAAAGTGATCTTAAGAGTACAGTATTTTAGAAGGAGACCCTGTGCTTTCCCATGCTATCAGACGTAAAGTAGCCAGAATGCACGCACTCTTGGGGTTTTTTTCGCTGAAAGAAAGTCCCTGTGAGAAAGTGTGAGAATGCTGTACTAACCCTGACAACATGAACCTAACCAGAAACCTTATGTTGGGGGGGGGGGGGGGGGGGGGGGGGGGGGGGGGGGGGGGGGGGGGGGGGGGGGGGGGGGGGGGGGGGGGNNNTATTACTATCATTTTCTTTTCTTTTTTTTTTTTTTTTGGTTGGTGTGACCCTTATGTTCTGAATATGACACGACCGAGCCAAGCAACGACGCATTTAGGAACTTTAGTATGTGTGTGTATGTTACCACCTCTGCTCTCTCAGCAGGCCTTCAGAAATGTTTGGTGACCTTTCCAACAATCTCTAGGCGCAGATCCTCATCTGAGTCATCAAGATGGGATGTTACAGCCAGTTTCAAAATCTAGAAGGTGAAAGTATAAAGGGATGAAAAATAGCGGTTTTTTGTGCAGAAACAGCGCCTTCTGCTGGACACATGATAACGTAGCAGATTTTACAAATGATCAGTGCCACTGAAAACTAGGAGAAATAGATAATATTTTGACAGTACAAAACATAACTATGGCTATATTAGATAACACATGTAAAGCACATAGCAATTTTTAAGAATTTTTTCTTGTTATATTGTCTCATTACAGTATTGTTGAATGCATAAACATCCATGGATATTAGAATATCAGAAAGCACAGTATCATCCAGCACCTGCAGCAGACAGAGGCTCCTGTGAGGGTCCTGTGTGCAGCAGACAGAGAGGCTTGCTTTAGCTCCTGTAAGCGTCCTGTGTGCAGACTCAGTCCAGTGCAGTATCCTCTTTCAGCTATTCACAAGCACTCAGGTTGGAGCCTGGGAATGAGTGCAGGGGATGCTGGGGTAATACCAAACACCGGCCCACACAATGACCCTCCATTCGGCTGCTCTGTTGACAGACGCTTGCTCAACGTGGCTAAGAGGGCCCCAGTTCTTTCAAACGTGCAAGCACACACATGCGTGCACACACACACAGGGTGTTCCAGCTCTAAAATTGCTTATCTCAGCCCTGTTTATACAGTATGCTCTGACTGTCTGCGGTTTGTCGGCTGCTGGCCCCATCACTCCTAATGGCGCTAGCTTGCCTCGTGATTAAGATCAGGAAGCAAGGCCCAAAGACATTGGCCTTAACCAGTCTATGCAGAAACTCTGTGTCGCAAGAGTGTGCTGACATCCCCCAGGGGCTACGTGTGCAATTCAGAACATGTTCAATAAGCGATAAACTACCACTGATTTTGTTTTAAATGCAGAACCTATGGTGCCGAGATAAAAAAATTAAGTTTCTTGGAAAAGAATTGTTTTAAATTGCTTGGAGCTGCCGTGCTTTCTCTCAAGGTCATGAAAGACTCTGGGTATCACCTTAGTGATCACATGTTAGTGCACACAGAACATGAACATGTGAGTGTTTGTTTTGCTCTAGTCCTTCAGACCATAGTCCAGCAGACTGGAATCTGATACCTGAAATTGCCTGGTTGAGCTGTACATGTCGGAAAAACAGACCCAGTGGACCAGATCAAGAACCAGTTTAGCCAACCACCACATACTGGCGTAAAACTGTAGGCAGTGGTAGAACAATCCAAACAGAAGGTGCCGACTCTGTAGCAAACGAAACGTTCACAAATGCAACAATCAGAGCCATTATATTTGAATAATGTCATTCAGTCTGATAATCTCTAACAGTACCTTCTATACACATTGCTTATAATGAGCCTGTATTCAAAGCATGTATATCTGAATTGTTTTATTATTATTACTACTTCTTGTCCATTAAATTACTGTTGGTATTGTTTGCAAACTTGGCAATATGGGCTGCAAACTGAAAATGTGATGGATTTTTATTCATAATGGGAGTACATTGGTTTCATGGTTTCAGCATACAGTAAAACTCCTGTAAAAAGGATTACAGCTGTCCGCATGCCCACAGCAGGGCGATGTGCTGTGAAATATACCATGGATCACCGTACCGTTCAGACTGTACCGTTATTGTGATTTATACTGTTTTGTGATTCCTCAGGAGCCCCAAATCTTAGCTGTATTGTCCAACACCAGCCAAACTTCTATTAAAATAACACCATCCCTATAAAACTGCAAAGTATCAATTAAAATAATATTGTACAGAATTCAAATGGAAAACTGGATCAACTAGTCACATTTGGCTGGGCTTGGAAAACCGTTGCATTTGCAATACTTTCACAAGTCACTACAAGTAACCCTCACAGCACACCATAGACATTACACAAGACCACACATTGACCAGAAGTCACTTTGAATGACAGAAATCCACTCTGGAATTCGACCACATGACTGTATTTGCAATGAAACAATAATTCACATTATTCTTTGTTATTATTATTTTTTCTTCTCTTCCAAGTGGTGTGTTTAAAGCCATATCCATCCTGCACCTTCGCTGGTCTTCTTAAAAATCTGTTCCAATTAAATGCTTCCACCTCCCGTGATTGGTCTGTTTGCGTTTCTAGTACCTACGCCTCTTTAAATCCTGAAATAAAGGCTCTGAAACCTCCCAAGTTTAAACAAATAATATTGGAATTGTACTGTGTTTCTTCATAGTTGTAAACAACTGTGAAAATGGAACAATTCATGGGTAAATGGAAACTTATATCAAGTGAGAATTTTGACGAGTACTTGAAAGCATTAGGTAAGTTTCCGTTGTCTTTGGCATTTGTAGAGTAGTGTGTCCTTTAACACTACACATCTGCGCTATATGTTACGGATACTTTTTAAAATGATTTGCATTTCTCAGTTTTTAGTTTTATGTTCTTACCAGTTTATTTCGTTAAGGTACTTGTGACCCTAGTGCTGATGCGATCCACACCATCTACCTAATAAAGCTGAATTGATTAAGGCCATCTCTGGTGTTGTAGGTATCGGTTTCGCCACCAGGCAAATCGCGACTTTTGCCAAACCGAGTTTGTTATTCAGCGTGGATGATCAGGGGTTCATATCGATGAAGTCCATAGCCACGTTCAAAACCGTTGAAATAAAATTCAAGTTGGATGAGGAATTCGATGAAATCACTGCAGATGACCGGCAGGCAAAGGTAGGCGCAAACATCCTTTTTCGAGCAGGTAATGAACAGGTAAAATTACACGTTTAAATCCTCCCAACTCTCACATTTCAGACTACTATGAGCCTCGTGAACGGTAAACTTGTGCAAAGCCAGACGTGGGGCGGCAAGACCACGACAATTGAAAGAGAGATTCAAGGCGGCAAACTGGTGACCGTAAGTGGGATTACTTTCAACGTCGGACATGTTCTCTTCCATTAAATGTTCTTACTAAATTTCAGGTTATGCAGAAGTCCTAAAAACGTTAATGTACGGTGCGTCTGTGTGTACGCGTCTTCATTCCTATAGAAATGCATCATGAACGACGTGGTGTCTGTGAGGACGTACGACAGGGAAGACTGACCAGCACTTATGAGTTTGTTGGGAAAACGTCGGTCACCAGGCAGTTAAGCCCTCCTGACTTCATGGATTGTTAGATCAAATGTGAATAGTACCGATGTCCGCCATTTCCCCGTGCTTTATGAACGCAACCGCCCCCGCCAAAAAAACCAAACCAATACAAATCCTATAAAACCTGCTTGTAACCTTTGCCGAATATGTTGTCACGCTGGATATTTTTTGCAAATAAAATCATATGCCAAAAGTTTGCCGTAAGCATGTGATATGTTAATCCTTTTAATACTTTTTTCAGTGACCACCTGAACTGAAATCCTTAATACCTCTGGATTAGTAATGGTGTGGCAGGCAAAGTGAAGTTGCTGGTGAGTCAGTGTGAATTGTTTTGCAAGTCTGAATCTCTCAAGAATGTATAGGTTCCCATCAGTTCTAATCTTAATTATAATTTTTTTTTAAATAGCATTTTAATTAAGTTCTTGCTATGATATAAAGCATAACATTGTATAAATTACACAAGAACACACGTTTACTTTATTAGTATTTTACTCTAGTAGTTTTTGATGGCATCAAGTACTCCACCATTTAGGTTTTGGTCTTATTACAGTTCCATAAATACTTGTAATCCAAGTAGCATCCAAGCAGTTCTCTCAGGTTCCTTCACAGCACTGCCATTATCTATGGCCAGCTGCCACAGTGTTTCCTAACCCAGTCTTCAAAAGCACTCATACAGGCAATCGCTTCTCTACCCACCATGTGCAACTGTGTAATGTGCTGTGTGCTCTGGATTGCTTGGTTCAGGTATGTTAGTATGGCATAAAGGGAGCAGAATGAGAGGATATTTATATTCATGAATGTACAACCATTCTGTGCTTTTTATTTTTAATCATCCCTAATAATGACACAAATTGATCTTATGAATATGCAATATGCAAATGTGGACATCTTAATTAGATCCCCTGTAGAGGCATATAAAACTAAATTTTATTTATATATTTGCAGATGCCTTTGTTTATGGGTTAAAGGAAACAAAAATATATTAATGAAAGAATGAGACTTTATTTACAACCACTAGAGAGAGAGATTATGTATAATCTCTCTCTCTCTTATATATATATATATATATATATAGAGAGAGAGAGATACGTAGGAAAGTACATAGGAAATACATAGAGAAGCTACATAGGAAAGTGGTTGTAAATAAAGTCTCATTCTTATATATATTTATGATTTGCTTGTCAATTTTTAATATAGGTTACATTTGCATATTACATTATGCGTTTGTCGAATACATGGATAAGGGTTGGGCTGGCTACTCGTGGGGTGGGATGATCATATCAATACGACACTGCCATCTTGTGTGCCCTTAAAACGTGCACAATATTTAATTTGCTGATTTATAAAGTGGATGAAAATCAGATCTAGGATTGAACTCGTGGAAATCGTTTATAAATAATAGTTAGATTCATGTTTTTGATTTAAAATCACACTTTGCTTGTAAGGAAGCAAAATAAAGCTTCTAATTTCACAGTTCAATTCAGTTAAATTCATGTTCAGTTAAATTCTATTGAACAAAAACATTCTATAGAGAAATTAGGCACATAATTGCGACTGACTACACTAGCTGAAGGCATTATTTAGGTTGTTAATAAATTTTGTAATAGTCGTTTTCAATTTTACTTGACTAATTCAGAGAATATTGTTTAGAGATTTTTTTATTGTGTGGGCATATGATATTGTTCCAAGCTGGACTTTCCAAGATGAAGAATATACAGCTAATAACCATCATATCTGCTTGAAAATGAATTAATCTTGTAAGTTTGGCTAGATCATATGCAGTGCTATCAAGACACCGTGGTGAGATGCACGAACAGTCGTGGAGCAATTGAGACTTTTATTTTGAAATACATTTTACGTCGGATTGAGACCGTTTACAACAAAGAAGGGAGAAGGCATTTTTGTTTGGAAGTAACAGTCTATTAAACGTTTGGAGTATTGCGATTATTCACATCGAGTGGAGCAACACATATAATTGAGATAATCAGGTAAATGTTGTTTTCCAAGTTTGTTTTTGTTTTGAATGAGACTCACAGTTGGGTTCGGCGAAATAACCCGCTGGACTAATGTTCGCTACAATACCATGCAGTGTGTGTGTTTAAAAACATCACAGTCACTGTTAACAACAAATCGGACAGTTAACAGACAGATAGAAAGACACACACACACACACACACGTTACACTCCTCTCATGCTAGGGTTGGTAGCTAGTTTGCTAAACAAGCTGCTTAGCTAGTTTATCCATGTAGGTCATGTTTCAGACTGTAGGTTGGCTAGGTTCCCTATATCTATCTAGGTAATTATTTGGATCCAAATATCCTTTATCTGTAAGTGTTTTGTCTATAGCACTGGTTTAGTAAGATAGCTAACCAGCTAACTTATACATTGATATAAAACAAATTACATATACTTAACTGTTTGAAGCAAGTTGCTGTGCTTAGCTAGATAGGTAATTTAACTAGCAAGTAAAACAAGGCTGTCTTTTACTGTTACTAGCACAGCATTACCGCCGCTAGCTAGCGTCACTAAACCCTGGCGTCACTAAACCCTGGCGTCACTAAACCTTAGCCTTACTAAACCATGGCGTCACTAAACCCTAGCCTTACTAAACCATGGCGTCACTAAACCCTAGCCTTACTAAACCATGGCGTCACTAAACCTTAGCCTTACTAAACCATGGCGTCACTAAACCCTAGCCTTACTAAACCCTAGCGTCACTAAGCAAAATACTTTCGATCTTAAACAGGGCCGATAGATTAGGTAAGATGGCTAGAAATCAATCTTATCATCGTCTACCCGTCTAATTAACTTATGTTTTGTTAACCTGTCTAGGTGGAACGGCCATATCAGTACGCGTGTGCCATTAAAACGTGCACAATATTTAATTGGTTGATTCATAAAGTGATTGAAAAATCAGATATAGGATTGAACTCGAAAATGTTCACATAAAATCACAATTTGTTGGCTGTAAAGGAAGCAAAATAAAGCTTCTAGGCACATAATTGCGACTGACTACACAAGCTGAAGGCATGTGTTTACATTGTTAATACATTTTGTAATAGTCGTTTTAAATTTTACTCGACTGATTCAGGAAATATTTTTTAGATATTATTTTGTGCGAGCGCATGATATTGTTCCAAGTTGGGCTTTCCAAGATGAAGAATGTGCAGCTAATATGCTTTATCTTTGTGCAGTGAGTGATTATCGCTTGAAAATAAATGAATCTTGTAAATTTGGCTAGATCATATGCAGTGCTATCAAGACACCGTGGTGAGATGCACACAGTCGTGGAGCAATGGAGACTTTTATTTTGAATACATTTTACGTCGGATTGAGACCGTTTACAACAAAGAAGGGAGAAGGCATTTTTGTTTGGAAGTAACAGTCTATTAAACGTTTGGAGTATTGCGATTATTCACATCGAGTGGAGCAACACATATAATTGAGATAATCAGGTAAATGTTGTTTTCCAAGTTTGTTTTTGTTTTGAATGAGACTCACAGTTGGGTTCGGCGAAATAACCCGCTGGACTAATGTTCGCTACAATACCATGCAGTGTGTGTGTTTAAAAACATCACAGTCACTGTTAACAACAAATCGGACAGTTAACAGACAGATAGAAAGACACACACACACACACACGTTACACTCCTCTCATGCTGGGGTTGGTAGCTAGTTTGCTAAACAAGCTGCTTTGCTAATTTATCCATATAGGTTATGTGATTTCATGTTTCAGACTGTAGGTTGACTAGGTACCGAATTATCTAGGTACTATTTGGATCCAAATGTCTTTTATCTATGAATATTTTGTCTATAGCATTGGTTGAGTAAGATAGCTAACCAGCTAACTTGGCCTAGCCACTTTATACACTGATATAAAACAAATTGTATGTAGTTAGCTTGGCTGTTTGAAGCAAGTTGCTGTACTTGTCCAGGTAGGTAATTTAACTAGCAGGTAAACCTAGGTTGGTTAGTTTTACTAGCATTACTAACCCAGCATTATCGCCGCTAGCTACCGTCACCAACCCTAGCATTACTAAGCAAAACGCTTTCTATCTTAAACAGTCTCGCTAGATTAGCTAAGATGGCTAGAAATCAAGCTTATCACCGTCTACCCGCCTTAATTAACTTATTTTTTTATCCTGGCTAGATAACAAGCCGAAAAGCTTTCCTCCAACTATCTAGTTAGGTTAGTTAGCGGGGTAAAAGGACGCACGTCGTTAGGTTATGCTTTCGGTAGATGATCTACCTGATAACGTGAAATAGGCTAAGTGAATTCAGAGGCAAGATAATCAAAGTCTAAGTCAATACTGCAATATGTACAGGACATGGAGAGAATGGAAATTTGACTCTTTGACCCAGGGAACAACAAACAAATAGGTATTTGACATTAAATAAACACTAACCGTAAAGTACGCACTAAATTATATAAATGTACATTTTTCAATGTGTATAAAAGTCTCCGACAAGAACAGTAACAATAAAAAGCACAAAGGGACGTAGGCAATTGTAAACAATCAACTTGGAAGTTGGATGAGTTTGTATGCAAGTGTAAACTGGATGATTTGAGTGGGGGGGGGGGGGGGGGGGGGTAAAGGGAGAAGTTTTGACCAACATGAAACCAGGAGGGCCGGGAATGCCCAAAATGAGGATGTTAAAACAAGGGAAAATTTCCCAACACCCAA
>JAOYMR010000007.1:3815059-3831581 GCA_025802075.1 Tenebrosternarchus preto | reverse complement strand
CCCCCCCCCCCCCGCCCCCCCCGTCCCCCCGCCCCCCCGGCGCCCCCGCGGGGCCCGCCCCCCCCCCCCCCCCACCAGGGAGAGAGTTGAGCATCCTGACAGCCTGATGGACGGAGATGCCCCTCAGTCTGCTGGTTCTACTCTGGAGACTTTGCACTCTCCTCTCAGATAGCAGAAGGCTGAAGAAGCTGTGTAGTGGGCCGTCATGCGGAGGGCTACGAGGGTGAGACGTGTGCTGTGGATGTTGTGAAGGGAGGGAAAGGAGGTGCAGACGATTCTCTCAGCTGCTCTCATGATGCGCTGGAGAGTCTTGAGGCAGGATGCAGGATCCATACCACACAGTGATCCAGATGGTCAGGATGCTCTCCATGGCACCTCTGTAGAGGGTGCGTGTTATGGGGGTTTGAGCTTCAGCTCTTCTCAGCTTGTGGAGGAAGTAGAGGCACTGGTGAGCCTTCCTGGCCAGCGATGCGGTGTTGATGCTCCTGCCCAGGTCTTCTCAGACTTGCACTCCCAGGAACTTGGTGCTGCTAGGGCTAGGGTCGCCCTAACCCTAACCCTAACCCTGGTGTTCAGTGTGATGGTGCTGGGTGTGTTACTGCCGACACGTACTGCCTGTGCTCTCCGGGTCAAGAAGTCTAGCAGCCAGTTACAAAGTGAGGTGTTCAACCCCAGTCTGTCCAGTTTGAGACTGAGTGAGGTGTGTCTGTAAGGATAAGAAGTTCATATGGTGAAGGAAATGCCGGTTACACCTTGACAGTCTTGTTTTGTGTCCAAGACAGCTAGGATAACTAGCAAGTTATGTGATATTTTTAACTCTTCGTTCTGAAATACAGTGACCTTTTGAAACCTAGATATTAAACATTCTCAAATGGCCACTAACTGCTTTAGGTAGTTCAACATGTTGTATAATATTTTTGTCTGTGCTGAAATGTGACTCTAAGTGAGTAAGGTGTGGTTGTCCAACCAGGTACTCTTCTCATAGATCTAGTAAGAGCATGTAAACATGTCACTCAGCCTCTTCTAGGAAATGGGCATTTAGCTATAAACAGCGCAAAGAATCTGGAGCACCACATGACAGCTGACCTGCCTGTGCTTCACAGCACAGCATGCTGGCGATTTCAGGCTCAATAGGAAAATTTAACTGTCCCCTGATGCATTTTCCTGGCATCTTTCACTAAAAACGACAAACTGCAGTACTCTCCAAACTTTACAAAGTTGGACTTTTTTCAAGTATTAACAATCATATCCTGGGCGCAGGCACATGCCCCATACAGTCATTATTATGGAATTGTTTATCTTTCATAGGGTTTTTACCATTCGATCTTTTACCAGGCAGTAGAGAGTGAAGCACGGCATCCCCTCTTGTTTGTGTAACATATGAATATAACGCAGGCATGAGCATCATGTGACCAAAAAAACCCCCCAAAAAACTTCAGGTGCCCATATTGACAGATGGCATGGGAAGAGGTATAACTGAAGCTCTGCTGAGTCCTGCCCCTCAACAGAACCTCCTCTCAGCGGGCTGATGGGAGTTGGCAGAGGGAGCCGGAAGCCCCTGGTGTTTCTGGACAAAAATGTATTTCTTTTTGTCACTGGCACCTGCTGTGCATGAGTCAGTGTGTTGGGAGCAGTGTTTTTGCTTTTATTACTAATCCTGAATAAAATAGTCCTAATTCGTAATGATCTGCCTTCAGCTACTTGGTGTAATTTCTCCAGCTCATGTTGCTGCAGTGTGCATGTGAGAGATTATTTCATGTGAGAGATTATTTCATGCAGCTTTTAGCTGTTTTGAACACGGTCAAACTGCTATTAATAAAACTTATGGCTGCAAAATGAGTCTACTCTTGTCATTACTGATGCATATAATTGAGAATGTTGATCAGTTTTACAATTCATGCATTTTTCAATACACAAATTGTATATTTAGACAAGCTGTTGTTTTGAGAAGACACTGCTCTGAATGTTTAGGTCTGTTTGACATGATTCTAAAAATGAGCTCCTATTTCTAACTAAGACTGAAACTAAGACACTGACGACTAGTTGGCGCCCCATGCTAATGGTAAATTAGCCCGATGTAATGTAACTTTAACCTCAGTGTTGCTGCTTGAAGAAAATGTTCTGGGGATTGTAGCTGCTTTCAGAGCTCATGGTATGTTGCAAAACCTCCCAGTGAAATGCTGTGTGTAGACCTGCCCAGGATCGGTTACTTCACCTGGGTGCTTGGTGTGTTCAACAAACCCAGCTTTATTATACAGACTCCATCAGGCTAAGTGGATGTTTGATTTATTTATTTAGTTATTTATTTAGTTATTTATTTAGTTATATATTACAAAGTATACACTAACAATCTGAACTTTTTTTGTGTATACTTTGAATATTCTATTGTATTATTTCAAGAATAAAATGCAACCAACGCTGTTTGAATATAATATAATTTACAGAGAAAACAGGATGCTTTTGTGCTGGATCTGTAATGATATATAGCTTTTACTCATTCAGCATCACAACAGTTTACATATTGACTCATCCTTAATTCTCACCATCTTGTTCAATGTTAAATATGCAGGGAGTCCCAGTTAGTTAAAATGAGAGTGATGAATCAAGTCCATGTGCTCCTTATTTGGAATCCTGCACAGCAGGCTAGCAAATATGCAGACAAATCATCTGATTTTGATTACATTTCGTTAATATCATTGGTGTAGACACTCGAAGCCTGATGCATTTACGGTTTGTATCTGTAGAGAATTTGAAACAGGCTAAACATCAGCTCTAAAAGGCAATTCTCTCCTGCAAGTAGACCAAATGGATCCAGTAGGACATGCTGAGCATCTGCCTCTGTCAGGGCCCTCATGTGGCTGAACATGTGACTGTTTTGTGAATACTGCTGGGTCACAGTGGGGAGGAGAGCTGCACTCCAGCAGAGCATATCCTAACCCTTCTAAGAGTGTCTGTGCCGACACTTCAGGCCTTGTTCACTGAGCTCGCTGGGCCGGTACTACAAGGTTTCATGAAAATCTGAAAGGATGTTTGTATCTTCTGGTAGCTTTAGCGTTTCTCTGATAATAGAGAAACTCGACTTTAAAGTTCAGGCTCATTTAAAATCCAATCACTTGATTAAAGCCCTTCTGTGTCCGTCCTAAACGTCTGTTTGTAATCAGTTCTGTTTCTTGCTCCCTGCTGTCCCTAGGAGGTACACCATGCCTGCTGTCCACGGGTCCACCGGCTAAGTGGCACTGACCAGAACGGAGCGCTGGGAGCCCAGAGATGGGGAACACGGCCACCAAGTTTCGCAAGGCGCTCATCAATGGAGACGAGGTCCTAGCCTACCAGCTGTATGAGGGAAACCCGCAGTTCAAAGAGTCCCTGGACCCCAACACCTCTTATGGGGAGCCTTACCAACATAACACCCCCCTCCACTATGCTGCCAGACATGCCATGACGCGCATACTCAGGTAGTGCACAGGTCACTGTTCGGGTCACTGTTCACTACTGTACTCGGGTAGTGCACGGGTCACTGTTCACTACTGTACTCAGGTAGTGCACAGGTCACTGTTCGGGTCACTGTTCACTACTGTACTCGGGGAATGCACGGGTCACTGTTCACTGCTGTTCAAGTCTGTTAGACATGCAGTCAGGGCTGTTTCTTGTTTGTTTTTGGCGACTTGTTAATGTTGTCATTGTGCTTCATGTGTATTGAAGAGGAACAAGCAGATATGTAGAGTAGGCTCAGGCAAAATTTTTTGAACACACATTTGAATTGTTCCGAGCATATTTGTAATTGCTGTTACCAATATAGGAGATGATTATTCAGAGTGAACCTGATGACCTTGAGACACTATGGTTCACTTGTAATCCTATTAACCCCTTCAGAATATAATTCACTGGAATGGACATGGCCTAAGCCAATAAAAATCTGTGATTTTTATCATGTGAAGTCATGTTTGTCACAGATTGTTTCTACTAGGTTTCAAAATGGCTTGAGCAGGGGAAATCAGGACTCTAGTTGGGCTCCACCTTGTTATGGGTGTGATTTGAAAATGCCAAGAGTCTCCATGTACTAGGAAATTGGGATGGATGTTGGTATTTTTAGAAACACCATGTCCCTTGACGGATTTGGTCATGTTTGCATTTGGTCAACAATTTGGAGAAGACAGCAGAAAGTAATGAAGTGTTCAAGATACGTCCACTCCACAATGCCATACGCAGAAGATACTTGGAACTTCCCCTAGAGGAATATTTTTGCATTGATGAACCAATTAGCCAGTGCCATTTAGTGGATCTCTATCTGTCAAGCAATACATCAAAGGCAAGCCACACTCTTGGGAGGCGAAAATATACTTCCTGTGTGGCAGAAGTGGCATGGCCTATGACTTCCTGCTGTATCAAGGTACAACAATGGAGATACCAGATCATCACAAGAAGCTGCTGGGACTTGGAGCTGCAGTGGTGTACCATCTCAGCCAGCGTATCACCAAGACCAACCATAAGCTGCACTTTGATGGTTGCTTCACCATGTACAATGTTCTGGAACTGCTAGCTGGGACAGCAAGAATCTGCCAGGTCGCAGGACCTCCACTGCAGTGAGATAAAGAAATGGTCAGCAAGGAAAATATGATGAGGTTGTTGGCTGTGATGGAAAGGAGGTTTGACAGTAGATCAGTTGTTATGGCTTCCAACTTTGTTGGCGTCGGCAGAACGGATGAAGTGCAAAGACGGGACTAAAAAAGGCCAGATTTTGTTAAGCTGTACAGTGAAGCAGTGAGTGGAGTTGACCTACTTGATCAGCTCATCAGTCTATACCACACTGAAATTCAGACGAAAAGTGAACCCTTAGAATGATGACGCATGCTTTTGATCTGGATGTTTGATATGATTGACCACATGCCAAACAATGATGAGAAAGAGGCCACCAGATGCAAGAGGCCCATGTCTTTTGTGACACATGCAAGATCCACCTGTGATTTATACCACAGTGAAACTGCTTCAAAGTTTCTCATCGGAAATAATACATCACGATATCCACCAGCCAGCGTCTCTTCTTAAATGTTTGCTTTATGTAGTTGTTTTTCATGGACAGCCTGCTGTTTTAAAAGTATGGCAGTGCACTGTGAAGTTTCATTTTACTGAATGGAAAAATTGAAGTCTCAATGATGTACCTCCCACTTGATATACCATCATATATCAAGTTAATCTTCAGATTCAGACTTACACTGCCTATGTAAGCAAGCAGATGCATGTGGAGAGCCTGTTCCAGATGTTGAGGTCATATGTGATTTTGTTGCATGATTTATATTAGAACATGACCCTTTTTTCTTAGGTTTTTATTATATTTTATACTCATTTAGACCTGGTGTCCACTGCAATGGAAAAAAATATAATAAAATCATGATTTGGTAAAAATATGTCTTTCCTTACTAGACAGGAGTAAAAATGAACTAGATAAAAAAAAAAAAAAATCAGGTCTTAAGGGGTTAAACACATCCAGTGGATCATTAGATGTATGAAGTACAACTTTGTTTAGATTTTTCTTTTCAGGTGGTTTCTCTCTTCAGTCTCTACTTTAGGAGGTGATGTACATGCTGTATTGGGTTAAGGTCAGGTGATCGACTTGGCCAGTCTAAAACCTTCAACTTTGGGGCCTGTTGCTCAGTACACCAGTAGTTCCTTTCTTTTTCAGGACATTCTTGCTTTGCCCAGTGTTTGTCCAGTGGCTCTGATCTATTTTCCTTCTTTTCTCACCTTCCGAATGACTTGCTTTTCTCCCATAGACCAGCTTTCTGGTCTTCATGTTGGTTTATCCTCTTTAACAAGAAATGTAGTCTCAGTAGGTTTAAACCCAGGCTAAAAACGTAGACTTTTTAATGTTTGAACAAGCAATCTTAAAGGCAACGTCTGGTCAACAAGAAACACCCGTCAGTCACGTTCCAATAGTTTTGCTCACTTGAAAAATGGGTGGGTTCTAACGAAGGGTCCCAGGTGGCTTAACACACCTAGATATGTAAGAATCTAGATGTAAATACCAGGAAATAAAAGCTGTTCTTTTATTGCCTTGCTGTTCCAGTACTTTTGGGGGGGACTGGATGTGTAAGATCAGCTTTAGAGGTACGGCGGTGTTCACAAACTTCATCTGCCACATTGTACATTTTTGCCAATCTAGTCTTGCAGGCATGAATGCAATGGAGGACCTTGAATTGAATAAGATTACGGTGATCACATGATTTGTCACCTATGGTAACCTAAAAGACTTGATTAATCACACACACATGAATTCAGACAGTATTCAGACTGCTTGCTGCACACTTTGCGTGGATATAATTGCCATACATAATATTGTCTTAATGACACATAATGATGGTGAGTTTTTAGAGAGTTTAAAAAAAATCAATTAATAATCCGAAACTGAAATGTCAGGTTCTGCCTGGATTTGTGCAGTTCTCATTCATGGCAGATCCTGTCTGATTGGATGGTGAGTTTCTGTGAACTTCCATCTATAATGATGCTGCTGGAATCTTAATTTCCCTGAATGAGCCCTCCCAAAGGGATCAGTAAAGATCGATCTATATCTATCTATCTATCTCTATCTCTCTATCTCTCTCCAAGACCACCAGGACATTCAGGGATTTGCCCCGAAGTCACTGTTATTTTGGCTGTGTGCTTTAGGACATTGTCATGTTCAAAGGTGAACGGTCACCCCCATGCTATTTGGAGGAGATTTCTTCTAGAATGTTCCTGAATTTGGCTGTGTTCATTCATCACTCAACTGTCTCCCTGTCCCTGCCACTGAGAAACACCCACATAGCATTGGTTGTACCACCACCATGTTTCACAGCAGGGATGGTATTTGCTGAGTGATTAGCATTGCCTGTTTTTAAACAAAGTGCTTGCTGTTCTGGCCAAAGAGTTCAAACCTTTTGATTTTGTTTTATATCTTTGTCCCACAATTTGTTCACAAAGGTCCACAGACATTTTCATGGACGTCATGATGTGACTCTTGTCCTGCTTTGTAAACTGGGTGCTTGTACATTCGGGTGTTTGTCTTTCCAAACTTTGTACTCAATTCAAATTGCAAAAGGTTTAATGCAGCTGACTTCTAGTAACCAGGTAAAACATAGTTTGGACTGACATAGAAAAGGGTCAGAATACTTTTTTGAATAAGATATTTCAGCTTTTGATTTTAATTAATTTTTGAAACTCTTCAAAAAAAAACTTCACTTTGTCATTATTGATGTCTATTTTTTAGTTTTTACATGGAAAGGTTATGTAACCAGATTTTAAACAATACTTTCCTACGGAACATGTAGGTTTGTCCAAATGCTTCAAAACAAAACACGTACAAAATGTACGTGAGCTAATTTCTAAATTAGCCATCCCATAAAAGACCTATTTCATCCCATAAAAGACATTTATAGGCCTATTTCATCTAACCAGTCTGCGTTTTAGTCTTGGTGATTTTGTCTGAAGTGCAACACTATACCAGTGTGTTAAAGTCCAAGTGCTTTTGCAGCTCAGTGTATCTAAGCAGTAATGGATGGTGGATAAACGCGTTTCAGGTGGTTCTCTGGAAGTCCAGTTCACTGCAGTCCTTTGCTAGTTTATAGACCCAGTCCTTTACTGTGTGTGTTGAGAATATTTATGCTTTTTCATTTTCTTTGTTGTTGTTGAATTGTTCTAAAATGAAAATCCATATGAAGCAAAGTGCTTTCCAAAACATTCCTGTTTAAACTGGTTAGACATTCTTATACCAGATGTTTTCTTCTCGTGTCCTTGCTGTGAGGCTGTGTGCACTTCAGGGGCAGCGCGTTGGTTAAGAGTTTGTGGCCTGAACTTGAACGGTGCCGTCCGTCCCGTGAGCCGTACCTTCCTGAACCTCTTCCTGCCGTCGCCTCCTCCACAGGTCCTTCCTGTTCAGCAAGGAAGGCAACCCCAACAAGCGCAATGTGCATGATGAGACGGCTCTGCATGTGCTGTGCATGGGACCTCGCATCCTGCTGCCGGAGGGCGCGCTGCAGCCCCGCCTCGCCCGCCCCCACGAAGACGAGCGTCGCCGTGCCGACTGCCTCCAGATGATCCTCAAGTGGACGGGCGCCAAGCTGGACCGCGGCGAGTACGAGAGTGCTGACGTCAACGCCGCCGACAACAAGAGGAACACTCCGCTGCACTACGCCGCAGCCTCGGGGATGAAGACGTGCGTGGAGGTGGGCGTGCTGCCTGACCCGCAGGAACCGGGTCGCCCGGCTCTGCTCTGGCAGGGCCCCGAGTCCAGTACAGTTTACTGATGTTTCTTGCCCAGTCGTTAATTTTAAGGCAGTTTGAAACGTTTTGTCAGGTTTTTCCTTGTTGAATTGTTTTTTAAATAGATGATGAAAGTTGGGTTTTCAAATTGTACGTTTTACATCTTCTCTGTCAAACCCTGGCTGACGTGGTTCTGAAGCTTAAAAGCTTTTGGATCTTCTCCTCTGTGTAGTTGCTGGTGCAGCGTGATGCTGACCTGTTTGCGGAGAACGAGAACAAGGAGACCCCTTGTGACTGTGCAGAGAAGCAGCACCACAAGGAGCTGGCCCTCGGTCTGGAGTCTCAGATGGTGTTCTCCACAGACCCCAGCGCTGAAGACATTGAGGCTGAGTATGCTGCCCTGGACCACAGAGAGGTGAGCTCGTCAAATACACGCCTCCATTTGTTGGAGCTTCATGACCAGACTTTTATACATTTGCATCATTTATTTATTTCTTTTTAACATTTATTTTAGACCCATCAAAAATGTAAGCACTAGATTGACCTCCTCAGGTTGGAAAATGACCGTTGGGCAGACATTTGCTCTGCTCATGTAAAGCATCTGGTTGATGGGAGAAGGTTGATTGATGAAGATGCCTGTCATTGTTCCTCATGTCTGTGGCAGTTTTACGAGGGCTTGCGTGTCCAGGACCTCAGGAAGCTGAAGGACATGTTGATAGTGGAGACAGCAGACATGCTGCAGGCTCCTCTCTTCACTGCAGAGGCACTCCTCAGGGCACATGGTAGGCATGGACACACACACACACACACACACATACTCACTCACTCTCAATATCCCTGAGATCTACACTGGCCCAGTGTCTATGCATCATAAGGGCTGAGCCATGGTTGGGGATTAGATGCTCTCTAGATTTTTGAGAGCTCTTTTAATATTTGATAAGATATCTAATGTGAGATTTGGACATTTTTCTTTTACACAAGACTCCAATTAGATCCGAAATGACAGACCTGTGAACTTTGCATGTTGTCGGTGGAATGGAGATGAATATGTAACGTCTTCTCTAATGTTGGAGATGAATATATAACCCCTTTCCCCTAATGTTTGCGTTTGGGGCTGTTCAACAGTTAAAGGTTCTTTGGCACAAAACACGTAATTGGATCAGTGCTTTTCTTTAATAATCTCCAATTATGTGAGCAGGCCGTCTAGTAGGTCTAGTAGGTCTTGTTCCAGAGAGGAGAAGCCCTTGGGAAAATGGGAGCGTTCTGCTCCACTGTGCCTGCTGGTATTTTTATTCAGACCTCTTTGGGGAGTGCCAGCTCGGGCATGAAGTCTACTAAAATGTCAAAGTCTCATCTCTTTACAATGTGTGAAATTCTCACTCATAAGACTAGTAAAAGTGTGAATCCACTTAGTAAGCACTGTGTATAATTAAAGTTCAGACCAATAAAACAGAAAGAAGGGAAAGAATATGTGTGTAATTTATTGTCAAACACATTTTTGCTCGTGGTTTGTGTACACTTTTGAACTGATTTTTTTTTTTAGTTTACAGTACTGTCTTTATGCTTTTAAAATGCATTCACATTTATCTATAATTATCAATTGTTCTATGCAGACTATAGTTAGTTACTTGAGCTACATCCTCACAGTCACTTGATATGTATTTACAGGATAAGCACTTCCTGGAAGATCCATTGCATGTTGTCATTAGCCTATTTTTAATAGCCTATTAGATTTGTTTTGATTTTTTTCCCTTTTTCAACTTCAAAACAAATAACAACCAGATGGAAACCATTTCTACACCTCAATCAAAGTCCAGTTAAACACAGAGATTGAGCTGTTCTGTGCTGAAGAACAGTGCTGCTTATACAGAATCCATGTTACATTAAAGAATACGCTTAACCTGTTTAGGACGTTACATGGTATAAAGGTGAACTTTGAGCTCCTCAAGTTTTCAAATTCATGTCTTTAAGGCTATTTTAAAGAAACTCATACATTCATTGGTTACTCATTATTGATTATGACAGGTTCAGCGTGCTTTAGGCCTCTTAAACATGTGGGAGGTTCTGGACCACAGTCCAGCTCTCCACCAGTTTTAATGCGGTGACACACAAATGCTTTTATGTCCTGTGAGAAAACATCTGGAAGAGATTTGTTGGGCTTTGGGAGGCTAGGGTTTCCCCTAGACTGTACTTGTACGTTTATCTGAACTTGGGTTTCCACAGAAAATCATAACGCTCAGGCAAGACTAATTAGACAGTGAACTTTTGACCCTTCTGGCATTTCAACTCTCACGCGAGTTGCTCAAAATAAATAAAACGCTATTAAATATGGCATTGTACCAGTTTATTCTAATAGGTACACACTTGTATAGTGTGGTAGAATACGGTACAGTCATGCCTACTCTTCCTCTTCTGTGCAGACTGGGACAGAGAGAAGCTTCTGGAAGCTTGGATGTCTAACGCTGAGGACTGCTGCCAGCGCTCCGGGGTTCAGATGCCCACTCCTCCGCCCAGAGGCTACAACGCCTGGGATACACTACCTTCACCACGCACCCCACGCACCACCCACTCCTCCATCACTTCACCTGATGAAATCAGCCTCTCACCTGCTGACGACGACCGTTCCCTGGTGAGAGAGCTGGGCTTGGGTCACGCAGTTTCTTTTCAACCTCCTGTGTTGGTCTCATTACAGCAAATTATACCATACGTTTTTTGATAACTCATAGCAGTACCTTTAATCTGTTATGGAGGTATTATATATAATATCTGCTAATCACAACACTCTTAAAGTACTCCATTTGTTCTTTATGGAGGTTAGAAATGGCTCAGTAACTTGTAGTACAGTCAGTCCTCTGACACATCTGTATAGACATTATAGTGAAACAATGAATTCTTCAGAGGTTTCTTTCCCCTCTTGGGAGTCTAGAGTAGAACCACAGTCTGCACAATAGAGCAGCTTTATAATAGAAGACTGAATATAGTGCCGATGTTTAGCTTGACAAATACCCCTGCTCATACGAGTGGTCACAAATACCCCTGCTCATACGAGTGGTCACAAATACCCCTGCTCATACGAGTGGTCACAAATACCCCTGCTCATACGAGTGGTCACAGCCAACTCCTCAGACGTGGTTATAGCCCCAGAGACTCCTGGATATATTGTTATCCACTTCAGTTTTCTGACTCTTCACTTGGACAAACATGAACCAACTTTGATGGATCACTGTGATTGGAAACACAACCTAATGGCTTCTTCTTCTTTAAAGCATCTCACATTGACTTCTGTTTTGTGTTTGTTTTCCCCATCAGTGTGGAATTTGTATGTGTGCTGCCTCTATGTATGAGGAGCCTGTTGATATTCCGTGTGGGCACGAGTTCTGCAGAGTGTGCTGGGAAAGGTGAGTTTGGGGTTTTCCCCTCCCTTTGATAAAGAGAATATACGACCACATTACAGATCTTTTTTGGTCACTCCTGAAATTGTGGTGTGGGCTTTTAAATATTGTCCCCTATTTATGTGTATTCCAGATGCACAGCTATAAGCCTTCATTTGGGGGTCTGTACTGTGTCACAGTGAATGAGAAACCTTGACCTGTTTGCCCACTAACGCAGCTTAACACGAGACACATGTCTGGTTTCTTTGGCAGCTTTTTGAATCTGAAGATCCAGGAGGGAGAGGCACATAATATCTTCTGTCCGGCCTACGACTGCTTCCAGCTGGTCCCTGTTGAGGTCATCGAGAGTGTTGTGTCCAGGGAGATGGACAGGCGGTACCTCCAGTTTGACATTAAGGTACTCGAAGTTTAACCTCTTCAGACACAGTTTACTAGCGATTGTTGTCTTTGCTGCACTCTGAATGTATTCTGGGAAGGAAGTCTGTACATTTATACCAGACGGTCTCTTCTAATCTGCAATGACTGCACACAGTCCTATAACCTTTCTCTCTGTCTTTCACAAAAATGTCAGCATTTTCTCCATTGCTGCAGACCCATTTTTTGTATTCGATCCATAGTTGTGAAAAGGCTGTTGCTCAGAGGCGATGCACTCGCGTTCTAGATGTTTCTGAAGAAACGTTGTGGTCTAGAGTGACACGACAGTAGACTAAGATGTGAGGGAAGCGCCCGTAACCTAGCAGCCTTTCATTATGTCGCCATAACAACTTGGACTCTCCCGCTAAGGTCTTTGTGCTCTGTAAATGGTGGTCAGGTGAGAGGTTGGTAACTGACCTGGCGCCAGTGTTGCTCTGTTGGAACGTGGACCCAAATCCTTAACGTAACGCTGTTCTGTTTGACCTGATGCAGACTGTCGATTAACTTCGTCATGCTGGTGTGGAGTGTGTCTGTTACAAGTCCTTAGTGACATGGCTACTCTTTCCTGTAAACTACAGGAGGGTCGAGTCGTATTCTGTTCGTTCTCGATGTGCTGTGTATGCGGTGGCCTTACAGATTACAGATAATAAACATCTCTGTCTGTCCGTGTCTCATCTCTGTCTGTCCGTGTCTCATCTCTGTCCGTCTGTGTCTCATCTCTGTCCGTCTGTGTCTCATCTCTGTCCGTCTGTGTCTCATCTCTGTCTCTCTCTCTCTTGCGTACTCTCCTACCTGCCCTCCACTCCCTCTCCCGTTCCCTCCCACGTCCCTCTTGGTCTTCCCCGCTCACTCCCTCCCACAATCCCCCCCTCCCCCTCGCTTTCTCTCCGGCAGGCTTTCGTGGAGAATAACCCGGCCATCCGGTGGTGTCCGCGGGCCGGCTGCGAGAGGGCGGTGCGGCTGGCGGCCCAGGGGCCCGGAGCCGGTGCCTCCGACCCGCTCAGCTTCCCTCTGCTCCAGGCCCCGGCCGTGGACTGTGGCAGGGGCCACCTCTTCTGCTGGTCAGTGCCAATCGCTGCCTCCTCATTCCATAAAAGCTTTGCAAAAGTCTAGACAAAGAAACTACCTGCTGCCAAGTTTCGGAGCAGGTCTTTTAGGTTTGGTGATGCCTACTGTCATTTTCTGATCCGGTATTCATAGTCAGTGCTGTGGTTTTCATTCCAATAAGGCGAATTGCACCATGCCTAAACCATACAGAACTATATACATATATAACAATATACATATTGTGTTATATAGTAGTTCACGTGAGCAAGAAATGGATGCGTTTGTGGTGTGTGTAGGTTTTGTTTGCTTCCTGCCATGGCAAAAGCATGAGCATCACTTCCCTGCAGCTCTGGCCCTTCTGTTCACTCATAAACACACACACACACACACACACACACACACACACACACACACACACACACACACACACACACACACCATTAGTGATTATGCCAGGCTTCCACAGGACACTTACCTCAGTACACGCCTGTCCCTGTTCCTCCATATGCTCTGTAGACACTGACATCTCCCAGCTCTGCCTCAAACAGCGCTGCACAGAACTTACACAGAGATAATAACCTGGAATATCATGGAATTTTAATAAGGCTACTCATGAAAAGTCCAGGGATTTGATAACTTTTTTGGGTCAAGTCATGGAATATCATGGAATTTTGTTTGCAGCATCTTTCAGTTTTAGTTGCCATGAATGTTAAAATTATTTGATTTTTCCAGAGTAACATGGTTGGCCTGTTTTTTTTGTTCATTATAGATCATGGACTTTCAGCTTTTTGGTCAGTGAAAGTCAGGGAATTTGACACTTGACCTGGAGTGGGAATTGTGATCATGATTTTAAATGTTGTCTAATGACTACATTAGAACTCTAGTATATGTATTCTGTACATGCAGAGAGCCCATATTCCCATGTATCCCATATATCCCATATTCCCAAGAAATGCGTGTCACATGACAGCTCGTCCTTGTGGTGTAGTTCACTCTAGACCGGTGGTGCAAAATATACTTCCTTTGGTTTGGTTCCAAGTTGATGAGTCACACGTTTAAAAAAATGTAGTTACTGATTTATCTAGTAGTTTTCATTTACTGGGTTTTTTGATGCCAAGATGCAGTTACAGATTTATCTGCTACAGGTCTTGTAACACGTACTGTTGAATGTACACGTACTGTTACACATTTTTCTATATATGCATTGTTTCGTGTTTTATAAACATGTCGTCTTTGTTAGAAATAGATTCTGAATGTAGAGTATTCCAGAAAAAAAAAAATTCTGCTGTGAAGACTAGTTGTATTATTGCCTAATAAATCAAATGTGTTTGTTTGTTAGAAAAATACAAACAATAAACATGTGACCTTAAGAATACTGAAGGAAGCTGAACTGGTTTTGTCAGTTTGATTGATGTTTATTGTTATAAAATTGCAGAACTATGAAGTAATAACATACATTGTCTACTATGGTCCTACAAATAGACCTGTCAATGATACTGATTTCAGTAAGTGTTCTAAAATTGGTCACATTAGTCATGACAAGTGATTGGATGTATTGTTGTGACCACTTTAATGTGCATTGATAACCAGTGATGCCCCAATCCCAAGTGAGTCTGCCACCCCTGGCCTAGACTGATGTGGTGAGTCCTACTCCTTGGGTGACTCTTCTGAACTTTCATGTCTTCGATCGGTGAAACACTGGCATGACTTGTCTGTGTTTGGATGATGTATTCAAATTTTTAATGGCTCAAAAAACAGTGCAAATGAAGCTTGGTTACAGGATGAGTCAGTAGAAACGGCTACCGTGAAAAAACCTCCCCCAAAACCCACCAAAATTAGAACCTTAAAACAGCGGCTTGAGATTTAATATCGGACTGTTTATATTCTACTTGGAGTCTCGAGAGCCTCTCATGTTCTGTAGTGGGTGTGTTTTTTATTCCTGGGTTGCACTGTTTTGTAAGGTTTGTTTGGCTTCTTTGACATGCTGTTTCTTTTGTTTTGAAACTAAACTTGTATTTTGAGCTGAGCCAATCCGTGTGATGTGTGAGCCGAGCTCTGCACAATCGAGGTTTCTTCACCTCTTAATCAAAACCGGTGAATAACATGAAGCGCCGTGCATGTCCCCACCCTCTTCTGTCCCTGTGCAGGGAGTGTCAGGGAGAGGCACACGAGCCCTGTGACTGTCACACATGGAAGATGTGGTTGCAGAAAGTCACTGACATGAAGCCAGAGGAATGTGAGTGGAGTTTTTACCAGGTCAAACACCACACTGTATGAGCACCGCTGTGGGGGGGGAGTTACACTCCGTCAGGCCTTCATCTTTGCTTTTCTGGTACGAGTTGAAAATCTGGCATCTCTTGCCACTAATCGTTGGATTTGGAGTGCACACTCGTGTCATAGTTTGGAAGGCAGCTATACATTATTGTTGTGTAATAACTAAGGCTGGTTTTCTACGTTAGAGTTTTTCACCACGGTACAGATGTAGAATTCTATAAAGGGTAAATACAGTTGTTCAAAAAACTAGGCCTTCAGTAAACAAAGAGATTAGGAAGTAGAAGAAGTCAGAGTAATAGTGTTGGAGGTTTTACCCCCAAGGCAAAATCAAGAATGAATCCAGTATGTTGCAATGAAAAATAAGCAGGTTGTTACGATTTCACCATGTCCAGAAATAACACTTGCCTGTGCCCTAAAACAAAGGTGGGGGTCTATATTTGCCCCAAGACCAAGGTGGGGGTCTATATTTGCCCTTCTCCATTTCAGTGGCAGGTGTGAGCGAGGCGTACGAAGATGCTGCCAACTGCCTGTGGTTACTCACCAACTCCAAACCCTGCGCCAACTGCAAGTCGCCCATTCAGAAGAACGAGGGATGCAACCACATGCAGTGTGCCAAGGTGCTCTTATACACACTGCTCAAAGGTGCAGGGCGTAGGCCTGGGATTCAAGCCATTAGCTGGGGGTTTACTGAAGCTCCCAGACAGGTGTATTAGCCTGAAAGGCAGAAGTGTGTTGCATTCATGGTTAATGGTTAGGGCTATTATTTGGTGTGTAAACCTTTTGAGACGGTAAGTATTTGTAAATAAACAATAAATTAAAACACAATTAAACATCAGTGGAACGTAACACTAGCCTACTAACATGTATTTCTAGGTTTTGTGCCATTGTGAGATACTCTTGTGTGAAAGCGTGTATGGTTTCCATATCTCTGCAGTGTAAATATGATTTTTGCTGGATTTGTCTGGAAGAATGGAAGAAGCACAGCTCTTCAACAGGAGGATATTACCGCTGCACCCGCTACGAGGTCATCCAACAGGTGGAGGAGCAGTCGAAAGAGATGACCGTAGAGGTGTGTCCCTTTTTTATTCATTATTTTGTACAGGACCATTTGAGTGATTGCTTTCGTGTTTTTATTAGGATATAGGATTACTTGGTGCACG
>JAOYMR010000007.1:3765696-3785184 GCA_025802075.1 Tenebrosternarchus preto | reverse complement strand
TACCTCACTAAACATCTCTAGGGACTAACTACCTCACTAAACATTATTTCAGATATCACTATCATCACGCTTTCAGTATAACTGTAACTGTATAAATGATGAAAGTTCACCTTTTTTTCCCAAACCCATTTTTGGGGGTTATGCAAAAAGCCATGATTATGTACTGCATTTGTAATTTTTCCTATTTAACTAGTCCATGGTCAATGGCGTAATCTAGGAATTATGTAAATAACCAAAATAATCAAAATAACATGGGAAGGTCTTTACTGAGAGGTGCAGTTCTGATTTTTAGTTTTCTTGGTGATAGAGTAAAAAACCTCATCCTTGAAGCACATTCACCAAGGTCAAGGTGAAACCACAGGTTTACAGGTGAAAGTATTACTGGTATAGCTGATGCAGAAATTCCATAAATGAACACCATCTGTATGTGGTACATTCAGTGATGATGGGCTCATTCAAATTTTATGGATTCCTGTATGAAAAATCTAAATTCTAGAGTAGTTCCTGAGACATAAAATGAGCACAGCTGGAAATTCATAACTGGTGAATGAATTATGGTTTATAGTCGTGCTCTTTAATGAAAGACACACCAGCTCTCCTTCTTGTGTTTTAGCATGACCCACAGCATGGTCAGGTCCTCTGTTTTGGCGTTTGGGTGTAACAGTGTCTTTATCTCTAGGTCATCATCTCCCAGGTTATGCAGCTTGTGCACCAGTTCCTCGTACTTTGAGTCTTCAGGGACCAGCTTTGATTGGCAAGACAGATGTGTGCACAATAGCCATTTCATTCAGCCTGGGGTGGGGGAGGGGATCTTTCTGGAAGGTTCGTTTGGTGTGGAATGTACCAAATCTGGTGAGACATTCTATGTACACCACACAGGATGTTCAAACTGATGGGAAAGCCAACACTCTCAATGCCGGACGCAGGCAGGCTTTGCACTCTACACGTTCATGTTTGCACACACATACAACTGGCAATGTAATATCATGACTCTGATCTGGTACTGCCTTGTGCACACACACACACACACACACACACACACACACACGTGCACAAGCGATACCATCAACTACTTGACCTGCTCGCTCACTTGAACACACACATGCACACACTGTTCCACTTGAACACACACATGCACACACCGTTCCACTTTCCAACATGATGGTATCAGATCAGAGTCCTGACAGTACATAGTCTGTTGTTTGGTGCTTGGATCCAGGGCCCAGGGGAGGCGGGTGGCCCCGCGCTCACTGTGCTCTGATACGTCTGTGAATCCGCCCCCAGTCTCCCTGAGCGCAGCTCTCCTGGCAGCTCCCACCACCACCTCTTTGTACACGAGCCAGTCTGCGTCGCTGCTCAGGCTGACCAGCCGCTCCGACGTGGCTCGTCTGATCTCCTTCTCTGCATCTCTGTTTCACTCCACTGAAACGCTTGGTTTTGCTCCTTCAGCCTTTCTCTCTATCGTCAGGAGAACTGTTCCTTTCTCACACTTACTGCCTTTGCTTTCTCCCCCCCTCACTGTCATCTTCCTCTTGCACTTTCTCATCCCTTTCTCTCTCTCTCTCTCTCTCTCTCTCTCTCATCACTCCACCCCCTCCTTGCAGGACTGTGGAAACTGGGGCAATGGAAATCCCCCTTTATTCTAATGGCTTTTCAAATGCCTCATTAGAGATAAGGTCCAGTTCATTTCACTGGAGCAGTGTCTTTCAGCCACTGCCTGTGCGCATCCTTTAAACACATTACAGACTGTGGACAAGCATGGCTGCTATACAGTAAGAAAACCAGTGGGAGATTTAAACCAGCTGCAGGTCCATGCGAGTAGCCAGCCAACACTTAGTCCTCTGGACATCCTCTTTGCAGGAGTAAAGCAACAATTGCTCGACTCCCTATGGCACTGCAATGGTCAGAGATCCAAAACCAGTAAGAGTCCCCCTAGGTGAGTCCCCCTAGTTGGGCTCCCCCTATGTGGGTCTCTGTAGGACGTGGATGTTATACAAAGTTGGAGGTATGTTGTGTGGGGGGTCTGCAGGACCACTGTGTATAGTATTAGGGCTTTGAGTAGCAGGACTTAACCAGTGCTGCTGTACTGTCACTGAGGCCTTGATGCTCTAATAAGCAGTTTGGGTAAACAGACAATGAACCAACACAGTAATGTACAGCTGCTATTCACATTACAGAGATCTGCTGGAAGGTTTCCTGGGTTTTTTGTTGTTGTTGTTTGGGAGGGTGGTGGGAGTTACTTCTTCACCCACTAAAACATTTGAACCGCTATTCTGTTGCATTGTGGTGTTGCAACTGGTCTGCAGGTCAGGGCAGCAGGAATGTTTATCAGGTGCTGTAAATAAGCCAAACACCTTCCTGCTGTGCCCTGAAAGCATTTTGGGATTAATGGCATTACACCTGTATGGGATTATCATGGCATTACACTTCCTGTCATGGTGGGCAAGATTGCTTGTGATTCAGCTCTTCCCAGAATGCATACTCACAACTGAGTCAGGGTTTCAGAACTGGGGAGGCTGAAATCAGTAGTGTGTGACTATGCTTTTGGCTTCAATGGAGTGCAGCTCCCCTTAGTGGAATGTGAATAACGACAGGAGTTAAATCTGCCGTCAGAAGGGATATTCACTCAGACCCAGAGTCTGAAGTCTTCCAGAGCATTAAGAGCAGAGACTTATTCTAAATGTTTAATGGTGTTTCGAAAGCTCCAAAGTCAACATTACGTATGCTGAATGTCAAGACCAGGAGACGTGTGTGTGCAGTGTGTGAGGGAGTGCTTAAAGAAGTACTACCATCTGTATAGGTCTCGCTGGTTACATTCAAGCTCATGTTTCAGTTAACACAGAGAGAACCCAATTTCCCTCTGAATAATAATTAAACCTCAGTATTTGCCACAATATTTCTGTGTTTAGTATAAAAATGTCTGCTGACATAATCAAAATGGCTCTTAAATATCTCATGACCTTCAGTCATGCAGAGGCAAAATGTAATTGGAAATCATGTTCATATTTCATAAAGGTAGCCTGTGACTCTTCGAGGCTCAGGAGAACTGAGGCTGTTGCCATTCATTCTGCTGTATCTTCACAGGATGAGTCTGAGTCTTTGTGGTGGTGTTGTATGTGGCCATGTGTTTCCTATAAGGGTACGGTTTATGATGTAGTCCACTTTGTGAGTATCCATATTTTAAGCCTCTTAAAAATAAAATGTAATATGTGTGACACATTTCTCTTTCAGTGATGGAAATGTAGCAAATTGACTGTTTATTCGTGTCTGTAAACATCTTGTCATATATTACAACTTTGTTATAGAACCATAAGAGGACAGTGGACATGCAAGTGAGAAAAGAAGAGAGGAAGAGTCAAAGGGATCTGTGGCCTAGTGATGGCATCATTAAACAACATACTGACACTGCTGGAAGTTACAGCTGGTACCACTGATTCAGATTCACTCAGCTATGCGAAACACTAGTGCTTTGGTTCACTGTGACAATATTTGGAGATTCCTGCCAAAATGGCGAAAAATCTGTCCAGATGGTGAGTCAGAACTATGGGAGCTTTAGGGAATTCTAAAAGCATTAATCTAAAACTAAAATGAGTCAACGTAAAACTTTGCAAAAGAAGCAACACATTTAGTCTGACATGAGAACTGAGGAAATTATTGCAGCTATGGCCAAATTACAAGCAATCATAGGCCACGTCGAGTCATGAGGATGAGCAGGACTTTTATTGTGCAACATTTATTAAGGGTAAATCCCATATGATTAATCCTACAACAGTCTGCATATTGTCATAAGACAAAACAACAGAGACATAGTGTTGTAGTGTTACAAAGAAACGACAAAGCACAGAACCAAACAACAAACAAGACAATACAAGCAACTAAATTAGAAGAAACACAATTCACAGAGGTCACTTAAAGTCCTGTTGAAACACTTAAAGTCCTGTTGAAACACTTAAAGTCCTGTTGAAACACTGTCCTAACTGAAATGTTTACACAGACACCAGGAGATCGTCCCATGAACACCAGAGTTATGCACTGAGACCATGGAGGCTCTTAAAAGCCAGAAGCCTGGGGAAAGCTGCAGTGATGGTATGGATGTGCTGGGTGAGAAACGCCGTGAGCCCGTTTCATTTGGAGGTAGGCTAATGCGCTTCTCACAACCGTCTGTCGTGACCGGCTGTTGCTTTTGGCAGTCAGGGAACGATCTGTCAGTGTCGGGCAGACACTTGGGCGGAGGCAACCGGGCGGGGGCAGCCGGGTGAAGCAGGCTTTTTATTGCACGCAGGACACCACCCTTAGGCTATGCATCATCATGGCCCTGTCTCAGCAGCTCTGACCTGTGCATAACAGTGGAGTTTCTGTGATGATTCACAGATTCACAGAGATTTTTTATTGTGGGATTGTGGAATATTAATCTGCTCATTTGCTGTCTGTTACGGTGACCACCTTCGCCTCCTCCCTTGTGCAGTGTGTGTGTGTAGATATTCGTCTATCATTTCCTGTTTCACCTGCGTCTTGTCTAGTGTGAGTGAAGTGTGTGTTACCCCTTGATTCTCTGTCTCTGTTGGCTTATGCTTGTTGCTATGTTGCTTGTTGTCGTTTAATAAAGACGCTCTATATATCCAGACCCCACTCTCTGCCTTACTTTGTTCACGGCCATTGTGTCAGGTTCTAACTGCCTCAACACCTGAATGTAAACCAGGGGGCCATGACTCCCAGCCACAGGAGCTTCCCTGGACGGGTGCCTCGTGCTGGCCTTCCGGCTCCGTCTGTTACCAGCAAGGTCAGACGCCCTGCTTCTGTTCCGTTAGTATGGATGGAAAGCGCATCTGGTGGGGGCAGGAAGGGTAACATTGCATGGATGCAAGTTTGATAGCGCTGGTGCTGAATGAACAGACTACTGACTGAATGTACTGACTACTGACTGTCTCTGCTGAGTCTGATTCCTGGACTCATGGGTAGGGATTGCTGAAGGGGTCCATTGACAGGAGTTGATATTTCATTGCTGCTTCTTGCTTGTTCAGAAGTCTGAGGAAAGACTCAACATTAAGTTCAGCACTCAGCTCTTTAGCATCAATTAGCATCAAACTATAAAGACTTGTCAGTATGTAATTCAAGTTAAGAGGTGGAGAATTTCCTGTCTTTTATGTGCTGGCCAGCGCTCTGTGTAAGTTTAAATTTTGGTTCATAATTGTTTGTAAGTTGGTGACATATGTGAGATGTGCTTTCATCCTTGAGTGCACTTCTATATAATATTCAGAATTCTTAAAGAATGACAGTCAGATCAAGCTGAAACTGACCATAGCAGCTGCTACACTCTGATCGAAAATAAACGTCAAACAAATCATGATACCTGAGAGTAATTGTGCTGGATGGTGGACTTGGCCGCAGTGGATGATATGTGTTTAAAAAAGAAACCTTACTGGACCCTTTGATCTAAATAAAACTAGTCACTAATAACTTTAGGAAGACTCTGCTCTTACAGTCTCTGTTCCTCCTGCACATGTCCTCACAGATAAAAGGCTTTCAGCAGGAAATCATCTAACAGAGTTAAAGCCCCACATGGAGATCCCCAGAGATACCAGCACACTGTACACTATATAATCCCCAGAGATACCAGCACACTGTACACTATATAATCCAAACACGTTGGAGAGGAGATGAAAAGATAAATAAATGTCTTAAGATTTCTTCAAAAAAAAAAAAAAAAGTTGGAACATTCAGGAGGTGGAAGGAGACCAGGTAATGACCAGGTAATGCTGGGGTCTGTAGAACATCCATTGTAAGTTCCCGGGTGTGGGCTGGCAACAGACAAATTTCCAGAACCTGGAAAGGCAGTGAGTGTAACGAGGATAAGGTGATGCAGAGTTAAGATAACATCAAAGGAAGCCAACATGCCATCGATCCAACAGGATGATTCCGTGCTGAACACACTCCAGGTACGGCCTCAAAGTAGCAATCGCTCGCTGCCTTTGTGTCAGACCCATTTATAACTGGCAAGTTTTAAAGAGTCCAGCAGGCATTTTTCTATGTTAGATTTCTGCTTATTATAAATTAGTTGCCTGCTTATGGTCGTGTAAGAAAGTGTGGTGGTGTAGACCAGAGATCATCAGCGCTGAAGTGGCTCCAACTAAAAATGATGACAGAACCGTTGTATGTCTGGGCTGGGAGTTCTTTTCCCAGAGAAACTCCACATGAAAAGCAATAGCAGGCAGTGACAGATTTGCTTTTGAGGACAGTTTGGGGCAGCATGTCTCTGAACAGTAGACGAACGAAAAGAAATGCCGTGCTCTTCCGCATGTGCTCCTTCAAACCCTCTCAGAATGAAACACTTACCTCTGTGTGCTGCAGCAGCTTCTTCAGATCTCTAGTCTCTCCAGCTACCTTCATGATCTCTAGTCTCTCCAGCTCCCTTCATGATCTCTAGTCTCTCCAGCTCCCTTCATGATCTCTAGTCTCTCCAGCTCCCTTCATGAGTAATGCTGTGTGATTACGGAGGAAGAAAATTCTTAAGGGCCGTTACTGCAAATCAAAACACAACTAGATGTTACAATCATTTCCAAAATAAGAGCTGCAGTTTAATCTAGTCTTTCTTTCTTAAAACAACAGACATCCTTAAAAAGAATTTTGCTATAATATTTCATGACCTGCTGGGAAACTGCTTTATAAGTAAAATCCGCTTCCTTAGATTCGATACAGGAAATTATGTGTTGATACCACTTTCTTACAGTAAAAATGTCTGTTATCTTGCAAAAAAGGGGAAAGCACAGAGCTGGTAAACTGTCATCTTTAAGTCAGTTGTGTTTATCTAAGCTTTATACAGTTTACAGGGACACAGTTGTGGACCAATCAGTGAAGGCTCCATGCTCTATTTGAAGATGGTATGGAGAGAAGTTTCATCTGCTGAACTTGCTGTATCCCTCCACATTTTTTGTAAACACTTCATCTCAACAATCCCATATGAAGAGAGAAAAACTGTTTATGAAATTCACTTGAGATTTACCTAAGCGTAGCATTTGGGCGTGTATACAGTTGTGCTTGTTAGGAGGAACTACAAAAGGAATGAAAGGACAAAGCAAACACACTGCAAGTGTTGGTCATTGTATTACTGAGCACCAGTTTCACCAAAGACGTGGATTATGGTGTTTGCAGCAGTAAATGCCTTTGGCCTTCAAGTTCCGTGATCTGCAGCAAAACCCAAAAGGTACAGGTGTCTCCTACTGTATCTGCAACAATCAATACTGGACTGAACACATCAAAAGGTACAGGTGTCTCCTACTGTATCTGCAACAATCAATACTGGACTGAACACATCAATGTGGTCAATACCCAAATCATTGTATAGTGGAGGCTAAAGAAATTCATTTGGTACTTCCATGATATGAAGTGATTATTTGTAATGTATCAGTTATTTAAGGCCGTATTGCCCTCAAATTTCTCACCGTTCATTTTATTCCACAGGAAATGACTCAGTTATGAACATAACAGCTATTCAGGACAAACAACCATACAAACGTTAACAAGCGTTAACTGGCCTGGGTCGTTTATATTCTTTTCTCTTACATCATTTCCCTTTGTTAACATATGTCAAGTGAACCTGTGCAGTCTCAAGTGTTATGGCTTGTTTAAAGTCAGGTTGTCGCTTGCGAGCATTAAACAAAAGCGATGTGTGAGATCACTGAGGTCTTACAAGATCTTCTTCAGTCTTACTTTGAAGCCTGACACTAAGCTTGATCTTGTGGATGAGCAGCATTTTATAGGGGCCTTATATGTATGTATGAGCAAATTAAAATAAAAAAAATTGGCAAACAGGACTGGGATGTTTTCTTGGTGCCTAACTGTATATGAATTAAGATGTTGCCCAGTGGCCTGATAATGATGACCATTTTTTTACACATTTTAATTTTTTTATTAGTTCCATTTTATATCATGGTTACATGACAATGTTTCACTGACTTTGGTTTCATATATTTATTTATTTATTTTTGTACATTTTTCTTTCTCACAAGAAGTGCAGTCTGGATTTCAAACCACAAACATTCTACTAATAACAGTGTGCTCACTGAGAAAATGCCTCTTTCTTCAAGTGGCTTTGTGAAGTATGATTGTGAATCCTGAACAGAATTTATGATTTGGAAAGAGGCTTTGTCTCAGGCTGCAGCTACGTGGGAACAGCATAAAACAGAGCAGGCATGGGTGGAGATGCTTTGTGATTTCACTGTTTCACATCAATTAAGGCCTTAAATAACTCTTTGATGACCGTACATGTCGTGTTAAATAGGATTCATGGACAGAAATGTTATAAAATATCTGTTCTTTTAGAAGTTGTCGTTCTTAGGATTATTGTCTTCGTGTTACTATTTCCTACTAAACCATCGTTTTTTCTCTTCTGCATGGGTAAGTACTCTTTGCATTAGTATGATATTCGTCAAATCTTGACTAAAATTCGATCTCCTACTCTAAAAGCTAGTTGTTGAGAGAGAAGAGATCATACAGAGCTAAACTCCAGCAGTCATGCAGGCTCTTTCTGCACCAGGCCATTGTTTTTTACATCAGCAGGTGAGTAGCGTGTTTTTACATCGCCAGGTGAGTAGCGTGTTTTTACATCGGCAGGTGAGTAGTGTATTTTTACATTACCAGGTGAGTAGTGTTTTCCAAGATAAAGCTGTTATTTTTCACATTATGTCATTGCTGACTACAGGTTTGTTGAGCACTGAATTTACTTTCATTTTTCTTGAAGAAAAAAACCATGGTTGAATTAAGTAACATCTGCCCTCTGACATACAGAATGATGCTAAAGTTCCCAGCACTCTCACCCAAGTCAATATGTTGTTACAGTTGCTTTAAATTTTAAACCAGGAAACCTAAACTCACTCTGTGAGCCCAGTGTAAACCACAGCAACTCTGGAGGACAGGCTCAATGCTTTTTCCACTGGTATAATGACCACTGGAGAGAACTGAAGATTGATGTGTGACTTTTTTCAGTTGATGACTGATAAAATCGCACAGATAATCAACACAATTATTTATTTATTTTTTTGTAGTCATGGGAGTTATAGGCACCCGCAGTGCCACTCAAGAGTACAGAAGAGTACACTCGGAAGACAGGGAAGCTGCAGAGCAGTGATGAAGCCTTGATGGGAAGTTAAGCTCTTTATCTAAAATGCTGGTTGGGATGAGGGACCTTCTGTACTGGTGAGTGGAAGAGAATATCATATAACAACTCAACCAACTCAAGACGTAAAGTAGAAGTGAACTCTGTGAGAATAAACGACATCTGTTTAGTGAATGGTTTGGATTTGCTTGATGCTGTGCGTGATGTAGACAGGACTTTAAGACTTCAGAGGACTGAGTTATGGAAAATGTTAGACTTTGACAGGGTAAAAATGGTTCCTCACCAGTAAAGAACACTGCAAGATGTGTAACAGTAAATCCAACCAATAAACAAGTAAGTCACTGCCTGCCACATAATTGCAAACAGGGCTAAACTTCATGCAGCTCCAAAGCTTGGCTAAAGAGAGCTTTTACATCCCTGCTTGTATAACTCCTGTTAATTTGCTTAAACAATGGTTATATGTTGAACTCCTTGTAATAGTCACCTTTACTGAAGAGATTTTGAACCTTACGGGAAAGAGATGGCTTCAGGGGGCACAAAGGATGCTGGGTAACATAATTTGTCCTTGATGTGTGCGTTGAGAAACCCGGAGCTCTCTTCAGTACAAATTGAAGGCTTGGTAATGCAGGTATAGGCTGTTCCAACTTGCCCTTGTGTTATCTATAAACCAGTATGGGAGTGTGAAGCAGGTTTCTTTATAATTCTTAGACGTGGCAATAAGATCATTTCTACTTTTTTCAGAAGCTACTCATCCTTGTTCTCAGTGAGGTTTGAAAAATATCAACAGGAGTCACTTTGCATTAGTAGAAAATAACATTTTGGTTGCAAAGTATTAAAACTAAACTCTGTGGTCTGTGGGTTGGTAACACTATTGCACAACTGACTGTGGTTCCAGGAGAAATGATGAAGAGATGTAGCAGGACATTGGGTCACTTCACTGAGTCGTATTTTACTGTGCTCTCCTCTACTCCTCTGCTTAACAACTCTACATGGACATACTGCAAAATGGTGTAATACACTGTATTTGATCAACGGCAAATTTATTGTTGTAAAACACATTAAATAAAAAAATGCCAAAAAAAAAAAAATGCCAAAAAAAAAATGCCCCCCCCCCCAAAACCTTGAATATGAATTTACCTCTCAGTTTTAGTTTTATTGGCCACTAGAGATGATACTTTGTTTTCATTAGATTTCATGGAAAAGAAAAAAAAAAACTCTTGCTTCCAACTCCAAATGCTTCATTTTCTCACAAATCTTAGTCCAGAACGGTGCCTTGTGCCAACACCACTTCAATGAATGATGTCACTTTGGCATCTCTATTTTAAAAACTGGTGAATTTGGTTCTTACCTGGGCCAGTGGTCTAACTTTACAAGCCAGTGCTTTCTAAATCAAATGTTCTCTTATGAACAATAACTGGAACCCTACCATTATCTTCTACTGTGTACTTGTGTTGGTTTACCTTTAATGATCTTTCTATTTGTAGCACATGTTTATGTAAATCCTCACAGAAAGGAACTAAAATGACTTATTTGATATCTGAGTGGTTCCTGCTCAGTCCTTACTGTGTTCCCGTGAAGAGTAAGTGACCTACATGGACTACACATACAAAAATAACGCACTTTCATCCTGACGTTTGTCCTGTCTCGCCTAAACTCTGAAGGATAATTGGATGCTGTTTAATGGGACAGCATGAAACAGGATGTATCTACCAGCGTCACTCTATCTGTTGTGACCAGCTATTCCTGTCAGCCACTTTACCTGATAAGTGTCATGGGAATCGGAGTCTCAGCCACCCACATTCTTCTCTGGCCAGTAGCCACTGATAATAAATGCTTTGTACAGTAGCCCAACAGTAGGGTGAGATAAGTGTGTGGCGCCTGGCTTGTGTCTGTGCTAAACTACGCGCTTCTCTCTAACAGGTTCTGGGAAACAAAAGGCAACTGTGAGTTTTTGCTGTGAGATTTATCTTATTTTCTTGTTTGAACCCAGTCTATGAATGAATGCACTATGGTAAACAATAAAGATGATTAAATCCATGAATACTCCCGGAATTCCCATGTGGCTTAGAGCACAATTTAAAATGAATAAAGATCTTCCTTTTAAGGGCAAAAGTCAGCTTCACAAAAAAAGCGATCAGCCTGAATGGAGATACTGAAGTCCAGAACTGTACTGGTTTACGGGCTTAAAAGGTGATGTCAGAAATGTAGCTGGGAGAGTAACCCACCTGTTAAATATTACATTTCACCATAAAGTGTGTCAAAGCTGATCACAATGCAAGTGTTTGTCACAAACCACAGAGTTAAAACAATTGACCTTAATTGTTCTAGGAAAACCTATCAAAACAGTTTTGATGTTTTTTTTTAATTACTATTAATATTCTAGTTTAGTTTATCTTGTATGGTTTCCAAACACATACATCACAGAGTCACAGTCAGCAAAGTCATACTGTCAGCACACAGAGTGACGTCTGATAAAGAAAAGGATTCTCCAGACAACACACTGTGACGTAAACACAAACATGCAGATCTACAAACAACACATAGAGTGGTTCCTATTACTGATATATTGTGTGTTAGATGTTTATTTATTCTGAATGTTAGCAGATTATAGGATCTTCACAGACACCTGGCCCTGGTCTCCTGTCCTAATTTTGAACTCAGAGCATCAGGCACTTTCTGCAGCCCTGCTGAGCAGGTCCGTCACCACGTGGGCACCGTGTAACCCCGGCCCTGTTGGGTGCTGCTCTGGCCCCTGGTGCAGAGCTTCAGCCCCCTGCCTGGTTCACGTATCTCTTGTTGCTCCAGTCTGACCACACACAGACGCAAACACACACACGACACCCACAGATAGAGGCAGATGTTTTCTACCAATCTTGCATCCTGTTTACACACGTCTGCCACACCTTACCAGTGACATCACTGGGGAAAGAACTGTCGAAACAATGTATGTTCTTTAAACACTTTGGCTCATCTTATGAGGAATACATTTATATTAAGACTGTATTGCATATAATATTTAGGTTTCTTAATTTCGAACAGTCACATAATGTTATATCCAAATTTGGATGTAACCTATCTCACATGATCACACGAGGACATGTATCGATAGAGACTACAAAGCACTTTATTCTGATTGAAGGCATCTGCCAAATGCTATAACTGTACATGTTAATGTTCAGAAATGTGGACAGTTGGTCAGTAAATCAGGAAGGATTTGCTGTTCCAACAAAAGCTTCTGAGAAGACTGGAACACATAGCGAAAGGGAATATTGCACAAATGTAGCAAAGAATTTAACAAGCTGACAATTATGAGTATCCATAAATGTTCTTTTCACCTGTGATGTCTCCTAGTGGTCATAACCTTCTTTGATTGCTTGTTCGCTTTAAAGATGGAAACGATTTGCTGGGTGTGTCTTGCAGTTGGCCGCGTCTCACCCCAGTATGACTAAGCAGGCCCTGAAGAGCAGAACAAGATCTATTGGGGGACCTTTTGAGGTCTACTATACATCTGGATCTACTGTACACCAGCGTTATCCATGGAAAACAAGTAGACATTAGACGTCCTCTCAGTTTCTTCAATCAGAATATAGTTGGCCTAGAACATGGATTATATCTTCTGGCCAGTGCTGCTTTTGTGTTCCAGATTCAGTTTCTCCCCTATAATCCAGAGACTCAGCTGCACTGGATCTCTTAGGACAGGGACTTCATATGCCAGATGTAACTGACTGGCAGGTTGAATGTGTCTGTTCAAGTCTATGGGGAGAATAGTGATCTTATTAAATATAGCAGTAGTCATGTCTGTACCCCGTGAACTAGCATGAGCACTTAATGTGAGATAAATTGTTTTGACACTGAATTTACCTTTTTCCTTTTGTTCATGATGAAGGACATTCCAATTAGAGGTGCCATTGTGCAGAGTTTAAAAAATGAATCTGAATTTAATTATGTTGAGAAACCAGACCATAGATTTCAACACATTTTGTTACAACTAACAAACCACAAATTTTTACACTTTTCTATTTTACTTCTCTTATGGTATTCAGCCACTGTAATTAAAGGTGACTGTTCCAGTTTTTTTTTTCATTTGCTCAATGACAGATACTGTATGCACAAATCTGAAAGAAACAGTGCGAATTTATATTTTTAAAATGTACCTCCATGTTACAGTTTTGACTCCCAGCTGTATAAGTCCTTCTTACAAAATCCACTAAACCTCCATGTGTGGAGACTCCCCCCTCCCCCACCCACCCCCAGCTCCTTGTCAAGCAATCATTTTCTCCCCCTCTAGTTCAGCCACCCTGGAGGCCCATAGCATTAACCAGCATGCCCGAGCCAACCCAGCGTGCGTCTCCAGCAGAGTGCGGTGCCTCTGCAGTGCAGCGTCTCCCCTGACACTCTCACTCAGCACAGCACTCCAGTGGCATGGCTTTACCTCGGGAGCCGACAGAACGCGTTCGTACTGGGGGCCGAGAGCCTGGAGGAGTTGTGAGGAGACGATCCAGCGCAGATGGTCAGTAAAACAATGAGAACTGGGGGAAAGGTGACCTGCTCTGCCACTGAGCTCAGAAACCCCCGGACCTGCTACAGAAGGACTGTAATCAAACTGATTGTGCAATAGGTTCCAGGAGTTTTTTTTATTTTTTATCAGATACCTTTCAGTGATTGTTTCACAGTGAAGGAAGTCCTGCACAGCAGAGTCAGCTAGGCCCCCTGACCCAGCCAGCTCCCACATCTTTATCAGAGGGATGGCAGTGTTTCCCATTACACCAGCTACACCAGCCAAGACTATCAGTGCGGCTTTGTTCAAACATGATGTCATCAGGGTTTCTTGGGCGCTGATGACATAAGCATGCTGCCTCTGTTTCCTCCTCTTTTTCAAGCTGTAACTAACTTGCACATATTCACAGTGAAGAGACGTTTAAAGCAACGCTGGGAGTTTCACCATGATAAAGGCCAGTTATCTAAAGGTTTTTTTCCCCAAGCTTTCAGAAATAACTTTGCATAGTCACTGAACGGATAATAACAGACATTTGATCTGATATAAGTTTAACAGATTTCCAAAATCATATGACAACAATCAACCAAAATATATCATTGTATTTTCTGTATTAACAGGTATTTTGCCGAAATATAAATAATTCACTAATGCTGTACATATACTGATTAAATACGATACTGTGGTTAAGAGACAAATATAAATAATACACTAATGCTATACATATACTGATTAAATACGATACTGTGGTTAAGAGACAAGTGTTTTCTTGAAAGCAATGGATCAGTAAGACTTAAAATATCATTTCAAGTAAAGTCTTGACATTCCTATTCTTTTTTCTGCTGCATCATTAAGCATTGCATCATTAAGTTATTGTAAAATAATACAGTTTTGCACCAGAAAGCAAGACCCGCAATCCATCTTTTATTTTGGTGTTAAAACATTTTCAACAGGGCAACAGAGATCACAGTGTGAATGAGAAAAGCCGTGGTGGAACACAGGGATGTGTGGTCACTTAAAGGATTTTGCACTAAAACTGGACTTTTAATTTGTCCAATGGGAAATGCCGAAACAACACTGCTCATCACCCCACCAACTTAGAGGGAGTGACCTCTCAATGGGAGGAGCAAGCAGACTAAGCAGGAGGTTGGATTGAAGCCAGAGGCCCCTGTGGATGAGTAATCACCTACCAAGATAAGTGTTGACAAATCGTAGCGCTACGGAGCAATCAGGTGTCGATGCGTGGTGAAATGGTACTCATACTGGTCCTCCCATGATGTCATGTTTCCAGTGGGGCAAAAAATGTTAACCTGTGACCTCTTTTTCCAGAATTGCTTTTAGAGCCATCAAGAAATCAAGACTTTTAAAGCCATTTGCTTATCTCCCACAAGACCTTCACCTGCACCATGAAGGAACACCTTCTTAGCTGGAAATCTGAAAAATAAACGAAAAAAAAAAAAAATTTAGAGAACACTGTAATACAGTAGGACCCAGTTTTAGTAACTTAGTGACCAAATTAAATGAATGAAGTTCAAAGAACAGAATGACTCTGTCCTTGCTTTCAGTGCCTGAACAGTAAACAGATGGCAGTTTTGTCTGGAAGTAGCTGTTCTATACGAGGGTTCTGATTGGAGAGAAAGATCCTTATCCTTGAGGGACCACACACCAGTGCCATGTGTTTAAAAGTCCAGCGCTGAACCTTCTACTTTGTGCAGTTAAAATGAACAACTGCCCCTGTCACTGCACCACTTTACAAGACTTTTGGAGACTGACTGTACAGCATGGGAGACAAAGAGGATCAGAAAATACACTGAGAAGGAATCACTGAAAAGAAACGTTCAAAGATAATGATATGATGACCATAATTACAAAGAGATGCTTCACATAAAGACTCAACCATTATTAAGGTTACACCTTCTGGGTTAAACTTAGGAACAGTGGGAGAAGTTTCACCAGTGGGAATGGTGCCACTGTCCTGCAACAGATAAATCCAGCATGGATGGCCACTTTGTACAGAAACCCAGCCACGATCAGGCTTTGGGGTGGGGAGTGAAGGAGCTTGGGGCTCCTGATCCAGTCAGTGGGGTTAGGCTGAACGAGCTGCTTCTCCGTTCAGGCTTTAGCATCACCAGCTGAGTGGATGCGTGTGTCAGAGCTCCAGCTGGGCACACAGGCCACCAGCTGAGTTTCCATCGCCAAGGGCCCCCTGCAAACATTCATCTCTTCCTTCCACACACACAGAAACACACACACACACACACACCACACACACACACACACACACAGTCAGAGGTCTTTTCCATCCACATAGCCATGGGACTGTATTGTGGAATACCATCAGTTCCATACAGAGAACCACTGATACTAATTGAAACAAATAAGCATATTGAAGGGACATTGCCAGACATGGTAAATCATCTGGAGAAGGGAGGCATTCAGGAAAAAAGTGGAAAGTACTGTCCTTTAACATCTCATTATAATATGTTCACATTTATCAGTTTTTTTTTTTTTATCGGCCTCAAAAGGTTATTGGAATTAAATGAGCAAGTTAAAAAGAGAACATAGATGTGCCATTTTTCCAGCCCTGAGCAGCAGGCTAAAGTTCTTTTTATACCACACAATCTGTCCAATAATTTCATTATTGTGAAATGCGCCTAATGTTCTGAATTCTTTTTAAGGCACTATGGGAAATGAAGGAACCACTGGTGTATACTTTATGAGAGTTTAGAGAGCAAGTGGTGGTGAATTCTGTTTTTCAAAATACCTAATAAAAACACCTAAAAAAGGTAAATACTTTAGTTATGCCTCCCTGAGGTAAATTCTTGAGGTCATCTAGATGTCCAGAGTACATGAACAATTAAAGATAAACAGAATGACCAAATTAAGTTTTTGTTACAACACAAAATTTCTATGAAATCTTACTGAGCCATGATAGCTCTGTTAGACCTCAAAGCTAAATAAGAACCAAATAAAACTTCCAGGAAAAAATGCAATATAAATCACACAGGAGCACATAAAAATAGGTATGTGAATCTAGCATGGAAACAATTTATTATTGTTATGGCAAGAAACTCCAAAGGACAGTCTTGCCATGAAAACAATCATTGAAATCTGTGAAACTATAAAGCAGGATACATCTATGAGGATTGCCAGGTAATCTTTCTAGCAATGGGCCTTTTGTGGTTTTTCCTGGAAATGAACACTAGAACTTTTCACAAAGTTCCAGGACCACATGCTTCCTCACTATGGGTGAAGGGGTAGATCTGTCCTACACCAAGCAAGACAATAGATAAATGCAATAAAAACCACAAGAGCATTTTGTCCTGCATGGATAAAGACCGTTCACTCTTGTAGTGCTAATGAATGCTGTCTGCCCCCCCCCTCCACACTTCTGTGGCTGGAGGCCGGGGGCTGCAGCACATCACTCCTGCACCACGGTGGGGGGGAAGACCAGGGATGAACGGAGGAAGCCGCTCTGATTTATCAAAGCGAAGGCCGAGTGCTTCAAAGACCCGAGTTGTATTTCCCCAGCCTCCCCAGGGACCAACTACCGCAGCCAACACTGCTGCCGTCAGAATGTTCCAGATGTGGGACGTTTTTTACCTGCCCAGTATCAGCCCTTTATTTCAGGTCATTACCATTATGTACCCAGAAAAATACTGATGCTGTCATGGCCAGACTTCTGTTTAACTCTGCAGGATTATAAGAGCAGCAAAGTTTACAGTCAACTCGACATGATAAGAATTATAAAATACGTATTGCTATAAAAGTCCTTTTTTGGTGGTTTATGAAAATTGAAGGACATCTTTGTGAATATATTGGCAGAAAGGGTATTTACCTGTGGAAGTGAGTAACGCTAACCCTCATCATCCAGTTTAGAAATGCTGACTCATCACAGCCACTGGCCACTATATCGGGTACCTCTGACTTATGAGTACAATTATAGCCACGTACTATACAGTTGTCCAGATGAGCCCAGCCATATGTCAGCCACCCACTGCTCCAGAACTGTCTATATATTACTTGGTTGATGGGCCACACGACAGTGACAACAGCCACGTTTCTCAAAAGCGCTATAATTCTGTGTGTGTGTGTGTGTGTGTGGGGGGGGGGGGGGGTCATGTGTTCCAGTTAGCCTGACTACTGATTTAAAGTTTTTATGAACATATATTGGTTCTGATACACATACAGCTATAACTATGCATTTAAGTTTTATTTCACAGTTTTCTCAGTTGGATATTAACACTAATTGTGCTAATAACCTGGCACATAATTATTATGCATTGGTTAATATTTAACAGCAGTATTATCAATATTTAAAAGTCATATAGTCTCTTGGCATATAGGGTCTAACTGTACACCTATAAGGTGTTTCTAGATAGCAGACTAAAACAAAACTACAGGATCATCTCCTGGTCATCTGAAATTACGTAGCATGTTGTGCACTTACATGCTAGTGTGAAATAAACACAAAGGCAAAATGTTCAGTGGAGACACTCGCCCTGTCCATTATGATGGTAGAAAGAGGGAGGGGAGAAGGGAAAAAAACACCTATTGTGCAGTGAGTACAGCCATGTGCTGTGGCCCGGTGTGTACAGCCATGTGCTGTGGCCCGGTGTGTACAGCCATGTGCTGTGGCCCGGTGTGTACAGCCATGTGCTGTGGCCCGGTGAGTACAGCCATGTGCTGTGGCCCGGTGTGTACAGCCATGTGCTGTGGCCCGGTGAGTACAGCCATGTGCTCCCCAGTGTTTTCGTTGGCTAACTAAAAGCATGAGTCTTTACCGTATTTGTCCATCCGTGCCAGGAGCATCTTTAACTGGCTCCAGTTCAGCGGGAGAGAACATTTCTTCAATTATCACCCAGACCACTGCAGCAGAGAACCTCACCATTGCTCTGGAGAGACTCAGCTTATGTGTCAGGCAGCAAGAGAACAGCAGAAGAGAAATAGAGAGAGAATCAGATTCTTCCACGTCTTATTACTGCTCCTTATTATTAAATTTGATTAGATTTGGCACTGCTTATATTCCCACTTGAGCTAAGAAGAGTGAATGTATAATATTGAATCTGTTCTAACTCTGATGAATGGATGATATTAGTGGTACTTTTGAATCTAGCATATCCAAAGTTTCTAGCTATTATGAAAACAAGACTAAAATGGTTTAATATGAGGGACAATATCTTCCCAGCATTGTTTCAGCTTTGCATCGTGACTTCCAGACTTCATATCAGAAATGTGCTGCCATGTTATACTGGATATGTTATACTTTACACTACATATGTTATACTTTACACTATATATGTTATACTTTACACCACTACATGCCATATCTTGTCTGCAGGACTTGATCTTCTCTGTTTAGATAAGTAGGTCATCTGTAGGATGTAGTGTGGGCTCACAGACACTGAGACACTGTGGCAGATGTACAGAGTTAGGAGGATATGAAGGGCTTGTTTTACTTTGGTCCTGTGCTAAAGCACCAAGGCAGGATAAGAAGAGACCAGCTCTGTATTCGACCCTAACGATGTCTTGTTTATGAGTGTAGCGCTGGATAAACAAGCGCAGCCCATTAGTTTCCTAAAATAATCTAAACCCCATTAATAAATTAATTGTGTGAAATACATGACAAATAGTGATAAATGTTGAAAAACTGTGTGTTGTTTTATAGTAAAGTACAGATGAAAAGCAATTTAGGAGTGATTTATAAAGAAAGTGGACAAGGTGAGAGCAATTTGAGGGAAATTAATTAGAAGAGGTCAAAATTGACTCAGGCGTGTCTGTGAACAGAGAGAGAGAGAGAGAGAGAGAGAGAGAGAGGGAGAGAGAGAGAGAGAGAGGGAGAGAGAGAGAGAGAGAGAGAGGGAGAGAGAGAGAGAGAGAG
>JAOYMR010000007.1:3746064-3758293 GCA_025802075.1 Tenebrosternarchus preto | reverse complement strand
ATCACCGATTCCATGCATCACTGCAGGAGTTGTCAGCTGTTTTACTTGCAAGAGATGCAGTCAATTCTGCGCTGGAGAAACAACAGAACTAACAGAAGGATTCAAAGAAAATGTTAGAACCCTGTGAAATCAATGTTATGATTTAAAATGTTCCTTTATCTAAAAAAAATTTGATCCTCTTTCTACAAATTCAGAAACACTTTTTGCTTGTTAAAAAACAGCTGATGAAAGGCCTCTGTCCTGTTTCTCTGGAAACTGTGTGTGCTTTGCTGCAGGATGCGGGACAGAGGTCCACCATTAGCTGTATGAGCAAAGTGCTTCTGACTGCAGGAGGAGGAATCCTCCAGTGCTTTTTCCTGTAAAAGCACAACAGGAAAAATACCAACAGCTACACAATTTAAACAAATAATGTTTTACAGTCCAGTTATTTCCATGCCTCTGTTCTTACCCAGATATTAAATACAAGCCTCAGCCTCTTCATTACTGTATTTCCGCTTTGCTGTCGAACTGTTAATATTATCAGTGCCATATGTTTGCACTTACATTTTGTATGCCAGTAGAGGCACTAAACAAACACAATCTCAGACTTTCCTTGACTAAATGACTAGCTGGGAGTCTGGGGTCCTAAATGGCCACTGTCTAGACAAATTAGACTGCTGTAGATTTCCCACTTTTTAAAAAAATTCAACCGTTTGCTGCCTGGTGCTTTTTTGGGGGATCCCGTCCAATCCCCTCAGGAACACACCTGCCGTTGATGCAGACTGTACCATTAAGCTGTCAGGGGAGGGGTGAAGGTGACCCATGAAAATGGCGGGGGCCTGAATCGGAGGCAGTACGTGCTGCAGTCCTTTCCCCTGGCCAGCTGCAGGTTGATTAGACTCAAGTTCATGGCAGGGCTGGAGCTCCACGCCGCAGGGGCCGCCCCCTGAGCCCCCCCCCCGTCTGGGCTCAAGGTGTGAAAAGCTGCCGAGTCACGTGACCTGACCTGGACAAATGGGCAGAGTGTTAGTGCAGGCGCTGCAGAGACAGCAGGAGGCTGAATGGGAGTGTTTACTCCTCAGCAGGCAAGGGCAAACCAAAAGGCATGTAGGTGGTCTGCTTGTTTTCTGAGATGGGGCAGAGGGTTTGGTTTGTTTGACAGACTGAATCAACATGATCACCCACCAAGTTTCCCTTGGCACACAGAAGAAAGCATGAGCTATTAAGAATGGATTTAGAATAATCATATGACCAGCACTGTTGGGCTTGTGAACCACACCTGAGATGGAAGGAAATTGAAAACATGTTAGTGAACATTTAATGTTTTATGTTTTATTATAATGCAATTCACATGACTGTTACTTCAGTAATAAGTGCAAATAATGTAGCATTTCCAAGGCAAACCTTTTTAATTATATATAATACAGACAACAAACTGCAATACACAGCAATTTCCATTTGTAGAAAATTTGTCTGTAATCTGGGGTGATAATCTAAACGTGATGACACTTTAACAAGGATTTAACAAGGATTTTTAATTTAAAACTAGATTCCAGTCCAGCGTTAATTGCTCATTGATGTCGTTATACAGAATGAATGTTTGGCATTAAAATTCCTTCAAAGGCAGAAATGGAAACTACAAATAGAAACTTTCTGACACAGGACTTGTTCCACCAGGACTCTCTCTTTGTATTATTCTATTTAATATTAAAACAAGAAAATATATCATAAAGAAAATATATTTCTGTGTGTCACAGACAGATGGTACCAGACAGATCTGTGGGATCTAATAACTGGGCTACACTCAAATTAGTCGGTCAAAGAAACAGGAAGAGCCTGTGTTAGAACTCTTGCTATATTGAGTCATCAAAACAAGGAATGTTTGGTGGCTCTTGTTAAGAGAGTGCCAGGCAAGGGCTGATGAACCCGCTGGGCTTGTGTGGAGGCAGTGAAAAGCGTGATCATCCATTGATGTGTGCAGATGTTCTTGAAAGAAACAGATGAAGCGGAGTATAAAAACCATACCTCTCATTTTGCAGGACCACGTCATGGTGGGAATACTGTGAAACTGGTCGTCACACATTCGTGGGAAACCCAAAGCCTAATTTGATAAACAGCAGATAACCTTGGCTTACATTCTCCAGTACCCTCAAGGTAGGAATAAGTTTAGCACTTGTTTTAAATCAATTTCCCCACATGCTGGCTTTGGTTCGGGAAAAGTTATACCTTCAAGCACAAATAAGACCATGCCATAATCACCCCCACTGAAGAAAATGCAGCAGTCCATACTAGTCATGAAATTAGCGTTGATTTAAGGAGTCACGTTTCCCTCTGATGAGATGAGAAGGGTGGAGGGGAGAGTGCAGTACAGCATTTGGAGGTAGCATGGAACATCTGAGCAGCAGGAGCTCCAAGGGAATGTGCAGGCAAGGTGGTTCCATATAGGCCCTCTATTTATCTTGGCTTCATGCATGAGCTGTGTGGGCCCCAGGGTCACTGCCAGAGTTTCAGAGGTGCAAGGCTGGTCCCAGTAGCCTGAGGGAGGCTCTAATCAGACATGACTGAAAGGAGAGGGTGGGATGGTAGAACTCTGCACCTTGACTTGTGCACGTAGACCCAGTACTGTGGACTTTGGGTGGGAAGGAACTGGGAGTGACTGGTTATGGTTGTACTCACTGACATTAAACCCCATGGTGTCTTATGTGACACTTGCACCATGCATCAAAATAAAGTGCAGTTATGGCAGTAAGTCAATGTTCGAGCGAAAGCTCTGTTCAGAGTGGTCCCACTGCACATGAAGGCCGACCGGACACAGTCCCAGAATGCACACTTCACATTCTGGATCAGCTTGCAAAGCAACATGCACTCATCACTGAAACTCCATTCAGCATGAGGACTCTGAAGGCATATTTAGGGCCATATAGGGCCGTTGCTGTCTGGGGACCTGATGTCAGTCTCTTACCCGTGCTAGAATCCAGGCTTATGGTACACTCAGCAATTGCAACACAGTGAAGAACTGCAGTGTCAACGACTGCCTTTGCCACTGAGGGGTGAAGCTCCTTGTGGTCTGGCTGATGGCTCTGTTGAATCACGCTTCAGCGTTGCCAAGAAACGAAGCTTTCAGCCACTGTGATGAGAAAAACGAAAAAGATCATAAACCAGGATTTCACCACAGCACGATGCCCAAGGAAAACATCTACATGGAAGACCTTCCAGAACAAATATAAGAAGAAGCAAGAATGATCACTTGTCATTAGGTTTAGTAACAGCATGAGGTTTAAACAGAAGATAATCACATTTGAAATGCAACATAAGATACTGCGTTATGGAAAAAAACTCTAGTTTTTTGCAGTTACTATATGAGACATGTATATGCTACCATTATGGTACCATGAAGTATTTATTTATATACTAATAGAAAGGGTTAAAAATGCCTCATCATGATCTGAGAAGCATATTTATCAGTACATCTTGACTAGAGCTGCAGCCAATCAGCTAAATACAATTTTTTGTTCCATTAAGGGTTTAATTTCATTAACACAAACCTTTTAAATCTCCTAAAAAATATTTTTTTACATTCAATATCCCACCGTAGAAATGTGATCTATTAGGGATCAGAGGGAAAAAATATTTTCCTTTGGCATACATTAATGTAATTACTGAAAATAAAAATTGTCTTAAAAAATTGCTGCAGATCAACCCCTTTAAGAGTGATTTGATCTTAGATTTATAAAAGAATGAACTGCACCTACAGTTTTATTTAGAGTTTTTAGTTATTTAATTCCTTGCATCTATTCAAACTTCCCAAAGCCAAAGCCTTTGGCTGATATCATACACCACTCAAAGCCAAGTGAACCCTTGCCAATGTGTTTATAATATCAAAGTAAAAGCTAACTGTAGGGAAAAGTGAACATCCATTGAGCAACTGTACCAGTCTCATAACAGCATGCCCTCCAGCCTTCGTCCAGCCTTATTTCTGCTAATGACACACACACATACAGTGTTGAGCGTTTAAGGGTGAAGAGTGGAGGCAGATGTCCTCGTGGGGGGTGACCCCCCCCCCCTTCCATTCCCTTTCAAAGTTCATAGAACTCAGCTCTCTTTGCACAGTCATAGAGCTCAGGAAGAACCCTCTCACATCTGGGGTAAAAGTCAAAGTATTGAATAAATGTTACTGTTAAGCTGCTCATGCCTGTTTTCATGGGTTCTTGGTGGGTTTAACCTTTGAAATTTTGCCATGCTAATTAGTTTCAATGAAGGCACCCACTCCCCTGTTTAGGGAGCATCTGGATTCTGAAGCATCTTTGTCAATTACATGTATGTTAGCATGTTAAATAAACAAGGGACTAGTAACACTTAAATGGTGGTTCACATTGCCAAGTCTCTCACTGTAAATCAAGTCAACTGTTGTTCTGTGATGTTACAAACACTTACGATGGCGTAATCCAGCCAGCACTGTTGCTGTAGTGTGTATTTGTGTAGTGTGTATATGTGTAGTGTGTATATGTGTAGTGTGTACATGTATAGTGTGTATTCGCGTAGTGTGTATATGTGTAGTGTGTATACGTGTAGTGTGTATACGTATACACTGTAGAGCGTTTACATAAATAACATTGAGTATCCTTTAAAATATTAAAGGATTGATATAAATAAACATGTAAAAAAAAGTAATAAATCTTGAAGTTCACATTGATTAAAAAATATAACATATAGTGTGTACACTACACAGAGTGCAGTGTATAGTTTATGATTTTAGCCAAAGGCACAGAAGAAGAGAGATGTTTTCAGAATTTTAAATCGATGGTTTAGACACCCCTGATGTCTTTAGGGAGTCGTATGCAGATGTGAGTGATAGAGTGGGTAAAACCAGCCTCACCATATTTCATCAGAATTCTAAGCATTCCTGACTGACTTGGTCTTCAATGATTCATGATCCCTACTAGGTTTATGTTCTTCTAACATGATGGAGATGTATTTAGGTCCTTAGACATTTGATGATTTAGAAGTCAATCATGTAACTATAACTGGAAGCCAGTGCAAAAACCTGAGCTGGGGTGGCTGACAGTGAGTAGATGCTAACTGATGGGATCCAGTCTGTAAAGTACATTTATAAGATGGCCAGCAAGTGTAGAAGCAATGTATTTCTAATAAAGTGGGTGCTGGATATATACCATTACTGGATAACTTAAGTTCCCTCTGTGCCAAGGCCTCTGGTTTATGTGGTCCTAAGTACTGCTGATGAGTCATTTTAAAACAAGACTCTGAGCTGTTTGAGCTGCACAACTCTTGAAGTCCTAGCTCAGTTACTTACTGGAAACTCTTCACAGCCAGGCATTACCAACAGTGGTTCAGTTCATAACTCGCTCACTCATAATCAGACATCACACCATGTGTTCTCTGTCACTCATAATCAGACATCACACTGTGTGTTCTCTGCCACTCATAATCAGACATCACACTGTGATGTCTCTGTCAGTCAAAAACCCGCCAGAGAACGGAAGCCATCAGGTGACCTCATGGATACTGTTCACAATCATTATTGTAGAAGAACAGAATGTAATCTGCTGCATAATTCTGGATTAGGCATTAGAACCCTGCCCTACAAACAAAGCCATGCTTGCCAGGCTATTACCCATCACCCATCTCATCATCCACCATGGGAACATATCCCTTCCTTGCACTGGTGCCATTCTTAAGCCTCAGTCACATAGCATAGCCTATAAATCTGGCTTGTTACTGACAGCCAGCCTTAAGCTGGCAAGGGGGATAATCAGGCGTGAAGGACCAGCTGTTTGTTTTACAGAAGGCTTGTTGTGTGAAATACCTGGAATGGCACCGGATAATAATATTGACAAGTCATGTACAGTTGTAATAAATGGTTTGGAATTAATGAATGATTCCTAAAATGTGATCTGTTCATGCTGTGCATTATACAAACAAAGACATGCCATGTATATCACATGTTCATATAGTAAACAGTCACGGTTATTGATGGAAAAGGTTTTTTGAACCTATATATTTACTAACATGTGTTAACAATGTTACTACCTCCTTTACTGGCAATAAACTCCAACACTTCTGTTCAGTGGTACTCAAGGTATTTTATCCTGTTTTCCTTGCAAAAGCCTTCCAGTTAATATGTGCATTTTGAAAATGACTTTGTATAGCATACTTTGTATTTCAATACACGCTGTGTCATTTATATTTCTGTTCAAAATAATGAATTAAAAATAATATTTCTTGAGTAATGCAAGTAACAATATTGCAACCTTTTAAATGCAAGTAACATTTTAATTAAGTCTCAGTTAATATAGTATGAATGCAAAAAAGAAACTAATATCTATCACTTCTTAATCATACTGCAGCAATGCGTTACTTAACAACAATACTAGTTATTCAATATTATCACATCGCTGTGCTCTAGTTAACCAACCTGTTGGAATATAGAACGACAGCTCTTCGTCTAGCTACCAGGAGCCCGTGACCTGTTTCAGTAATTCATATTACTTTTATATTCAAGAACATTCAAATTGCAAAGACTTTTCCAGGTATGTTTCTTTCACACATCTTGCTCTCTACGTTTCTATTAAAGTATATTATTAAAGTATATTATTAGAGTATAGTATTAAAGTATATTATTAAAGTATATTATTAGAGTATATTATTAGAGTATATTATTAAAGTATATTATTAGAGTATATTATTATATTATTAAAGTATATTATTAAGGGGTTTTGTACCTGCTCACTGCATTGCAACTGAATGTATTTTTTTACATTTGTAATTACAACAAAGCTGTATGTGAGAGCTCTGTCAGGATGCTCTCAGATCTTCTCAGATCTTCACCGTCAACATGGGGCTTTGGAGTTAGACAGCTATGTTTTGTTTTAGCTTTTCCTCTGTGGTGACATACACGCCACTCTTATACAGCGTCTTTCTTATAGAAGGCTCATGGAGACAGATTGGATCAACCGCTAGACAAGCCTGCAGATCCTTTGATATGAACCTTTGACTCTTGTATGGAGAATATTTTACCCTTGTGCTGATTTTTGATGGATGCTCACACCTAGAGACACTAGTGTCAGTGCTAATTTATTTCATGTGTAAATATGCTGGTGAAAGGCATATTACACATCGGCTGAATTGTGTTGTAGAAAGTGTGTGGCAGAGTTGGGGAAATATACAGCTGAACTGACTGGGACGTCTCACTTCTGTTATACTAGAGAAGCAAATTCTGCATCCATCAATCAGCTCATGTTAAAAACATCTGTTCAATTAAGACATAACAATGGAACAATAAGGAGTTTTCTGTTAACAAATGATGTGTTGCATGTTAAATATGGTTGTGTTTACTTCTTTTTATGACTTAAATGAAAAACAGGTTACATTTATAGAACCATTCATGTAGAAATCCTGATAATTCCAATCAGTTCACAGACGTTTTCCCCATAACTTTAAATAAACAAAAATGCCAGCAGAGGCAGAACTTCAACCACAGAATAGCTACACATATCTCCAGTTCTAGTTGTTGGTGATTGGTGAGGGTTAGAGCAGCATGGGCCTGGGAAACAGCTGGTACCCTCCATACACTGGCTGGTGAAGGGAAGCTTGCAGCACTACAAAGAGGCCTCAGCGTTGATGTCATGCTGTGGGCAAAATGGCATCATCAGGCAGGTATCCACTGCAGCTGAAAACTGAGTCTCCAGGGCTGAGTCGTCTGAAGAGTTCAGACCACCGGGCCTTTAACACATAGGTCTGGTGAGGATTTGGACACGTTCAACACTCTACGCTGTAGTGTGGGTGATATAATCGTGCTTTAACTTACATAGTAGGAGCTTCAAAGGGGGAGGCAGGTGGCAGATGGAGCTAAGGGCAATGCAATGGTCAAAGTGCTTAGAGAAAAGTTCATATTAGCTTGGATCTGCACACATGTTTGAGGATGCATTTTGAAATCAATATGTTTCATATTTCATTTTTTCTCTGTTCTTTTTTTTTAAAGCCTGTAAGGAAGCATTTTTCAACTTAAACATGGCTTTTCCATATCAGTGGATCCCCTCCAGAAGTTTCTTTGTGAGGTGATTAGGAACAGACTACATGGGAAGTGACTGCTGTGCGTTCAATAGCAACATAAGAGTCTTTTCATAAAGAAACCATGCAAATTACTAGCACAACCCCATCTACAGACCACTATTTCTGCTGCAGGATAAGCTTGGCAGTATATGATTGTGTAATTGGCTAAAACAATGACTCCATTCTTTGCATTATGGCAAAATAGCCAATGCAAGCAGATGTTTCCAGGGAGTATGAGTACCACTCTGGTTTTCTAATGTGTTCCCCATTTCCACAGACTTGGGAAATGACACAGTGCAGACCCCACCGGATATAAGAACAGTTCTTCCTAGTTGCATCCACTGAAGACCATTAATGTGTGTCTTCTGATCAGGAAAAGCTTAATTGTACACAAAATATTCCTGCATTTCTACCATTCGTATTGATCTAACCAACGGTCCATTTATTTTGAGTGATGACTCATTTCATACTGCCTATATTTGGATTTCCATTGTCTACAGTTCATACTAGTGTTGCAATATTTCTCTGCAATGCTTTTCATGTATTCTCTTCATCCTCACAACCATCAGATCAGTCCAAAAGAGGAATAGAAAAACTATGAATTCACAGGGGTTCAGCTTGCAGCCAAAAACAGAAGGAACTTTCTTCTCACAGTTTGAATCGTCACTAAAGACAGGCCTGTATATCAGAGAGTAAGCAGTACCAGCTGGCCTGAGGTGGCATGTGCCGCAGGACATGATGGCTATGTTACCCCCATGAACATGCCAAGACAACAGTTGTTCCTCAGAGGAACAACTTTGCTTTAATTTGAACAAACAAAACTGTAATTGTTTAAAGGGATACGCCATTTTAAAAAAATACAATCGGATTTAACAATCACAGACGTTCTCAAACCTTCGCATGGATCTGCTGACTACAACATGGCTGTGTGGAGGCAGATGTGCCCAGCTGGGTACATTCAACAGAAGACTAATGCATAATTATCATACTGATAAAGACCTGTCTGATCAAACTGAGATGCAACTATATAAAGGGGAGTGTGAAATTTCAAACTACCCATTCTAATCCTGTCTAATCTGTTATAACAGTTATCCAGAGATTAAATAAATCCATCAATCCATATTAGAGATTGTACAGCAATGTTTAAGTTCTCCTATAATTAAGTGTTTTTCACCTTCATATTTTTTCCTTTTCTTGCCTTCTTCAGATTACTATGAACATCCTGTCCACTGGTGAGTCAGATCACCTTGAATATCATGTATACTATAATATCATGTATACTATAATATCCTGTATACTATAATATCATGTATACTATAATATCATGTATACTGTAATATCATGTATATTATAATAACCTGTATACTGTAATATCATGTATACTGTAATATCCTGTATACTGTAATATCCTGTATACTATGCTTTTGGTCTGATATAGGACATATTATTTTAACAATAAAAACATTTAGGACATTGTTATTGTTACATGTGCAGTTTTCAGCCTGCCTGAAATGGACTACATGCTTCTACAATGCTTCTGCTTCTACAATGCTTCTGCTTCTACAATGCTTCTGCTTCTGTCTATTCCCAATCTGCTGGCTATAATTCACCTGTGTCTCTGTCTATAAAAACCTACCTGCTGCTGTTGTGTCTTTGCAAAGTTTCATTTAGCAGTTTGTGTTTTTAGTGATTCCTCTTTGTGGTTTTTGAACCTGTGTCTGTTCACTCCATTCATGCCCTTTTGCTCTTTCCCTAGTTGGTTTTATTTGCATGGTTTGTTGTCCTTCGTGTTGCTGAGCTTAGCTTTACTTGTGACACTCTGAACTGTGACACATTTTTGATGACCCTGTGAACAACTACATTTAATCTGTTACCTTTAACATGCATGTGACTCTGATTCTGCATACGAAAGCTGACAGACATAGAGATGCTAGGGTTAGCATGTAAGGTGCGGCAGCTCTACATATTGATGCTAGGGTTAGCATGTAAGGTGCGGCAGCTCTACATAGAGATACTAGGGTTAGCATGTAAGGTGCGGCAGCTCTACATATCTGCCACTCTTTCTGTATTTTTTTTAAGACTTCATTCTATTGTAGACTTCAGCTGATTCACTTTCATTTATTCCTCAGTGGGACATTGGGTCACAGAACACAGATCTAGCAGGCGAAAAGATGTGCTCTACCAGAAAATCAGAGTCACTTCTCTGGTAGAGCACCCAGAGCGTCCGTTCAACCTCTCTGGTAGAGCACCCAGAGCGCCCGTTCAACCTCTCTGGTAGAGCACCCAGAGCGCCCGTTTAACCTCTCTGGTAGAGCACCCAGAGCGCCCGTTCAACCTCTCTGGTAGAGCACCCAGAGCGCCCGTTCAACCTCTCTGGTAGAGCACCCAGAGCGCCCATTCAACCCTCGCTGTGTGATAGACCCAGTAAACACTCAGCAACAATGCCTTATCATATCATTAGATATTATATTTAGTACATAGCTTTTATTTATTTAAATAAAGTTGTATAACTGTATATTGTGATATAACTATATTTATTCATTTATCGTATATTTAATGATATTCATACAAAAAATTCATGCAAAAGGAAAAAATTTATAGCAGTAATTAAAGTGAAGTAAAAACATTGACACATTATCAGATTAAAAGTGAGAACCTTCCAGAAGTTACACGTCACCATGACTTTAGCATCGTGGTAAAACAGGTACACGTTTCACTTCCTTGTGCAAACCATGTAACTGCTGTATTTCCAAAAGAAATAAAGTCAAATTAGGTAAAGGGCCTTTTTTTCTTCTGTGGCAAACAGATTTGCTTTGCTACGTGGTGCCTGAAAAGTGTTCCTTGTGACAGGCATGGGAACAGAGGAGGAGCTGCTGGAAGCTGTGGGTGTCCATGTCTGTGTGAAAGTAAAAAGCAACCTCATATGTTCATACTTAGTGTGTGTTGGGAAATCACTGGGTGCAGCAGCTAATTCCCCACTGCAGCAGTGTTACCATAACTGGCGCAAGTGTTTACGTATCTTCTCGAGCGTGACGTAGCTGTCCGACAGCACGGGCTCAAGACGAAATGGCCAATTGATTCTAATGGAGCCTCAGAACAACAAACCTTCACTTCCTCCACTCAGTGTGCATGGTTGTTCATTATGTGGTTTGTTTTAACCACTTTCCAAATAAAAAACCCATTTTTTGTAATGTAGTGACATAAAAGAGACCTCAAAAAATGAAATGATTATGGCTGTTCCTCTTTCAGTTGGAGAGGTGACGCCAAAGACCCCGCGTGTTCTGATTTAAATCCTCAGAGCCTTTCTTAGGTGGAGTTGTTTTGTGACAGGGGATGTGTCATAGATGGAAGAAGCAAACAGTGCACTTACAGATGAAGTCAGTGCTACTCCAACTCAAGAACATTTGTGGGCAAATTTGACAAGTGCCAAATTTGACAGAAATAACATGTCAGTGTTGATGTAGTCAAAATGAGAAAGATGTCATTTCATATAAACTTTCTAAAAATAATAGAATTTGCTTGAGTTAATTTTTCTGTGCAGTTGCTTCATCCCACTCGGATTACAGGTCTTTAAAATTCAAATGCATAGACTTTTTTGACCTACAGAACCATGTCTAGTAAACCCCCAGTCAGACCCACTAGTATCTCATGGCGTGATCTTAGTGTCAGGGGCTGGGAGGCTGACTCTTCTACACAAGGGAAGTAGGGAAGGCAGGGAGGAAGTAACTCCCTGCTGCTCCAAACATAAACTTTGCCCCAGCCCAGATTCAACTACCCTCAAAGTTCACAGGAGGTAATGATGTACTGCACCATGTTGCTGACTTCGCAACCGGCAGTATGTCATTGTGATTTAAGGTCAGATCTATAAGTCAAAAGTACGCATTGAAACCTTACGATTTGTGAGCAAAACATGGTTTCCGATCTGCTGTTCAGGAAATTCCCCTATAACCCTGTGCTCAGGTCTAAACAGCTGCCTTTAATACCACTCCACTACTCAAACATTTGTTTAGCACAATGGTAATAATCACTGGAGGGTTTCGTCTGTGATTGCTGATTATGCAAAGTCTGACAACATACACAGTTTGGAAACGTTTGAAAACCTGTTAGATCCATCAAGAACCTAAACCTTTCATTAACTGTGTTTAGATCCATCAGAACCTAAACCTTTCATTAACTGTGT
>JAOYMR010000007.1:3731503-3745964 GCA_025802075.1 Tenebrosternarchus preto | reverse complement strand
AGAACCTAAACCTTTCATTAACTGTGTTTAGATCCATCAGAACCTAAACCTTTCATTAACTGTGTTTAGATCCATCAGAACCTAAACCTTTCATTAACTGTGTTTAGATCCATCAGAACTTAAACCTTTCATTAACTGTTTAGATCCATCAGAACCTAAATATAGAAGCAGAAGTGTTGAAGTGTTGTTGAAGCTGAAGTGTTGAAGTGTTGTTGAAGCTGAAGTGTTGACATAAGAAGAATTACACTTGGAGATCCTCATCACAGAAGGTTGCAGATGGTCTGTAGAATGTGTGGCAGTTCCACGCAGGCTGAAGCTTCACAGCTCTGGACGATCTGTCTGGTTCTCCCACATGAACTTAAGCAGTGACTGCCATCCCAGGACAAACAGCGTCTCACTCTACTTACTCTCACTGCAAAGTCGTTTCCCTTTCTCTCTTTGGAGGATCTAATTGGTGGCTCTGGCCCAGACCCAGCTAGCCCTCAGACAGGATCCAAGTGAGCTCGCACAGCTGTGAAGCTGCTTTGAAGCTGGATGGAATGATTTTGTGTGGAAGTGGCCATAAAGAAAAGGCTGAACTGCACAGTGTAACATACTGACCCCCTTCACTCTATTACCACTATAATGAGCAAGCATCACCAACCCATTATGGGTTCTATTTCAGATAGTGCTATGAAAGTGTTACTGATAGAATCATGACTTCTAGTGGGTCATACCCTCTGCTTAGTTCCTGTTTAATTCTGAGTATGGATTCAGTGTGATGACCAGTGCTAAAACTGTGTTACATATTTAAAAGAAAATGTACTTATTTTCTCATAAACTAAAGCTCTTGCATAGCTGGAACAATACTCTACTGGAACAATACTCTACTGGAACAATACTCCAGGAGGTGACTCCAAAATCTCTGGTTAGTAAACAATAAGATAACAGTAAAGGTAACAAGTTTCATTTACTCCTGAATTCTAATGTTCCAAGTTCTTTATATATTTATATACTCTCCACTCTTTTGATAAATGATGAAATCAAAAGTTTCAGAAAAGCTTGTGTTTTCTGTGTTGAGTTGGAAAATGTCCTCACATTTGACTTCACATCACAGAGGAACAAACCAGCAAATAACAAAAAAAAGCATGGACTGCTTTAACTCTGTGTGGTTGCATGTTCACATGTTCTCCATGGTAACAGTGAAAACAAGTAGGGTGGAGTACCAACATCCTGACTTTAACTCCCTCTTTCTCTATCTATCATGCACACACATTCACGCAAGTGCTGATGAAACACATGTTTGAGTTCCTCTGGAACAGGCATGCTCTAGGCTCAGTGCTTTTATCGTCTGTGTGCAGCTCTCCCAGAATGATTGTTTGATGATAATCACTACTCAGTGAAAGGACCAATTACAGCTGAGTGCCGTTGACCAATGACGAAAGTGCAGGCGGCGAACATAACTGTGGAAAAATTGAGCAGCGGCAAGCAGTGAGTGAGGTGCTTTCCTTAAGAGTTCAAAGGGCACTTTCCCCTATTAGTCACTCTCCAGCCCGACTGTCAGTAAGGAAGTCTGCTTGTTGCCATAAAACAGGACTAGAGCCAGAACTAGGGGACACGACTTGACCTATTTCACGAGTCCCAGTTGAGTCCATCCCAAAAAACTGAAACCAAACCCTCTAAATGAGGTTAAATCCTCTTCTCCACTTTCCTTAAGAAAACTATTTGCTTCTCTTGGAGCAAAGGGGTACTGACACTGAAAAAGATAAACTAAGGATGTTCTTGGCATCGTTCATGGCATTATTATGAACTCATTTTTTTTGTTTATTTCTTTGATTTCAGATCCACATTTCCTGAATTCAAATTTCAGCAGCCAGCAACTGCCTTTGTTACAGTCAAACCACTTCCTCTCACTGTGTAAACGGAGAACTATTTTCTTACATTCAAACAAATTAGGACAAATCTAGCGATCCATGGGAAAACCTAAGAACTCCCTAATCATAAATTTTAAATACCAAAAATAAACAGTGACCAGTATGAGAGTAACTGGGGACTCAGTGGGGCTCTCAGTCCCATCACTGACCTTCCTCTACATCATCTCTCACAGTCCTGTAGATGGGAGACACACATCACCAGACTCAACTTGCGCCAGATCCACCTACGGTTCAGTCCAGCGTTCAGGAGGCCAGCGGTTCTCCATATTTTTTGTATTTTCTATGCTCCAACACACCACATTCACCAGTGTGATCAACTGCACATTAACAGCACAGAAAGCACATAAATGCGTAGGACCAACCAGTACCACTGTGAATGTGAACCAGATTTCTTTTTCTCAGTTGAAAGGGGTTCACTGTCCAGATACATCAGCTGGAAATCTCAGGGTGTGAGGGTGACAGAAAACCATAGTGTGTATCACACATCAACCACAACTATGCTGCCAGAGTGATATGTAGTGCACTGTCTATAGACATGTCATATTAAAGGAGCCCTTTATGGAAGCTTTCATATTTAATTTTTCTAAACTATTCTAACAAATTGGAAAACTGCAAAAATGCTGAAGGACTAAACAATAAAATATTCCGTTGTTCAGTGTTCTAGAAGAGCTTACATTACAAAAAGTATTCTCAGAAAAGAGTATCGTGATGAATAAGCGGCAAAGTCCATCACAATAATATTAGGATATCGAAGAATTGCTCATCCCTAGCCATGAGCAGCGTTGGCTCTGAACCTCAACAACAAAAAAGAGAGAAACATAGTAGGTGCATTGGGAGACTTAAGCACCACTGAATATTTTAATCTCTGTTGAAAAGCAATAAAACACAGCCAACAAAGGAGCGTCACTCCTTATGCTTTCTGGTTCCAATCCCATACGAAACAATAACTGCATCAGTGTCCTTGATCAAAACGCGAGGGAAAATGTGCAGCACATGGCTGCTCAATGATGCCATTGTTCTGAATTCAACAAAGAGCCTGAAGGCCCTATCAAACCCAAGCTAAAGTGAACTCTTCTTCGTGTCTTGGCCGGTATACACAGCATGCACCCCTAGGTGGTGTTCAGGGTGGTTGGTTGGAGAGGGATAGGATCCATACGGACAGAGCACAATGAAGTTCTGTACAGGCCTACACTGGGCCCATGTGGTCTGAGAGCTTTAAGTGAGTCAGCAGAACATGTGTTTGCTGTTCATCAAAGTCAGCTTGGGGTACTACAGTCCCCTGGGCATTAAACTCATCAGCTCCTAGACCTCAGCGCCTCTCTGCACTACTAGCAGGAGACGAAGCCTTCATGCTGGGCGCACCTCCCTGGAAGCTGCTCCCACGTAGCTGTGTAGTGCGTGGCTTCCTTTCCCCTCGGGCAACCCCGCAGTCCACTGAGCCTGGCTCTTTTCTGGCTCTGTCATTGTGTAGCCTTTCTCAAATAAACAGTGAGCCAAATTAACACATAAGGAACTGGGTCATTCACATAGACATGGACCATTGCCAGAAAGGGGAAGCAATGCTGATCCCTCCCGGCAGAAAGTCTCCTTTGAAATGAACAGAAATTTGTTTATAACAAAGTGGGGAAAATAAGCAAACAACATATACTTGACAGATTTTAGATTTGTATTCATATTAAGTAAAATTTGTTTGGATGGCTTGTGTATAATGAATGTATCATGTTTTGAACAGTAAAGATATGTGTGTGTGTGTGTGTGTGTGTGTGTGTGTGTGTGCATGTTATTATTGTTATTATTGTTTATACACTTTTATACAGGCAACCTTCTGGAATAATTCACATATGGTGTTTTTCTCGGTGCCCCCCGTCAAGAAATCAGTAATATGCATGTAACCTTTTCGCTCACACTATATTCAACTGATTCAGAATTATATGGCGCTCTCTGGTGGTAAATATGTGTATTGCAGTTAATCCACTTTGTAATAAACCAGTAGTTCCAAAATGTAAAAAAAAAAAGTTTATCAGACACGATAAAAATTGTTTTAACAAATGTTCTTATAATTTATGTTGTATTTTAATATATGCGCTGATCTTGTTATATTTAGTAGTATTTTTGCACATACTGTATTGATTACACCTTAAGCTACCTGTATCCAATATTTACCCTAGGGAAATGTTTACATTCTGGTCATTAACAGTTCATACAAAGACGCTAAAGACGCCTTTGGTTTCTTGAAATGTTGTACGCAGTAAATATCCCTTAAGACTATTTCACACGAGTAGCTTGATGTCGGGATAATTGGCCAGCGCGCACTCCATCCCCACTTCGGAAGTTTGAATGAGAAGCACTTTTTTTTCGTTCGCTCCTCCTTTGCCCCCGAACCTACCCCCTTATTAAAACAACTCAAAAACCCTGCTCAGTTAAAAGACTCTTACAAATGTATGCGCTACAGGAAACATAAACGTGTGGCGTCTGGAAGAAATTAGACGCAGAAAGGTAGAACAAGTTTAGTTCACGATTTAAACCAGCATCTTTTGAAAAACTTGAATCAACAATATTATCGCTAACACTGATAACTTTTTGGATACTTTTTCTCTCGTTTTTAAAACCTGATAACGCTAAAAAAAAAAAAAAAAAAAAAAAAAAAAAAATGACTGTCAGGAAGATAAAGCAAACTTTGCCAATCAAACTCATGCATCCTTTGAGCACTGGATGCATGTGAAGAGGAAGACATCAGACTTGAATGCTTTCTCCGGTTATATGGAAAACGTGGATACAGCACATCATTACGTTTTAAAGAAGGGAGTTTTACGGGACTCCATGCAGGTTTCCTCTCAATTCTCCCAAGAAACTTATGTCAGAAAGTTTGTCCAGTCACTGCCCTGAGAGAAGGAGTTTCGCCTGACTGCATCTCCAAAGAGACATCTCCAAATAGCTGCTTCAAGGTACGAATAATGAATCATGAATTTGCAGTCTGTTTCATTCATAAAGAGGTAAAGCTAACTCACGACATTATCTTATACATCTATTCTGTTTTCCCAAACAATTGTTAAAAGTTTACTGTCGGCTACAAAGTTGGAAACTGTTGTAAGAATGAATGGAGAGCCTTTCCATCATTCAACTGAAATACGCTACTGCCTGATATCTCAGTAATTTATCTCCATGTATTTATGTCCCAGCGACACTGTGTGTTCTACCTTATTACAGAAATTAGACTATGTGTAATCGGGAGAGCTATCGGGAGAGCTGGCACACAGGAGTGCGCGAGGTTAGGTTCCGCGGTTGTTGCGCACGGATGATTTCCTCAAGCGCATGGCGTTTCCCAATGACGTTTTATCCAGGCAGTAATATCTGGTCAGGTTCTAAAAAAATAGAGTTGCCAGATGCACCGGGTTTGCTTTGCTGATGGCTTGTCCTTGATTAATGCACATTTGGATAACCTATATATTTTAAACTAAATCTATAGTGAGAACCAATAGTAAATTGACTTGAAGCACTTTATTAATTTGATTTACATTTTTTTGAAAGAGTTCCAGTTGGGGAGTTAGGACATGTAACGATGTTTTAAATATCTAAAATTTAAATCATACATGGTCTATTAGCTGTAACATCACACAATAAATCTGGAATTGTTAAGGCGCGCGATTAGCAGCATGCAGAATTTATTATCAATGTGACGTGAATAGTGACGTCATTGACTTACAGTTTTTTTATGCTCCCAAGACTATTTTACGTAGCATCAATAAAAATGTTATTAGATATTTAGTTTTTGCTATACATGAGTCAATACAAACTGAAAAATGTTAATAGCATTTTTTTAGTGTGATATCTTTATGTTTTTTAGTGTGATATCTTCGTACTATGCTAGTTTGTAGCAAACTGGCTTTTGGTTTATTGAGTTTTAGACACTTTTTATTCCACCACTGCGAGTGTAGACAATATTCATGCAGTGTGATGGTAGGTTTTTTTTTTTTTTTTCTTAACATGCTGTTGTATGTTAGGTGCTGCATGTTATTTTGAAAGCCTTGTTATGATATATAATGGAACTGTGGAATTAGAGTGATTAATCTAACGACTATGTTATGTAATCTAATTAAAATTATGCTCATAGATATATGTTACATGAGAAATTAAGGAGCAAGTGAAAAAGTTCTCTAAGCCTAAATAAAATGAATCCATTGAAAGTACTTGATGGCCATCTTAAAACGCTGAAGGGTAACACATCCAATTTCACCTCTTCATTAATCAAAATCTCTCAGCTATACATTCCTGCTAATCATTAGCACAGTGACACAGAATCCTAAAGCCCAAACATCCCAGAGCAGTACACATCCCACACATGTGATCTTGGTGTGCGGTAGTGGCTCAGAAGAACAGAAGAACAGCTCCAATTTCCAGGCTGTGACTCTGGCCATCTGCTCACACAGTCATAGTTTACCACAGTCATGTAGGCAGAGACCTGCGAAACTCCAGAAAACGTCACAGTAATCACTTATGCTTATAACTCTCCCTTCGTTGGCATTAGTCATCTTCAATCTTCATTCCTTATGAGTCAGCAACACGCAATTCTAAGATTCATTGTCTGTAAAGACTCAGCCTGTCTCCACATACACTGCATGCATTGCCAGGGTCCTTTAGGGCTTTAGATGACAGAGGTTGAAGGTGGTTCTGGAGACACACCCTGCCTGTTCCTCATTAGCATAATGAGGGGCATGGAAGTTGTGTGAGTAAATCCTATTCATTGCCCAATTCCTTGCTGAGAGCAACGATGCTGTGAGGGAAGGTGAGAGTAGCACAATGTCAGTCAGCGGTAGAACCATAGCAGACCTCCAGACTATAGCAGAGCTCCAGACCAAGACAAATGATGAATGTACTAGTGGTTGGATGATTTCTCTGGAAGGCGACTTTGGCAATACGCCCCAGACTCAAGTTCCCAGACTCCTCTCCCACTCTTTCCCAGGGTGCAGTGCTGCCCACCCAGGAGGAAGATCTCCACCAAAGCCTAGGGGAACAGTGCCCCTGGAGTCCACAGAGAGCCAGCAGTAACCCCTTGCCATATGATTTAGGGTTTGTGAGTCATCTCAACTGTCAGTTGATTTGTAAAGGACCCCATTTACAAAAAGTACCAGTTAACTTTAAAAAAAAAATGTTCACATTATTTTTTTTGTTTTGCAAATACTAGTTCTGACTTTCAATCTATCTTTTATTATCAAATCTATTCAGTATCAATCTATTTTTTAGTTCAAACTATTTTGGGAATTTATAGTGAGAGTGTCCTCATAATGATTTCCAATTTCTAAAATATGTTTTTTAACAAAATAATAGGATTTTTATGATTGATTTAATCAAATAATAATAAATAATATGTGCTTTAAAACTTTTTTTTTTTTCAAATAACGGGTAATACTGTACAGTTGATGGACATAATAATTAACATGAACTTTAACAGTAGTAGACATTCAAATTCAAGTTCAAATTTAGATGTGATTAGTTTAGAGAAGTCATCTTCTACAGTAGGAACACACTGAATTTTCCCACACCCAAAATTTATGGCTCCTGGATTTCCTGCCATTCATAACAAATGAAACTGACCAGAGTGTCATGTGTGAGTTAACGTTCTTCAAAAGCATTTATCCCAAAGAGAGCCATTCTAAATCTAAAAGGGTTAGATGAGTGAGAATCACATTACACCAAGCTAACCAGGTGCAGCCACTACTGGGTCTCCATAGACTTTTGGAGATTTGATTCTTTTCAGGAATCAGGACCACAGTTTGGCACTGTGAGTGAGAGCATTTCCTCATCTGCTAGACGTTCACCTTCATAAAACCACAGAGAACAAAGAAATGCCTGCCTTTACCTCTTCATCCTCTCATAATTGTAGTTCCCATTGTTTAACAGTTCCGGTCCATTCAGTCTATGTTCAAGCTCAGACAGAAGACCAGGGTCTCGTCAGCCTTAACTCAGAATTTCTGTAACTGTAGTGTGATTTCATTTACTGCTGAGTCTTTCCTCACTGGGAACAGTTCAGCTGTCTGGTACTGAATGCTCCCCATCTCCTCCCTGTACGATTATGATGATACTGCACTTGTAGTCAGTGGGCAATGAATGCAGGTTCTTATGTAACGAGTTGGTCCATCATTCCAACAGGGGACTTACAGTAAACCATCCCATTTTTGAGGCTTTGGAAGCTGTGTATTTGATATGGAGTAACAGCTGTGGTTTTGGATTGACTGCAAAAATATTTTCATTCAAACGTATGTGCATAAACTCATATATTTCAAAGTTTTGGATTTGGGTCACTTATTGGAATCAAACAGGACAGAAAGACAGAACACTATTCCAGTAACCCAGGCATTTCTGTCTGCAAAAGTCCATCTCTGGAGAGACACTGAGAGTCATGGCTTTGGAGAAACATGACTTAAGTAATACAGGAAAGTGTTGTTTTCAATATTATTTAGTCCTCTGACTGCATCCTTACAGGCACGGGCCGTGGTTTGTCTGCAGCCAGTCTTTAAAACGAGTGCTGGGGTTCACTCAGAGTTTATGGCGAGACAGGAAAGCAGGGGTCTACAGCGACTGGAGAGCAGCTCTGGCTCTTAAGACATTAACACCTCCCAACGGGCCTGCACGTGTCTGGGTGTAAGGTGGAGTCTGGAAGGTGGAGAGCACCATCACCAAGGGCCTCATAAATCACAACGATGACGTAAAAAGCATCGGCATGTGCGGATTTACCTCGCACAGAGCTCGACCTCGCCATGTCAGCCTTGCTTCCAGAGAGCTCTGACACTGTTAAACCAGCTGGTCTAGGCAGGGAGCAGGGGGAGAGATCTGTATTCGCCATCCGCTCCTCCACGACCAGAGAGAAGCCAGTGCTACGAGTGCATTGCTTAAATGACACATGTTCATGAAAGGGGTCTTTCCCCAAGCAAACAATGGAGAGGGTCTTTAGGCTTTAGATTTTAGTCCCCCTGAAAATCAGAATTTCATTGCTCATGTCTTCCCACGAAGATATAAACAGATGATGTCACAGGGTGGTGCTCTGTTAAAGGGTCTGCCAAGCAGATGGTGAACTGCATTAGTGGGGAAACTTGGAACAAATGGTTACAGACTGCACTGTCTTTCAAAATCAGAGGGGAGGGTGAAGCAGGAGAAATATTGCCGTCTAAAATATTCAGCTGCTTGTAGAGTAGATGGAGGAAAACTTCATGTGGTTTTCATGGTACATGAGTAGCCACACATAGATGATGCTAATCTGTCAAACTTCCCCTCGATAATGCCTCTATCAGTTTGTATTACAAGTATAATTCCAGTGTCCTTATCCATGTGGATTATTGTTAACCACAAGTCTTTGTTATTGCTTTCAGATGAGATGTGATAGAGTGATCACCTACTTGAGGATTATTGGGACAACACTCTTTGGAGTGTCGCTGCTTGTAGGAATCTCAACGGCCTACATCATGGGTTATCAGTTCTTTTCCACGACAGGCAATTACCTGTCCTTTGGTCTCTATGGGGCCATTTTGGTTGTTCACCTCATCATCCAGAGCTTGTTTGCTCTGCTTGAGCACAGAAACATGCGGCGCTCCCTGGAGACGCCCATCAAACTGAACAAGGCGCTGGCCCTCTGCATCGCCGCCTACCAAGAAGACCCAAACTACCTGAGAAAATGTTTAATGTCCATCAAGAGGCTTACCTACCCAGGCATCAAGGTGATCATGGTGATTGATGGAAATAACGATGACGACAGCTACATGATGGACATTTTTCGGGATGTGATGGGCCGGGACAAGGCAGCCACCTATGTGTGGAAGAGCAATTACCACCAGCAAGGAGCAGGGGAGACGGAGGAGTCGTACGGCGAGAGCCTGCAGCACGTCTCTCAGCTCGTACTCAACAATAAGTGCGTCTGCATCATGCAGAAGTGGGGGGGGAAGAGGGAAGTCATGTACACGGCCTTCAAAGCCCTGGGGAGGAGCGTGGACTATGTGCAGGTGAGTCTCCAAAGCAATGTGGGTCCTGCTAAGCTGAATGAAGCACAAAGGCGTTTTTGTGCCTGTTTAAATAGGTGCCTGTGTAACGTTTGTAGAAAATGTAAGGGAAATGACTGCCTGTTTAACAGCGATGGTGTTCTGTGTGAACCACCTTTCACACGTTTCAGAGCTATTTCAGGGTCATTCTGAATAAATGACCAGAATTACCATGATGTCATAATGCTTAGGACATTTTTATCAAATTATGACTTATAATGTCTAATTTATTACTGATAATGTCTAAATTAGTTGTAGGTGGTAGTAGTAGTATATAATGATCAGCTGGCACAAATACATTATCAGACACAGCATACAGTATTAGACACATGTCTCAAATACATTATGAGACACAGTATACAGTATTAGACACATGAACTTCAGATTAGCAAAAATGTCACGCTCTCACACATCATTAGCTATTTAGTAGCTATGCATCCACTGTTTACTTTATTCAGTTTTGTTACATAACATATGGAGTATTCAGTGCTTTTACTGACTGAAGAACCTCTTTAAACAGATTGAGGAAATAGCTCTTGGTTTAAAAATATAGGACACAGAGTTAGTCCTGTGAAGTATGAGACATAACAAAGGTGTCTGTGTTCAAGGCAACCCTCACTGGTGATGCAAACATCTGCTTCTTGCTCTAGATCTGTCTGGTGTTGGAATCTAGCTCACTGAGCTGAAAAATCAGTCTAATGAAAGAATGGCCTTGTTTCTGCAAAGCCTGTAACTTTTTTTTTAACTCAAGTAATCATGTCAGGACCTCTTGGGAAACTTTACGAATGGTGTGATTTTGTCCACCCACCACCTGGTTCTAATGAAGTCCATGACCTCTGGTCCACATGGAAACCCATAATTGCATTTAGCTTATCACCAATCTGTTGTAGTTGACTACCAGACTGGTGGTTGCTCTCATTGTGGGGTCTGGTTGGATGAGCTGGTTCCACCATCAGTCTGGAAACAATAAGGTCATGACCTTTTTGTACAGGGTGCTTGTTGAAAGAGGCACTGAACCATCTTGGTTGGACCCCTACCCCAACCCTACCTACAGCTTTGTCTTTGATCAATATAGATTAGTATTAAAACAGGGACTGGCAAAGTAAGTGTGAAATGAGCCATCAAAAGTGGAGAAAAACAACAGAGCACTTTTTATTAAGTTGAACTGGTCTTTAAAAACTGTCATGCTAACGTACTGAGAGACAATATTGAAACAAATACAAAATGAGATAATAATGCTCATAATATATTGGTCATAATGTTTAATATATATATAAACCACTACAAAAGTACACAAAACCAGAAGGTGCCAGAGTATGAATGCACACAGTAATATGCTACTAAACCTGACCTTAATTTTATCAATGGACTGATGTTTTTTTCCCCCATACCTTATCTTGCGAGGAGGTACTTTGTGTAATTGTCCTTGGACAACCTCCTGCTGACTGATGTTTGGTAAATGTAAAAAAGTTTATGTAACATCAATGAAACTTTTGTTTGTCTGTGAGCTTGTATTCATTTGCTAAGATGTGTGTTGGAGGCATAGCATAAGACATCAAAGTTACATCATTTCAAAAACATTCATTAGCCTGGATTAGACTAAATTCATATCTTAACAAACGAATGTCTTATCATTTGATTCGTTTCAGCTTGCCTTCAAGCCTTATCTTCTTATGTTATTTTGGGGGCTTTAAAAGACTGAATCTATTTGCTGTAATTCAACAGTTTGAAGCTTTTCTTGTGTTCTAGTATTACATTTATATGAGCTTTTGAACAGTCTGTCTCAGATGCAGGTAGTGTTACATTCTTTGGAAGAACTACTTGACTAAATGTTTTATAGATTTCTTTGATTACTGCATTCATGTGCCAGCAAACAAGCATTCAGACAATAGGGAAACAAACCAGCCTGAATTAAATCTCAGTGTAAAACAACAGCCTTCATTAACTTGAGCTTCTATCTTCCCCATTATGATGGTATTAGAGACAAACCCCATCCACTCCCAGGAATCTGCAGCCTACATCCCATTCACATACGAAAGATCTGCTCTTCAGTAACATGAGGCTCCAACACTAATTTTTAGCAGCATGAAATATTATCATCATGAAAAGAGCATTTGTTTCATAGGCCACTTTGGAAAGGCTGAAGATAGCAGAACTCTTAAGCTGTCTGGTTTTAAAGCTCCCTAAACTTCAGAGTACAACCTCTCGTGTGCAAAAGTAGCAGGACTTCAACCTTCTTACATTAGCCTTACATTTTCCATCATAATATCATTCAGCTATTCTGGGAATTATTTCATACCAATAACAAATGAGATCACACAGTTTTGCATTTCTCAGTGTAATGGATTTTCAATGAAAAATAGAAAAGCATGTTACTGGATTTGGAGTAATGTTTAGCATGTGTCTGAGATGTTGATGCTGTGAAAACCCCATATATATTTGCTCAAGTGTAATGTACTGTAATGATGATGAAAGAGGCCTATTTTAAAATAAATCTCATGGTCTGCTTAGTGCGAGTTGAGACCCTCCTGATTTTGGCACAAAGACTTTGTGAGTGAGAGTACAGCATTAGATTTCTAAGAGGTCTCTCTGTGTTGCCCTGTGTGGTCAGGTCTGTGACTCAGACACCATGCTGGACCCTGCTTCTTCAGTGGAGATGGTGAAGGTTCTGGAGGAAGACCCCATGGTGGGCGGAGTTGGGGGAGATGTCCAGGTAACTTAACTACTCCTGTAATTGAGTGATAGTAAGTGGTGAACACAACACGTTGCTCTTAGAGCCTCTAAACTACATAGAATTCTGCAGTCTGACAGTGATGGGACGATTTCTCTGGCTTCAGTTTGTTATACAAGGCATTGATGCCTGAGTAAAGCTATGGTGGGAGGACAGCTTTACTGCTTTCCCGTGATGTTCAAGGAACCTCACCATTCCCACAGCAGACATTCAGTGTCTGTTTTAACTGAAATGCATAGCCCTCACAAAAATCAGACTCTCACAATTCTATATCCCTTCAGTTTCGATTTTCCCGATTTGATTTCCATTTATTATACGTTCCGCCTGAGATTTCCATACATGACACAGGGCCAAGATACACATTAAGCAATTCCAACAGCACAGTACTAGGCAACAGGGCCTTTGCTCAATTGAGTGCCAATCTGTTTGTCCCCACAGATCCTAAACAAATACGAGTCGTGGATCTCGTTCCTGAGCAGTGTGCGCTACTGGATGGCGTTCAACATCGAGCGAGCCTGTCAGTCCTACTTTGGCTGCGTGCAGTGCATCAGCGGGCCCCTCGGGATGTACAGGAACTCGCTCCTCCACGAGTTTCTAGAGGACTGGTACAACCAGACGTTCATGGGCAGCCACTGCAGCTTCGGCGACGACCGCCACCTGACCAACCGCGTCCTGAGCCTAGGCTATGCCACCAAGTACACGGCCCGCTCCAAGTGCCTGACCGAGACGCCCATCACCTACCTGCGCTGGCTCAACCAGCAGACACGCTGGAGCAAGTCTTACTTCAGGGAGTGGCTGTACAACTCCATGTGGTTCCACAAGCACCACCTGTGGATGACCTACGAGGCCGTCATCACCGGCTTCTTTCCTTTCTTCCTCATCGCCACGGCCATCCAGCTGTTCTACCACGGCAGGATCTGGAACGTCCTTCTCTTCCTGCTGATCGTCCAGGCAGTGGCGCTCATTAAATCTTCGTTCGCCAGCTGCCTCCGAGGGAACGTGGTCATGGTTTTCATGTCTTTTTATTCAGTGCTTTACATGTCAAGTTTGCTTCCAGCAAAGATGTTCGCCATCGCCACAATAAACAAATCAGGCTGGGGTACATCGGGGCGGAAGACGATAGTGGTGAACTTCATCGGGCTCATCCCCATCTCAGTGTGGTTCACGATTCTGTTCATTGGCATCATCTATACAATCATTCAAGAGACACGAAAGCCGTTTCCAGATTCAGAAATGATAGTGTTAATAATTGGTGCAATAGTCTATGCCAGCTACTGGGTGGTGCTTTTGACTTTGTACATGGTCCTCATAGCGAAATGTGGTAAAAGGAAGAAAGAGCAGCAGTATGACATGGTACTCGATGTCTAGTGATGCCCTGTTAACCCCTCCCCCTCTCAACGTTTACATTGTGAACAGTCTCAGACTGCTCTGCTATGCGATCTCCCAGGGTTACAGGAAGTGACACCGTCAGGAGAGAAGTGTTATTGCTGCTGTGACTGACACTAAGGATATTTCTTAAAAAAAAAATTTTTTAAAGAAATGAAAAAAGTTACAAATTGTAACGAGGTTCAGACTGTTTATGTGAACTTTGACTCGATTAGTATTCCAAAAACCACCAACTGAACTTAATGTAAGTTCAGTTCCTATGCACTTTTATGCCTCTCTCATCGTGCATAATGCTTGACAATGAACTTGGATGAACGAAAATACCTCGGAAGCCTCTGTTTTAATACAGCTTAAGTATAGTAGGGCATTATTTGCAGTGCCAACACACCATCCTGTGAAAAGCA
>JAOYMR010000007.1:3663126-3674027 GCA_025802075.1 Tenebrosternarchus preto | reverse complement strand
ACTCATCACACACGGGGGGGGATGTAAGAGCTACTCATCACACGGGGGGGGGTGTAAGAGCTACTCATCACACTCGGGGGTAAGAGCCACTCATCACTTGCTCACAGCACAAATGTCCAAGGCAGACACGCTCTTTCTGATATCCTTTTAAGGTGTATCTGTGTTGCTATTTCCCTAGCTTGGGTCTTGTGGCTGTTCATTAAATCTGAGAGTGTCTGGTTTTCTTCACACAGCTACCCAGGTGGATTCAAACAGCTCACAGCAGCCCAGATGCATCGAAAAGACCCCACCGCCGTAAGTATTTCACTCACAAATGAGGTCCTTTTTCCGGAAGACCTGCTCTACCGCCGTCAGCGGGTTTGCCTATGCTGCTCCCTGTAGATTGATCTGGACACCTGAGGAGGGCACTGTGGTCGTGGTTTCCAGGCTCACGCCACCCTTGGTATAAAATCTGTGATTGATGCCAACCTGCTCATCTTGATTATTCATTTCATTTTTGCCTTGTGCCCTGGAGGCAGGTGTTAATCACCCTGTCTTAAGCTCAGCTTATCTGTTTGAAATGAGCCCAGGTTGTTTTTTATATATATAATATATATATATATATATAATGTATGACACATACACGTACACTATGAATATGTAATGAGACTTATTTATTGAGTGCCTTTTTTCCGATGTGCTATGTGCACACAGTGCTGCAGATACAGGGGCTCCACCAATGTAGCCGTGTGATTCTGAATACAGAGAATGTTCTTCTTTGGAAAGCACGGCGCATTACTGAAATTGTCTCACCGTTTGAAGTAGTCCTCATTTTTCCCGGCCCAACCTGCACGTCGCCTCAAAAATAGATTTCCCTTTTCAAAGACAGGGTGAGGAGAGCTTCTGAAGTGTGATCTCTGAGTACTAACAGGCCTACCTCATCAAAGTGTCAGTGAACCAGCTCCTGATCCCTGCCTCCTCTTCATAGGACGATTTCACGAGTGCCATGTGTAACGTGGCCGAGGGTCCAGCACACGTGAGTGTGATCACGCGCCTGGTCACGTGTGCCTCGAACTACAATAACGCGTCAAGATGCAGGTGTCTAAAGAATGGAAGCTGCTGTAAACAATTCCCCCGCCTTAGAATGAGTGTGTGGTGTGTAATCAGTTCTCAGCGTGTGTTTATGATTGAGGACGCTGGGTGTTTGCCGGGGACATCCATCACATGGACGTAGCCCCATTCAACTGTGGTTTGTTAAAACGCTCGTCCGACTGCTCTCTGACTGCAGCTACGCCAGCCCCCTCGTCCAGGTTTAAAGCAGGGCCTCCGAGGGGCGCTGTTGTCCAGGTTCATGCTGCACACTGCCTGGCTCACCGCTCAGACCCCCATCCACCCCCTCCTCTCTCAGCATGGTGACAGTGTGGGCTGTGTCTTATGATTCGGAGGCCATCCAGAGTCCAGGCACGCAGGTTCAGCAGCACAGATGAGCGCCTTCCCCACCCGCGTGATGGAGCAGCAGGAGCAAGGCCAGGGCAGGTGCTGCGCTCCAGCCCAGTAAACCCCACACCCTCCACCTTCTCTCTCTCTCTCTCTCTCTCTCTCTCTGGGTGCACCTCATCACACCCCGCCCCCCCCTCTCTCTCTGCATTCCGAGTCATTCTCCATCGTTTATAAGACGGATGCCCGACCGGGGATGAGTTATTCCAGCCAGGGGGGGGAATCTATCAGGGATAATTGTGGGTAATGATCAGAGTGAGGCCACACCTTCCTCAGAGCCGAGAGGAGTGATGGTGTTCTCAGACAGCACCCATCAGTCATGTATCCAGCTGGGCGAGAGGAGAGAAAACTAGTGATGAATGTGTGAGAGGGCAGTGAGGAGAGAAGCACAGGTGTGTGTGTGTGAGGGAGAGGGAGGAGGGGTGTGTGTGTGAGGGAGAGGGAGGAGGGGGGTACTTATCTGTTTTAGAGCTCAGTAAGGTGGACTATGTAAAGTGCTGACATTAGCATCATGAATGCTCTTCCTACTTTAATGGGAGTAGGAAGAGACTGGAATACTGAAGGACCATAAAACTGGCGTCCACAGACGTGTGTGAGGGGTCCGGAGGAGTTTATGAGCCCAGCCATTATTCTGGGCATAAACAAACTTTTTCGAAGACCACCCCCACCCCAGCCATGTCTCTCACTCTCTCTCTCTCTCTCTCTCTCTCTCTCTCTCTCTCTCTCAGATCATAACTCTAGCTGTATACGGGATGCTTCCCAAGAACCTCAAGCGCAGAACCATGATGCAGCGGCTCCATCTCTTCACAGACGACGTAAGCCCCTCCCCCCGCTCGTCTTTTGGGTGTAGTCGTGTAGTCCCACGCCATCCAGCACCACCAGTGCTTTTGATCGTTTCTGGCTCCCTTTCACAGTGTTCCAGTTTTGTCCCACTCACTTGAGGGGAAATGGGGAGTCTATATTAATTCAGTCTATTTTTCTTTTATTATTTTCAAGAATGGCACAATCAACATTTCAATTAAATCTCAAAATATCTGCTACAAACTTGTTTTCCGGTTACAGGAGCTTCCGAACGACATGCTACAGAACCTGACCGAGCAGCTGCCCCAGCCTCGCGTGGCTCCACGCAAGCTCAGCGAGTACACAGAGGAGGAGCGCAACGCCTTCCCTCGCCTCTGGACCCCGTGAGTGTCCCCCGGGCCCCGCAGGCCAGAGAAGGAGGTGCCAGGTGTGAGTGGGATGCCGGGTGCCGGCTGTGTGGTGATGACCTCAGGAGCAGGGGCTGCTCAAACAGTGTGGTTGGATTCACCTGGATTAAACGTGATTGTTCAGGGTATTTTTCAGTTCACAGTTGGTTCTAGTCTGTAATTCATGGCCTGAACACTAGTACAAAAACAAAACAAAACACTTGATTCGAATCTCAGTGAGATGTGATCTTTTCCTGTTCTTGCATCCATGAGGCAGTGAAGCCAAGCGATCCTGGGTTCAGATTTATTTCTCCACTGAGCGGTATGCCAGCTCGTCCTTATGGGAGGTTGTTTTGGGTCATGGTACAGAGCAGGTCCGAACTGCACGAGTGAATTTAACGCTAGTTTCCCATTTCCTTCGTATAAAACCATCTGAAATAAATCACGATAGAGACTGAGCCTGGACTCTGGCAGCCCTGGTCTGTAATGGAAAAGGCTGTGTCAGTCCGGATCCTCCCGCAGCTGCAGGAACGTTGTTTAATGCCCCACAAACCCTTCTCGTCCTCTTTCCTGTGCGCACCGTAAAGCAGCGTGCTGTGAGCACTTTACGAGCCTAGCTGCGTCTCTGCCTGGCTCTCCAACTCTCTCGCCTTAAACGCTAAGCGTTCCCTCAGTACACTACATCAGTCCATAGGTGGTTGGTTTTGTTTTTTTAAGAGTCGGGATTATTGCCCAGGGTTTGTGTTGTTGCTGTCGTACACACACAGGACGACTGATAAAGATGTTGGAGGTTTTATTGAGGCAGCGGCGTGGCTGGATGAGCCACACGTGCTCACGCTGGGCCCTGCGCTTGCTGTACTCAACGGTCAGGGAGTGAGACGGGAGGAACGGACACTTCTGGAACAGTGTTTCAAGACTTTCCCAAGCTTTTTCCCACCTGTATCAGTGTTCTGTTCACAGCAAGGCCTCCGAGTTGCCATGTTTGGGTTGTTCCCACACCTGGTTCCAACACCTGGTAATGATCCAGTAATGCTATGGAGTGTAACGTTTCTTGTCTATAAGTGTCAAATTTGAATGTTCGCTTTTAGTTTTCGTTGTTAAATATTTGATATATTTTTGCTTCACTAGTGCTTGTAATTTTTAGTTTTATATATATTATTTCTTTTTTCTGCTGGGCTGTGTGGAGTAACAGGTAAGCCACACTACGGTGAGCATTATTCTGAATATTCACGAATCAGAAACTGAATCCCCATATTTGTGTGTAGTGGTTCCATCACAGATTAAAAATAGACAGTCAAGCACAAGGGACTTTAAAATCGATGGTTGTCCTTCTGTATTGTTCAAGTCCAAGAGGAAGAAAGAGTGCAGCGTCTTCAGCACAGAATGGCTGTACAATATATCGATTATTAATCATTATTGCAATATTGGTGTTTGTGATCCTGATACTACAGATATCGGTACTATATGTAAATATGTAACAAAATATCTTTTTCCATATTAGTATGAGTAGATGATTAACATTTAACAAACGCGCTGGCGGGATGCGAGGTTTTTATGGGATAACGATATGCAGATCTGTTCCTGTAAACGAACGGCAGAGGGAGAGGTCGACTCGGACTCTTCATGGGTCTGATGTTCTTGTGACGTTTGCAGGGCCGCAGTGTCCTGGCCTTTCGAAAGACTCCCTCTCTGCATGCTGGTCCTGCCTGTTAACACCCATCCCAACACACACACACACACACCCATGACTGCGGCCACGGCGGCGCCAGATTGAACTCGAAATCAAATACTGAAGCAAAACAAAGCTTGATCATAAATCTAATTCTGTCTGGTGTTTACTGGGCGTTGAGTGGAGAGGTGAGAGAGAAGGGCCTCGTTAGTACGATCGACAAACGGAGGCACGCGTGGCTCAGCCTGGAGAGGGACCAAAGAACACACAGCTGCTTTTGTAGCCACCGACTGGCTTTCGTAGCACTAAAATTGACCAGTGCCCTCGCTGAGTTTGTTAAGGAGGCCTGTGGTGTGCTTTACTGCGGACCTCCTTAAGAGGGCTGAACTGGACTTGACCTTAATTGAATCACGTTGAGTTTTGAAAGTAGCCCTACTGTTTCTGTTCCCAGGAAGTTTCATGGTTACAGACACAGTAAAGCACGTGCAGGAATCACATGCACTCGTCTAGTCAGCCTTTAATAAAACGAAGCATCACAAAAGCACAGCTCTGCCTCAACCTCACCAAACGCAGCACGCAAACGCCAGGATGCACGGAGCCTCGGAAGAAACGGTACCTTTATGCTAATGAAGAGGCGGAGCCGTGCAGGATTGAGGCTTCGTGTGGCTCGAGTCCTGCGGTTCAGAGTTTCTCATGGCGGCGGATGATTCCACTGGTAGAGGCCACACTCTCCAGATGCCGGGCAGGTTTGGAGCCCAAGTGTTGGATTCATTATTGATCTCAAGACTCACTTTGTGACAAAACGATCAGAGATGGTGTGCAGTTCAAAGGTTTTTTTGGACGTTTAAAAGCAATGCAGCAAAAGTTATTGTAACTCCATTGTAAATACCAGTGACAAACATGTAATGATTGTGAAGCTGGTGCTGTTCTGCCCTGGAAATGGCTACTCCCACTGTTCAAACTGGGCTTTCAGGACCTTTCAGAACATAATTAGCACACCAGCACAGTCACTTTTATTATTTTTTTTACAAGCTTGAATGTTTCGAGTTTGTCACACTCATTTTTGTACAAATGCTTAACTCCACATTTCCAAGATCTTAGAACATTTATAACTAAAACCTACGTTAATTGAGTTCAGTAGACATGTTGCAAAATGCTCTCCCCTTTGGGAGGAGGCCTGCCCACAACTCACTGTATGAAATGTCCTCTGTGGTTCATGTTGAATGTTGCTGTGTGTGACCCTTAAAACTGTACTCAGATGTACTTGAACCACTACTGTAACCATGTTCATATAGTATTTGAACAGTTTCCAGATATCACTTAACAGCTCAAGTGAATTCATAGACTGTAATTCTTTGAGGGACTTGTCACAGTAATTCTTATGACTAGGAGAGTGAATTTTCTTCTAACTAGGAAAGCGTTTTCAGGCCTCTGACGGCCGTTGTGCATGAACGTGAGAAGCTGGTGTAATTTCAGGGTTTAGGTAGTGTACCCTGTCTGGCAAATTACCTGAAGGCCAAAAGGCTGTTATTGCTTTAATGTTATCATGTTCTTTTAAATTTGAACACTGTAATTAGTCTGTAATTAGTCTGCTTGTGACCAGAGAGCTGCTCTTTCATTCAGATGGTCAGAGTGCAGGTTTCTCACCTGGGTTCTTGTCCTGGGTCTGAACACTCCTTCAGCCCTCGACAAACTGCTTTAGTCCCCAGGGTGTTTGGACTGAATTGATTGATAATTATGATCGAGGTAAATCTTTAAGTAGCAAGAAACTCGTGTTTTTTAATTGATTTGGACAAAACCAAGCAGGAGTACAGGGGGTCTGAAATCACTGTGTTGTTACTTGTTGAGTGTTGCTGTGAACATGTCTTACTCATTACTCTCCTTTGTGACTGAAACCTGTGCTCTTTCTCCACAGGCCTGAAGACTACAGGATGAAGTGATCTCACCGTGTGTGTGTGTGTGTGTGTGTGTGTGTGTGTGTGTTATAGTCCATCTGAAATAAATGTCCTAATGTGAACTATGAAGTTGTTTTCTCAGTGTTTGCTGATATGACATGAATGACAGACACTTAAAACGTTTTTTTTTTTTTTTTCGTTCACTTTTCTTACTGTGTCCTTATCTGGTCATCAGTTTAGCCCTGGAGAACAGCTTTGGGGAGGAGCTGGTAACTCAGATTCCTTGGCCTGTGCCTTTTGCCACAGATGTCTTTTGCAGGCCTGTCTGAAGCCTGATCTCAATCAACCTGTGGTTCAGAGCCTGTTGGCTTCGTCTGCCTGGGTGTGGGACTCATGGAATGCCACTTCTCTTCTTTTGAAGTGAACTAAACTTGCCCAGAAATATTCTGGTTATAGGAATGAAACGCCCTTGTTAGCTGTAGTCGCCTTTGTGAGGGTCCGTGTGTGTGTGTGTGTGTGTGTGTGTGTGTGTGTGTGTGTGTGTGTGTGGGAGAGGGTCCACGTGTGTGTGGTGTGTGCGTGCGCGCGTACAAGGTTCGAATCACAGTTGTGTACATCTGTTTATATCTGAAGTGCCTGTTTTAAAGCAGAATATATTAATCTACACAAAACCATCTGGTATGTCACGACTTCTTGTCTGATCTTTTCTGATCTTGTCTGACCTCTTTGCCTTGTGAGCTTTAATCAACAGAACACAGACGACTAACAAAGATCACACAGGAAATCGCTGGCATCTTACAGTTTTATTGGTTACAAAACAAAGTAAAAATAAATTATTTTTCCAATTCAAAGGTTTGGTAGTGAGCCATTCTGCCAGCACCTTGCTCAACATGCAAGGTTTGAGTCATTCTAAAATGACATTAGACCATAGGCCTCACTACCCACACACTTCCACAGTGAACAGGCCCAAAAATCAACCACATACACGGAGACACAGGAAACTTCTTCATTCGGTCTGAGCTCATGGATTTATAAAAAGAAAGCTAAACACTTCCAGAGCCCTTACTGAACCTCCACAGATCACATGACATGCATCCTTACAAGAACAAATTCACAGGAAACTCACATTTCAGACCATATGAGTTGTGAGTGAGTGATTTTTTTTGGAGGAAAACCGTTGGCAACAATCGACTTGGTTCAATAAATTCCAGAATTGTTCTGTATTGTCAAAGATTCAGCTTTCTATAAATGCAAGTGAAGCTGTACTGGAGGCATTATGTTATTACAATGTTATTACAAACAAACCTAGAAGAGACCAGTTTGCTAGAAACGGTAACTTTGAAGCACGGACAATCAACATGGAAGCACTGAAGTTCTCTAGTTATAAAAACAGCTACACAAACTGTACAAACGCGCTGCTGCAGTGCTGAAACAAAACCACTGCTTTCTTTGAGTTGTTTCTTGCTGTCACAAATGACTACATGCAGTTTCCCAAAGAGAGTGAAACTCACTGAAGATATGTGGGCACAGGTTGGACTTCCTGTGACCCTCCCAACCCCCCACATATATCAGGCACTTCCAAAGATCCTCCAGTTAACCCTAACCTACAGGGGGCTGTTCTGTAAGGGCAGGTGTATGCAGAGGGAGCGATGCGTGCGGGACCTCGGCCTGCTCCTGTCCTGTTCTGCGAGCTCCGCCCCTCTCGGTCAGGCTGCGGGAGTAGCGGCCCAGCGACCTTACTGCGCCTCCGGGGTGGGCGGGGCCGGGCTGGGCCGCGCCAGGGTCGTGGTAGCTGGGCTCGTGGTACCGGGGAGGGTAGGCGCGGTATCCGGCGTACGGGTCCTCTTCTTCCTCCTCTTCATCGTTAGTGTTAGCTGGCCCGTAATTTTGGTAGGGGCTGGGAGGTAATTGTTGTACTACGGGAACACAGGGGTATCAGTTTGGTCAGCGGCGTTTCCATCTTTGCCTTTCACCACCACCGAGCGAGTAGCCGTTGGGTTAGCATGAGAGGGAGGTACCAGAGAGACAGAGGCACAGCGTTAGTGAAGACAGGAAGCAGAAATGTGAGCGACTGAAAGCTGTTCAAGGGACTGGCTGAGATTCAGGCATGGCCTTCTAGAACATTTCAGCACAAAGACAGAGAGAGGGATAGCAGAGAACGCCAGTGCAGAGAAGGACAGCCCAGCTGACTGAGCTGGCTAGGAATCAACTATCGGTCGGATCTGTGTGAAGAGATTAGCGAGAGAGTTAAGACCTGGACTGGTGAATGGTCAGGAGTGGGAGAAGATGGGAACATGTAACATGGAGTCCTAGGGAAAGGGGACTGGGAATAATCCTTCTGACACCTTCTTTTTGCCAGAGGAGGAAAGAGCGAACAGAAGGATGAAGTGATAGAGGAGGAAGAACAGGCTGTGAGAGACGCTTCTCAGTAGTCATTCTCATACTGCTCTTGGCCTTCCGTTAGAGCCGTGAGACGGGAGGACGGGGGTCCCGGAAAGGAGAGGAGAGAGAAAACACGTAAGTTTTAAGAGCCACATGTGCCTGTTAAGGAGCAGCTTGGAGAGTTTCGACCCTTGAGCTGGACCCTGTGTTCAGGCACTACGCTCTCCACGCTCAGTCACCCCTTTGTTGGCACTTTGAGGTGTTACTAATGACTTCTATAAATGTACCTGTAGACTGAGTATTAAAGGGGTACATATTGTTATTTCTACATACTCTAAAAACACTAAACATGTATGTACACATTCATGTATATTGGTTGATTTGTTTTCCTACTTCGATTATATATAAAATATGATACAAACTTTAAATGAACCGGTAGTCACTGAAATCTCTGTTTCTTGAATGTTACAGAGATTAAAGGTATATAACGCACCAGCAGCTACTAACGCTACATAAGGGTTTTATGGGTTTAACATGTATAATCTCTCTCTCTGATGCTGCAGGGCATTTCACAGTCAAGGAACAGCCTCTCTGATTCTCATTACAATTACTGGCATCAGGCTACACATAAAACTCTCACAAGGTTCACCATAAAACCTTGATAACAGTTACACTCATTGAAATTTATGTGGACAATTATGTGGGCAGTTCTGGTTATGGTTATTCTAGTCTCAGCCAGATGAAGGTGGTTGTGTAGGTTGGAAATGACGAGCAGCACCAGTCTAATTCTTCATATGTCAAACTGATAAACACAAGAACATGGTCACGTTTTGAAGGACATTCCTGAAATAGTACTGATTTACACATGTTCAATACATACTGACTGATGGATTAGAGAGTGTACAATAGTTTTCGTTGTCATTAACCTAGTATGGGAAATACTGTTCTCAGCTGTTTCGGAAATTGACCCTGTCAAAGTGTCCCGTAGTGTCCTCAAAAGTAGCTGCAATAGCTTAGGTACAGTGGAAGAGGAGAACAAGGTAATCCCCATTCTCCATTATACAGTGTGTCGAAATCAATAGCCAACAGAGGGGCAACCTGAAGAACACGAGGGGATCAGAGGTGGGAGATGTGCTGTACCTCCAATGTTATACCCTAAGCAGGCATTGTGGTCGCAGTAGCCAGGTGGTCCAGCAGGCCCGGTGCTGCCAGGGTTTCCAGGGCGACCAGGAGCGCCCTGAATGCCCGGTCTTCCTGCCGGACCCTGGCTGCCGGTCCGGCCCTCTCCAGGAGCGCCTGCGGAGAAGCAGATGTGAACGAAATACTGCACGGCAACTGGCCAAACTCCCTATCGCTGGGCCGTCTTTGTTTGTTTGTTTGTTTACAAACTGCAGTGGTGGACTACATCTGTGTTTTCGGTCTGAACACCGCACCACCTTGTCATCAGGGGCTCTCGGTTCATGCTAGTCCGTATCCTTCTGCTCTCTCAGCTGGTCTCATTCAACGTTTCTGTGAACTCCATCACATTGATGGAATGGTATTGATGAGAGTGCAGGTGCATGCAGGTCTTACGATGACAGTTTCTCAAGATGTATTTGACAGCCTCAAAACTTCATCGATTACATAAAAATTCTCGAAAGTAAAGTCTTAGTATCTGGTTTATATTCTAGACAGGAATCGAGAAACTGAATTCAGATCATAACATGCACAGAAAAGGGTTATTGTCAGTTTGACAGAGAATATGTAATATAGGAAATTCATAAATCATGCTGTATGACTATGTAGATCTCTTATAGTCTGGAACAGAAGGATGGGTTTTATAGCCTTTTTACTGGGCTTGGTGGCAATGAGATTTTTATGGCCCTTACAAAATTATCTATTTAAATGAAAATGATCCTGCTCAGTGGTTCTCATATATGAAAATCTGGACAATGTAAAGACAATGTAAAAAGTCCAATCAAAATTCTTAGCTGATGTATGACTCTGGGAGTGTCTGTTTCAGAGGTCAGATCAATCGATAAGAATGGTGTGAGGATTTTACCTGGGGGTCCTGGGGGACCTCGGGGCCCTTGAGGGCCCAACCCTGGACTGCCCTTCTCTCCCTTCTCTCCTGGGGACCCTGAAGACAGGAAGAGAAAAAAAGATACTGAAAGGAGACCAAGGGAAAGTATCTGCAGACACTGCTCTATCTGCTCTATGTGCTCTATGTGCTCTATCTGTCTGGGGGGGGGGGGGGGGGGGGGGGGGGGGGGGGGGGGGGGGGGGGGGGGGGGGGGGGGGGGGGGGGGGGGG
>JAOYMR010000007.1:3646331-3657259 GCA_025802075.1 Tenebrosternarchus preto | reverse complement strand
CCTAATAATGGTGAACAACACTTCTGATGATGGTGAACACAGCTCCTAATAATGGTGAACAACACTTCTGATGATGGAGTCTGTTACAGCTGTATGGAGAGATGCAGTGACAACAACAGCCAGATGGAACATCTCACTCTGTAGTTGGATCTACTAATGGACAGGAGAACCTGCCAGATCCATTTGACAAGCTGAGAATAATCTCATCACAACACTAATTTCTTAGCATTTTCCATTACTGCTCACTGTGTTTAGGATCTGAATGTTTTGAGACTGCTTGGAAATTTTAAGATGTTAAAAAAAACAAAAGGGAACATGAGACAGAGCAGGAGATGTGCAGGAGAACATGAGCAGGAGAACATGAGCAGGAGATGTGCAGTAGAACATGAGCAGGAGATGTGCAGTAGAACATGAGCAGGAGATGTGCAGGAGATGAGCAGGAGATGTGCAGGAGAACATGTGCAGGAGATGTGCAGGAGAACATGAGCAGGAGATGTGCTATTTTACCGATTTGTCATGTCCGTTACACAGACTGTTATTTTGTTATTGTCACACTCTGTGCAGTGTCCAGCCAGTCCTCATGTTACACACCAATCATGAGCCCAATGACTCACTTATTGAATTAACACACACACCTGTTCCTCATTCACATGTAACCCTATTTAACCCTCAGAGGTGCCAGGTCCAGTGATTTGTATCGAAGGTTCCTGGCCAACACAGTAACTTTATAAAGCTTTTTTTCTGCATCTGTTTAGCCTTTTCTCTCTCTCTTGTTTGTCTTCTCAAATAAAATATTGTTGAGTTCTTCATTTGTGCTTTGGTCATGTTGTCACAGTTATAACGACAAAAACAAAATAAGAGCATGTGTAAAGGAAACATCAGTTATACCAACAAACAAAATAAGAGCATGTGTAAAGGAAACATCAGTTCCCTTTTTAACACAAAGTTATAAAGCAAGCAAATCATTTAGGTGAAATAAAGTGACTGTCTTTTACCCTCTGTCCTGGTTGGCCGTCTCTGCCTGGCCCTCCATTGGCCCCTGGTACACCCTGAGGACGGCAGTAACAACAACAATAAAGTGAAACCAACAACAGAAGCAGTGGTGTAACGGGTGTGGCTGCCTCCCCGAGCAACGCTGTATCTGCACCTTCCGCCTCACGAGGCCTTTACACGCTGCCTCGGTTTCTGCCTCGCCTCTGTGCTGACATGCTCTTTGCCCCCCACCCCCTCCTGAAAGCATACAAGAGGTTATTATCCATTCAGGCTTCACTCACCCCGGGGTGATAAACAGAAATTCCTCCTGAATCTGATTAAGCCCAAACGGCCGGGATTTGTTCACTATGGTTCTGTCTGTGGATTCGTGAATATTATCGCCCTGCTTGGCCCTGACATCCTGTTGGAATTGTTGCATTGGACAGGGTCAAATGGAGATTTCTGTTTGCAATAATGGAAAAGGTCAATCTGGGCACTAATTTAATTAATTTAAGTCAAACTGCTCTGCTCACATCCAACAGCAACCATTAATACTGATTTGTGTCAGACAGTTAACGTAGTGGTAGAGTCTACAGACAGAGGCATTCTCTCTCCTCTCTGTTATTTGGTTTAGTTAGTGAACCTTTTGCTGAGTACATTAGGTCCTGTACAAACATCTCTGGGGTGACTGGGGAGGGAAACACACCACAGTATTTCTTTATGTGCAGACAACATACTCCCCGCAGTCTCTACTCCTTCAGACATACCATCAATCTCCCTGTATAGTAAACTGACTGGTTATAAAATAATCTTTAGTAAATCTACAGCCCTTGTAATAGTAAGCTGAATTGTCAGTTCCATTTCCCCAGTACTGGTGGTGGATAACTGGGTTTGATTGTTACCCCTGACTTCATGTATCTGTACTATGCAACTGTACTTCATTGTTGGAGAAAATTGGAGAAAGTAAAAATAGCCGAGTGGTTCTTTTTACCATCCAGTGTTTGGTAAGATTTGGTAGAATATTCCTCCTCCATTGTACTTTTGTTCTAAAGTCTTCCCTGTTATCTTTAAAGAACCTGAACAATTTCCAATTACTTTTGAAACAACAAAAGACCCTGTTTTAAAATGTCCACACTTTTCTGCATTTCTGCTAATGCCACAATGAATGATCCGCGCTCCTACATGTGTTTGTGTGGAGCGGGCACACCCCACCCCTCCCTCCACCAGCCTACCGCAAGTGTAAGGTTAACCTCGGAGCCACTGGAACTTAAAAAAAAAACAATAAAAACCATGAAAAAAAGTGTTGTGGAGCAACTCTGTGCTGTCACTGCCAGTCAGACACTGAGACAGATACCGAGAGACGATGGAGACGGTGGAGACAATGGAGACGGTGACAAAGTCAAAAGGAGGAAAAATAGAACAAAAAAGATTTTGTCCCCGTTGGGTCTCAAAACCACATCATCATGACCACCTTCAAAATATTACAAAAAGAAAAGTGACTAAAACTATGAGGTTTTCCTGAACCACCCAGTACCCTTTTGAGAAAATAGTCAGGAATGAGTAAAGCAGGACGGAGCTCAGCTTGAGCTCATATCTAAAAACCTCACGGAGAAAACAGCATCACTACGGAGACACAGGCATGGTGAGTCGGTTCACACCAGCACACGTGTATCTCGGATGAGGCTATATGTGTGAACCCTCCTAACATAACAGCGCGCCGTAGGTGGATCTCAGCGCATGTAGAGGCAGGGAGACACCACGGAGGAGGAGGAGGAGACGTGGACCCGAGAGCCTCTCAGTCAGCCTATGAATATCATTCAATAGGGCAATTTCAGAGCTCTCAGCTTCAGACATGGTAGACCAGCCCCCGGTCCTGCAGCAGGGCCAGCAGCCCGGGGCACCAGATCATCAGCATCAAGACCCCCGGACGGCCCCCGGACGGCCCCCGGCCCGCCTGCCTCACAGATGGTCCTCAATGCCAGTGCACCTAATAGAAAAGGGCTGCCATTTTTTCTTCAGTTCAGTGAGGCTGACTGAAGCAATCTGAGGCTGATTAATGTGGACTGAGACAGACTCAGGCTGAATGAGGCAGACTCAGGCTGACTGTGGCAGAATCAGGCTGAGTGAGGCAGAATCAGGCTGAGTGAGACAGACTCAGCAAGCCCATGCATGAGAGAGTGAGTAGGTTTTTTCTTTCTTTTCACTGTTCTCTTTTCCCCATCTGTGGAGAAGCTCCTGGGAATTTTTCATCAGATTCTCATCAACCAGCTATTCTTTAAGAAATGAAAGTGTCACAGTGATTCTGCAGAGCCATTAGGGTGACATTCTCAAAATTAAAACAAGGCAAAAATATATATATAAAAGTTCTAATCTTTTGCTCTCATAGTGGAGGAACTCGATGAAACTCTTCAGTGAATGTGAAGGTATATCACTGAAAAAAAACCCACACAGCTGCACAACAAAAGACATTACAGTGATAGGAGTGGATGGGGAGTGTGGCTGTGGTGAATGAATGTGCTGTCATTACATCAAGGACATGACTTCAGAGAGGAACATCACAGTGAAGGTCATGGGGCTGTATATCAAAAACTGAACATCACAGTGATCACAGGAAAATGTCCTTCTACTCATAACTCCCTCTTCCAGCCATTGGGGCTGGGAGACACAGCAGAGCATCCTGTCACTGCTGACAGGGTCCTCATATTAAAACTGCTGTGCTGCCTGGGCTCTATTGTCCCAGTAGCAGTGAGCTTCTGTAATTAATAACAGTGCTAGCAGATAATGGTTTTCTCATGTGAGTGATTCCATTAAGCTTTTCTGTAGCAGAGGTGAGTTTGTGTGTGTGTGTGTGTGTGAATACACCTGTCATGTTCAGGAAGCCCTATTTGGTTCCACTCTCAAAGAGCCAAACTTATCTGCACACCTTATCACCCAGAAACATAGACACGCAATTTCAGTGATGTGCTCTATAACGTGGCCCTATCAGAGAGTGGGATGGCTGGCTAACGGGAGGCAGTGTGGGGGTAGGGTGGAGGTAGGGTGGAGGCAGGGTGGTGGCGATGGAGCAGCCTGTCAGTGTGTGTGTTCATCACTCAGACAGACTGTGACTCTCCTACCTGAGGACCTGGCAGACCTGAATCTCCTTTCTCTCCTTTCTCTCCTGGAGCTCCCTGAGGTGAGAGAGAGAGAGAGAGAAAGAGAGAGAGAAAGAGAGAGAAAAAGAGAGAGAGAGAGAGAGAGAGAGAGAGAGAGGAATCAGAACCATATATCATGTTTCTTGGGCTCAAACTATTGATTTTGTTGTGAAGCAAGTCACTCATGACAGTACTGCATGTGGTATATTTTTGGAAATTTTAGAGAACCCGTAAAAACAGTATCAGCAGTATTTGGTTACTCTGAACCACTGTTGCTGCTGAGAGCCACAGAACTTTAGACAGTATTTCTGTATTGTTACATGCACTACTTTTAGCCAGTTTTCTTTCAGTACAATCCAGTATTTTTAACTAGAGTGCCCAGTGTCTTACTGGTGGTCCATGGATGGACAGTCCACTTGGCCCTTGAGGTCCAGGGGGACCCTGTGGTCCTGGAGGACCAATCTCACCAGACGGCCCTTGAGGCCCCTGTAAGAATAACACACACACACACACACACACACACACAAAACCGTAGTGTGTCAGTGTCTTGCCTAATGGTTTAATTTAACTGGCAAAAAATCAGCTTGAAAGAGTATCTAGTTAATGTCTCTGAGCATAATTCCTCTAACAGCTTGTCTGCTGAAAGGGACAGTTACCACCCCGAGGCCTCTGTCTTCACCACTGAATATAATATTCACAAGCTCAAGAGAAAGTCATCAGCAGGCCGGCTGTGTGGGATGGCAGGCGGCCTGTGGAGGACGGCTCGAGAGGGCCGACGCTGCTGCCCGAAACTGACCTGGCCATTACCCACACGCAAGAACCCCCACCCCCCCGCCGTCTGGCCCACCGCTCAGACGCACGTCTGGTGGGGCTATGTGCCAGAAGCGGACAGCGCCCCTGCTGTGGGCGGAGGGGAGGGAGCTGGGGGGAAAGTCGCAGGGCCGCCCATCCTCGAACGCGGCCTCCGATGAGACCAGATGAAGCCCCTGTCACCAAGCCTTCCAGAACACAACCGCTGGCTAAAGAGTCTGAGGGAGTGTGGAAACACGAGCTCCATCCAAGAGCTACGTGCAGCCCCATGCAGTAAGGGCTCTGTGCTATCGACCAGGGTGGAGCTTTTGGATGCCCAAACAGGTCAGCAGGAGGCAAGCAGTGGGTGGTCATTGATGTAAGATATTAAATAAAAACAAGGGTGACAAGATAAATCCTTTTACCACTGAGCCTGGTTCCCCCTGGTCACCTCTCGAGCCTCTTATACCAGGACCACCCTATAAATTACATACACACACACACACACACAGAAACATTATACAATGTCCCATAGTATCATCCATTGATCTTACAAAAATGTTTGTAAACCCTTTTTCATATTGCGGTTAAGGTCTTGAATATGATATGGTTTAAATCATTTAATATGAATATGAATATCTACAGATGTTGGCAGAAACTCTTAACACACTGCAGTAGGTTTTGGTTGGTCTTAAAAAAGAGAGAGGAAGCAAGTACGTCTGGAGAGAGGGAGCAAGTACGCCTGGAGAGAGGGAGCAAGTACGTCTGGAGAGAGGGAGCAAGTACGCCTGGAGAGAGGGAGCAAGTACGCCTGGAGAAAGGGAGCAAGTACGCCTGGAGAGAGGGAGCAAGTACGCCTGGAGAGAGGGAGCAAGTACGTCTGGAAAGAGGGAGCAAGTACGCCTGGAGAGAGGGAGCAAGTACTTGTGACAGTGGAGGCTACAGTGTAACAATGGAGGTTAGAGTGTAACAGTGGAGGTTAGCCTGGCGAAGCTGGTGGAGCAGGACACATGAGAAGGGTGTTCATCCATCCGAGTCTTCGCAGGGTTCAACCGCCGCAGTAATCAGGCTGCGAACAGCAATCCTCATATCCAGATGCCGGGATAAAATATAGAAGCCCTTGAAATGCAATCTTCTCTGATGCTATCATCCCTCGCACAGGGGCACCAGTACGGATGAGGGAGTCTGTGGGCTCTGGCGTGACAGGAGTGGCACTAATCAGCTTGGATAAATCGATCCCCACCTAACAACTCGCTCGGACGGGCCGGCGTTTATCCGCCGTGGCCTCCGCTCCGCCTCTCAAAGACATTTTCCGTCTGCGCGTACGCTCCGTCGCTTTCTCCAAATGAGCTCATTTAAATCGCGTTCCACCTGCAGTGTGGGCTGAATGAAGCGATCGTGCTTCGTGTCTCTCTCTCCCTCACTCTCGCTGCTCTTTGCTTCATCCTAGCGCCGTTTCTCTCTCCCTGTTCAGTTTCAGTGTTATTTAGCCTCGGTGATGAATGCACTGTCTTGTTAGGGTCGCATCTCTCCAGGGTTGTGCGGCCCATCAGTGCACAGCAATGGGAAGGGCTTTACTGCAGCTTCAGGCCACGTGACTCACATGCTGAATGACTCAGCGCCAACATCTTTCAGCCGGAGTGTTTTGGACAAACGTTTCCATGCTGATGTTGACAAGTTAATGCTGACTATACTGTGTATCTTATGGCATGCAAAGACTTTTAAATGTCATACAGTTTAAAAGAAAGGAGGGTAACATTACACTACTACTGTTAGAGTAACAATACTATTAATTACACTGACATATGCTGAGTAGCAGTGTGTCTGACAAAGAACTACACATTGATGCTAGATTCCATTCTGCAAGTGCATAGGATCAATATGACGTTACACATCATCACTTATTATACTGTAGTCACAGTACAGTAGTCCAGTTACATTGTAACAGCGGTGATGTGATGGAAGGTGTTAGAGACTCTCACCGGTGGTCCAGATGGCCCTGGAGGTCCTTTGCTGTCCTGCGAACAGGTGCATGCATGAGGCAGAGCGGGACAGTCTTGCTCAACTCTCTGCAGAGACACAAAGATAACAGATCTCAGAACAGCCTTACCCACACATCTTTATAGGTTAAAGTCAACCACCAGAACAAATGCAATTCCCTTTTGTCATTAATCCACGGCAGAACAAACATACAGCAGTTCAAAGATATTGTTCTCCCTGTCCACAGGCTGCCACGTTTGTTTGTCTGCTACAAGCCTACGTAATTGGATTATTTGCGGAGGGCTCATGGGTTTGTGGAAGCGAGACCCAGGTGCCAAAAAAGCTGGCAGTGGTTTCAGCAGGACCTGAGGTGAATCGCAACTGAACTCAGAGAGAAAACTGCAACAGATTATCAAGGAGCCTGAGTCAGACAGAAGGAAGGGACCTTTAACAAATAACTTTACTCAGTCAACTTAGCAATTCTGCCTTTCTGTTAAGGAACACCTCACACAGGCTGTATAGTGGTCCACCTCAAAACCAGCAACACTCAGCTGGAAAGTTTAACTCCCCAAATAGCATCAATGGAGTTAAAATCCTTCTGTGTTATTCATTTTCTCAAACTGATACGTCAGTGTAGACTTGTTACGAACAATGCCAAGAGAGAGAGAACAATGTCAAGAGAGAGAGAACAATGCCAAGAGAGAGAACAATGCCAAGAGAGAGAGAATGATAGAGGAGGGTGGCAGTAAAGGAAGAGACAGAGAGAGAAGGATGAAAACAAGAACTGCAGTGAAAGAAGAAAAGTCTAAAGTTTTTTATGAGCTGAAATCATAACAGTTGTAATGTGACGTCTAAAAGGTGACCAAACCCAACCCAATAAGTGGTTCACAAAAATCATCACACCTGAGAAAGTAAATCCAGATATGAAGCACAGTTATCATTATCAGTGATGACAACTCATTGATGACCTGTAGCTAGAATAGCAAGACTTTCCCAGCAGATTAGATCAGTGTATAGAACCATCATTATAATAAAGTTCTTGGATTGTTCGTTGGTTCTGAACGAATGGGAACAATCATCAATGAATCATTAATGTGTCCTTGGTCTGAGAGAACCATCTAGAAAAGCTGCTTTCAGCGCAACATGTGGACATAATTATTCAACAACCAGCAACTAAATGTCTTATAGATTTTCGTTGTTGTTGTTGTTATTGGTAACCGGATTGTTGGATTGGTTTGTTTGTAAGCTGAGGAGTCGGGGAATAGGAAAGAACGCCTTGTGCTTTGATAGTTATCCAGTCGGCTCCGTGCTCTGATGGAGCACCACACCACGGTGCGATGACAGAGTAATCAGTCGCCTCTTACCTGGCCTGGGAGCTCACAGCATTTATCTCTGCTGGCCCACGAGGTGCTACAGACAATATCAAACATCTGAAGGTGAAACTGTGGACAAAGAAACGCACACAAACAACAGATTATACAGGCATTCCACACGGGGGAGTGTGTTATGAAAGTGAGCAGCTTATTAACGCTAAAGCTTTATGAAACAAACAGATTAAACTGGACAGTATTCACATAACTTAGCATGACGCTGACTCGGTCACCACCAGCACTTTGTTTCCAACGGCTGTTAGTGGAGTCCATGTTTGCTCATTATGGGTTTTGTTTGGGGAAATGGCTGATCTTTTTGTTATTCAACACTTTCCAGAATCCCTTCCAAAGATTTTAGCAAATAATTACTGCAACAATTAGCCTGATCCATTCCTCCTTTTCCTCCTCCGCGTATGACTCCATCCCTAACACGTACCACAACCAACCACGCCCACCTCCACCTCATCTGAATCCCTAACACACGTACCACAACCAACCACGCCCACCTCCACCTCGTCTGAATCCCTAACACACGTACCACAACCAACCACGCCCACCTCCCCCTACACACATACTACAACCAACCACGCCCACCTCCACCTCGTCTGAATCCTCACTCCTCACCAGTCTCCTCTCCTTTCTGTAGCCTCCGGTTCCTGTCTCTTTCTTCTGTTTTTTTTCACTGCAGACTTTAGATTATGGTTTCGTTCTTCAGTTCTTCCACCCCCAGTGATTGACCCCAGCTTCTTTACCCTGCTTCTCGCTCTTGAATTGTGCTTTTTTGCCCTGTTCCATTCCTGTAAGCCTCAAGTCCTGCGGATCCTGTCAGCCGTCATGTTGCACTTCATTACACAGCAGAAATTAGCAGTTTCCAAAGGACAAGCTATAACAAAACCTATTGTAGAAGACCCATCATTATAAATCATAAAAGCTGCTCTTCTACTGGTGTCACATGATCTGCTCTTCACATCAAAATGCTCCCCTCAGGAAAGATAAGAGAGGGAGAAATTGCTTTGCAAAGCTCTCCTTTCACTATGAGGTGAAGACCATCAATCACTGTGCATCTATCAAACTCTGCACAAAGGGCCACTCCTTAGAGAAGCCTACAGAGGGGCGGGTGTCGCCTAGGAGACAGAGGTGGCACAGTTTCTGAATGGCTTTTTTCTGTTAAGGGACTCCCAGAATCATCCTCAAAGATCAGCACGGCCATTGTCCCAGACGAACACCGTGGCTCCCGTCCCCAGAGCAGTTCTGGTGTTCTTACCGGTGCCGAACCGCCCCTGGTCCCGTGCGAGCGCACCATTCGGCCAAGAACCTCCAGGCCGTCGGTAGTGATGTTACCCGCAGCGTTGATCAGCTTCTCTCCAGCCTCCTGGCAGTCGATCACCACCTTGGCCGAGGTCTTGCTGATCACCACGTGAAGCTGCAGGGGAGACAGGAAGAACGATCGATCTTCCGATAATCAACGTGCCGTCAGTGTATTCACAGAGGTGTCAGATGTTCAAAATCTCTGCGGTGGTGTAACAAGCAAATCAACAAGCGTCGTAAACGATATTCCTGTCTGGTGTAAGTGCCAAAACAAACAGAGGAACAGTAAAATCTGGGGGTCACTAGAGTTCAAGACTGTGTGAGGAATCAAGCACAGAGCATGTCACATCTGAATGGATCTGGGGCAAAACTCAATTTTCTTTTGTTCTGTGTGTGTGTGTGTGTGTGTGTGTAAGTGGGTATGAGAGAAGCCGAGACAGTGAGAAAGATGTCAGGCAGACTGCTGGGAGGGCAGGCTGGTGAAGGCAGGCTGGTGAAGGCAGGCTCAGGCCCAGCTAATTACTGTGTAGTCACACACCAGTGGTAATTACGTGGAATTATGGTGCCTTCTCACGTTTTGCTGCCCCAGAAAAACTTAAATACCATTGCTGAGGCAGACAAACTTATGAAAACATGCATGCCAAGACTACAAAAGACTGTAGTGGGATTAAAAGGTGCGCTTTTACAGGTGAATACTAAAGCCTCAGTGGTTCCCACATTTCAATTCGAACCGCATGTCCATTTGATACAACGGCTAAACTGACAGCATGCTACATGCTGTACCTGTGCAGTTCGTGTGTGTATGAGTGTGTGTGTGTGTGTGTGTGTGTGTGTGAGAGAGAGAGAGAGAGACAGAGAGAAAGAGAGAGATACTATTAATTCTAAGCCTCTGAGTGGTGAATGTGATTTTAAAGAGATGTGTCATTTGTGAATTGAAGTCAGCACTTCTATGATGCTATTCACCCCAAGAGAAACGTTCGAAGGCACAGCAGCTCTTTCTCAGCTTTGGCCTGTGTGGTGTTCTTCACTCCTCTGATCAATCCTCAGATAATTCCAGTGCCAACATGATATATTGGCTTATTTCACACCCTGTGCCTGTGCTCTGTTCCCTGTTCTCTAACACAGCCTGACGCTGTGGTCTGTTCCCTGTTCTCTAACACAGCCTGACACTGTGCTCTGTTCCCTGTTCTCTAACACAGCCTGACGCTGTGGTCTGTTCCCTGCTCTCTAACACAGCCTGACACTGTGCTCTGTTCCCTGTTCTCTAACACAGCCTGACGCTGTGCTCTGTTCCCTGTTCTCTAACACAGCCTGACGCTGTGCTCTGTTCCCTGTTCTCTAACACTGCCTGACGCTGTGCTCTGTTCCCTGTTCT
>JAOYMR010000007.1:3619176-3630035 GCA_025802075.1 Tenebrosternarchus preto | reverse complement strand
CACCATAAGAAACAAAATATAGGCCTGAAAACTTTGGTGCCCCTTGGCTGATTAAGCAGTGCTGGTAGATGCATTCGCAGTGTGCTGCCAAGGCGCTGGTTGGTTAAGAGTGTATTAAACATGGTGGAGGAGGTGGAGGAGCCTCTTCTCTCCACCACAGACTCAACTATAAGTGCACATAATGGAAGGCAGGGGTTTATAGAGGCTCCACTTGATTCTTTCCTCAAAGGATTTCAGTGGAAAACAGAAATGAATGATGTTTTCTCCCTCTAGTGTGATAAAACCAAAATAAGAGTCTCTGCAGATGGCAGAAAGGCCATAGAGAAACAGATGTTGCCCACGGTGGTTAGTAGCTAGTCTGTCTGTCCTGGCACGTATATCTTTTGTCTTGTGCATTTGGATGTTTATTTTATAACTTTATTCTAAAATCATTACAACACATGTTAATCTCTGAAGCATGAGGTACAAGTGTGTGTGTGTGTGTGTGTGTGTGTGTGTGTGTGTGTGTGTGTGTGTGTGTGTGTGTGGATGGACACACACCTGATGTGGGTTGCCAGATGACCCTGTAGCCTGTAGGGGGGAAGGCCGGGTGTTCCCAGGTGAGGCGGAACCTGTCGTACCATTCATCAGACACCCGCAGGTTTGTGGGGGCGGACAGTGGCACTGGCCGTCAGAGAGGAGACACAAACAGCCAGCAGCTGTGTTTACACCATCGCCTGCAGCTCACAGGCTTCCAGCAGACGCTGGTTTCCAGAGAAACACCCAACAGGTTCTTTCACCACAACATCAATCACTGCACAAGCTATTCTTGCAGCTGTGACCGTTATTTTCTGCACTGGCCAGAATGACTCCTTGATCAAACTTGCCTTGTTTTTCATGGGCTGAGTACTCCACAAATACCCAGTGGATATTTGCAACATCCCACGATAGTCAAAATCAAGGACAAAGTAGGTTAAAATAGAACCATTAATCAATGCCTGCTGACATTAATGTATATTACATCGGTTGCAAACATAAGCCTCAGTACATTTGCAGTTACAGTCCATTTCAAGGTGACATTAACATTTTTAATCAGTGAGGTGCAGAACAGTAAATTGTCATTTGAAAGTGATCATTGAGAGTATGGTAAGCATAATCAATTCCATCAGAGCAAATAAGGCAGGCTTGATCGCTTCATTACTGCTGTAAGAGTGCTGCTGTAATGGATGGTTTTCATTAAGCTTATTAGTGAGCAAAATCAATATTGGTCTGCCTGACTGAAAACACGCACCAGAGGGGTGGAGACTGAACCAGTGGCCTCCATCAACCACATCGACATACAACAGCTTCTGCAAAGCTCCCGCACAGAATGGTCTGTCTTCCTCTGATACAGCAGGTGCTCTAATGTACTACAATCCCAAATATATGGTTCTTATATAGTTAGTGGGTGTTTTACAGATGATTTACAATGAAATAACATGATGTGCAGAGACAATATGTGAACTAGGCCCAAAACTGAACTGGAATGTAAGAGGGCAGTTTAAGAGTGTTGGCAGCACAGGCAATACATATATATTAATAAATAAAGTAAAAACTCAAAGGAAATTAAATTAAATGCCATAAATGTAAATGTAAATCATATTAGTGATGTGGACAAAAGTACAAGGGAGGAGAATATGGAACAGAAGATTATGAGGAACAAATGAGAAACAAAAGAAAAATAACCGCAACAGCACTGTTAATTATGTAGGGCGTATCTTCACTGTCATGGATTAGGATAAGATGCCCTCAGGGTCTCCATGTCTTCCTTCTCATTTTTATCACAAGAGCAGTTGTGAAATGCACAGTTAACTCCATTCTCAAAAATACTTTCTGGATTGGTAAATTACCTTGAAAGTTTTCACTGGCATTGAATTGAACTTTACACCTTAAGTACAAACACTCCAAATTACGTATTCATTAGGAAAAACCCACAAAATTAACAAAACATGCAATTGTGTAATGGGGCAAGATAGAGTCCTCTGGAGATGGAGTCCTGTGGAGATGGAGTCCTCTGTAGATCCTATTAGTAGATCAGCGTGGACGGTTCATGTGGGCTTGTACATTTTTTGTTGGCTCAAACCTTTAATAAAGTTTTCCAGCATGCGTTTCTAAATGCATTTCTACATGCATCTGTGCAAACCCCTGCTATGTCGTCAAAACCAGCCCAACCATAAAAGCAACCAGTGAAAAGCAATGATGCTGTCACAAAGTACAGTAAGTGAACTTCTGAGTTGGAATATAACATCTCACCACTCATCACACTGATCTCACCACTCATCACACTGATCTCAACATTCATCACACTGATCTCACCACTCATCACACTGATCTCAACATTCATCACACTGATCTCACCACTAATCACACTGATCTCACCATTCATCACACTGATCTCACCACTAATCACACTGATCTCACCATTCATCACACTGATCACGCCATTCATCACACTGATCTCACCACTCATCACACTGATCTCACCACTCGTCACACGCCACGCGCCCATGTTTTGTACAGTGTGTACTTCTGTGAAAGGCCATCAACCTCTACCAAGGGCACAACTATCACGAATGTCATTAAATCACACCTGCATAATATAAAGAGAGACAGTTGTTATCGACTCGGTGTAATGTGTGTACTTCCTGTCCTTACGTGTACTTCCTGTGGTGGACACGACAAGCGTGGTGTCCTCCCCATCTGGGTAGGTGGGGGTCACCGTGATCTTGTACTCTGTATCCGAGAGGAGAGGCTGCAACAGCACGCTCTTCTCCTCACCTGGGACCAGCACCTGGACAAGGGATGAAGATAAGAACAGAGAGTTCTGTACTGGGGGAGGGGGGGAGTGTCTGAATGTGTGGGAAAAGATAAATGAAGAGGGAAATGAAAGTATACATGACACATGGATGCTTCAGGAATAGTGAATATGAATGTTAGTGAAGTGTGGGTGATTTTGAGGTTAAGTGTGGGTGAAGTTGAGGTGATCTGAAGTTGATACAGCTTGCATACTGAACGAAGCAGTTACAGTGGGAGAGAAGGAGCTGACTTCTCTTCATAGTGCTGTACTCAGACTCAGACACACCATCAATCACTCACATCATCTTGGATCTTCTTTTAGAGTGTGTGGCAGCCAGTAGCTGTTACTGTGTGGGTGTCTGTCTCTATGTGATAATATGATATTCAGGCAAAATAACTAGAGCTGAGACAAGTCCAAACGTATGGAAGCATCTTGCCCTAGATAACAATGAACCAATGTACTGAAAAACCCAGGGAAGTTTCCTTCTGCTGTTAGTGGAAATCAACATCAACTGAGGTGCCATCTTGCTTTGCTGCTCCTTCTAGCCTTGGGTCAGTGAAAATGACCACTATTTAAATTAGAACATAAGTTTTATGTAGTCAAAACATTTACTGGGAAGAAAGCTACAGAGTCTCACAAAAGGTGAGGACACCCCTCACATTTTGTAAATATTGTATTATATCTTTTCGTTGGACAACACTGAAGATATGACACTTTGATATAATTTAAAGTAGTCAGTGTATAGCTTGGATAAAAGTGTACATTTGTTGTGCCCTCAAAATAACACAGCCAGTAAACTGCTGACAACGAAAGTGAGTAAAACCCGTAAGAGAGAATGGCCAGATTGTGCCCAAAGCATCAATATGTTGTGTAGCCACCATTATGTTCCAGCACTGCCTTAACTCTGTTGGGCGTGGAGTTCACTAGAGCTTCACAGGTTGTTACTGGAATCCTCTTCCACTCCTCCATGATGACATCACAGGGCTGGTGGATGTTGAAGACCTTGCGCTCCTCCACCTTCTGTTTGAGGATCACCCACAGATGCTACACCCTTTAGGTCTGGAGACATGCTTGGCCAGTCCAGCATCTTTACCCTCAATTTCTTTAGCAAGGCAGTGGTCGTGTGTGTTTGGGATTGTTATCATGTTGGCATCCTGTCCTGTGGCCCCGTTTCTGAAGGAGGGCATCATTCTTCACAGTACACACAGTTGGCATTCATGGTTCAGACAGCCAGCAGCACTCATGCAGCCCCAAACCATGATACTCCCACCGCCATGCTTGACTGTAGGTAAGACACACATGTCTTTGTACTCCTCACCTGGTTGCCACCACACACACTTGACACCATCTGAACCAAAAAAGTTTATCTTGGTCTCATCAGACCACAGGACATGGTTCCAGTAATCCATGTTCAGTCTGTTTGTCTCATTTTCAGGCAACGCCTGGATATGACACTGAGCATGTGCACTCAACTTCTCTGGTTGACCATGTCCTGTCCTGTTAAGTTGCTGTATGGTCTTGGCCACCGTGCTGCAGCTCAGTTTCAGGGTGTTGGTAATCTTCTTATAGCCTAGACCATCTTTATGTAGAGCAACAATTCTTTTTTCAGATCCTCAGAGAGTTCTTTACCATGAGGTGCCATGTTGAACTTCCAGTGACCAGTATGAGAGTGTGAGAGTGATAACACCAAATGTAACACACCTGCTCCCCATCCACACCTGAGACCTTGTGACACTCAAGAGTCCCATGACACCAGGGATGAAAAATGGCTAATTGGCCACAATTTGTCCATTTTCTCTTAGGGGTTTTACTCACTTTCGTTACCATTAGACATTACTGGCTGTGTACTGAGTTATTTTGAGGGCACAGCAATTTACACTGTTATCCAAGCTGTACACTGACTACTTTACACTGTATCAAACTGTCATATCTTCAGTGTTGTCCCATAAAAAGACATATATTTACATATATGTAAATATAATAAAATATTTACAAAAATGTGTGGCATGTCCTCACTTTTGAGAGATACTGTATATTTGATTTTATGTCTTTGATTTCCATATGTGTACAAAAGTCAGTTTCACTCAGCACTGGATTTGAAAGTAAATGAGAATCACATTATCACTAATTAAAATGAGGAGATTAATGGTTTATTTGAGCTTATTTGCTGTGTGGATTATTTTTCAGAGCATCTCTGGGAAATTACTCTGCCAAACAAATCTGATTTAACTAAATTAAATAAGCTTGGCAGAGTGACTTCAAAGCAACAAGAAAATATGACAAGTGTTACACATAATTCCCCTGAATCTGTTTCTCTAATCATTTAATGAAACTGCTGAAACAAAATCAGACTTCAAACTAACTGTAACTGCAATGAGTATTTTGATCATGATTCATTTCTCCTCCTTCGAGTTCAAACTGCAGCGTTCAGTGACCCTTGTCAGGCAGACACTCAGTCAGTCTCTATTCGGATAGACCAGTCTGGCCAAGGTAGTCTGTTCTGCAAAATAACACCCATTAGTGGAGCTGTCCACCAGACCTGTGGTGCTGAAACCTGCTGACTAGAGTTAGGTTCTCTTTACTTCCGCTCTCTTTCCTTCTCTCTCTCTAATTGTCTTTCAAACATTCTCTCAAAATGATCACGTCCTCATCTGACCCTTGTCATGTCCGGCTGTGTTCACTCTCTCCTTCTTTCTCTCACTCTTTTTTTCTTCCAGTCTCCTTCATTTTGTCTACTCCTCCCCCTCAGTGAGCTAAACGTCAGTTAAAAAGGTAATGGATTTTCCTTTGTCGTACTCGTGCCTATATTATCTCCCTCTCAACCTGACCTGCTGAGGCTCGTTGAATGAAAACTCAACTGATCCTGACGGTGTGATAGTTACTTTCATACTTTCAGCACAGAGTTACCAGAGAAGAACTTTGGGAGGTGCTGCCCCAGAATGATCTAAATGTTTTATCAGTAAGCAAGATGACTCCTATCTATTGCTTAGCTCTCGTTTGCAGATTCAGCTGAATAGCACCACGACAGATCATAAGCATGGCAGAATATGATTGGAGGAAAATCAATCAGATGTAAAGTAAAAAATGGATTTGCACATCAAATGTATCATGGAGCATGAATTCACAACTGTTCCGCTTCACAGCAAGATTCAGTTGCTAAGAAATAACTTGCAAGAAGCAGAGGTTTTTTACACTATAGGGAACCACGTTCAAAACAGCCACTCAGCTTTGAGCTAGAGGCGTCCTTACAGTGGGAAATAGGGATAGAGCATCGGCATCCCCAAGGGTTACCTGTACCTGCCTTTGTAGAGATGGATTACACAGCTGTGTGTGTGTGTGTGTTATTTGTGTGTGCATATTTGAGAACTGAAAAGAGTATGATAGATAGATAGATAGATAGATAGATAGATAGATAGATACTTTTATATGTGGCATCACTGAAGCAGGTATATGAGGAAAATGTGTATCTGTGTGTGTGTGTGTGTGTGTGTGTGCGTGTGTGTGTAGAAAAATGGTACAGTGTGTGTATAGAATAAAGGTACAGGTGTTGTTACACAGATGAATTAAGAATGAAGTCTTTCTCAGTGCATAATCGTAATAAATGTGTCATATTTGTGTAAGTTCAAATATTCTATGAAATAATAGACCCTGACTGGTACATTATAAGGGTCCACCTTTCCCTAATAGGTTTTTATTATATGAGACAGAATAGGTAAACACCTTTTCTACATAGGTTCAGAAGACAGTTTTGATCAATGATTTATGCTGGTTTGTGTGCGTGTGTGTGTGTGGGTGTGAGCATGTGTGTGTGAAAATGTGTGTGTGTGTGTGTGTATGTGTGTGAATGCATGTTTGTGTATGTGTGTATGTGTGTGTGTATGTGTGTGTGTGTGTGTAAGAAGTCCTTACCGACTTCTCCGTTTGCTCTCCTCTCAGGCTGACGTAGGTCACCCTGTACTCCCCCACATCCACGTCCTGAGGGTCCCAGCTCAGCTGCAGACTGCTCATGGTCTCACCATCCACCCGCAGGTTAGCAACTCCCAGCCGGGACACTGGAGGACACAGCTCAATTAATCTCCATTCAGCTCATTTCAGTACAGCTCAAAACAATCTCAACTCGGTTCAGCAGGCAGTGAGACTGATGAAAACTGATGAAAACCTCCCCAAAACCTACTACACAGAGCTACTGAAACCTACTACACAGAGCTACTGAAACCTACTACACAGAGCTACTGAAACCTACTACACAGAGCTACTGAAACCTACTACACTGAGCTACTGAAACTCAAACAATTGAGAAGCACAAACAACTGAACCACTTAGCAGTGCTGTGCTGCGGTGGGTTTCACTGCAGCTGTAAACAGACGCCATCTGGCTCCTTCAGGACATGAGTTAAGACAACAAAGCAGGGAGACAGGCAACAAAGAGCTGTCTCTGTCTGTCTGCCTGTCTGTCTGCCTGTCTATCTGCAGATCTGCCTTCCCTGAGGGTTGGACATTTTCCTTGCACAGTGCATCACCCAGCATTCACCACGCCGCTCACACTGGGAACACGTGCACACAAAACCTGCTCAGGGTTCAGCTTTTATTAAGATGACAGCAAATCCACTGTCATTAAATACATACAAATTTAATGGATACAAAATGACTGCTGTTTGAAAGACAGTGCTATAATTCCTCCTTATATACACATTCCCAAGCACACCACGAGACCAACCCACTGCCACCTGCTTCTGCTTCCAGCGCCAGCCGAAGCCACACGGAGCTCCATCCCGAGCTGGAGTTCACTCCTCCCACAGCCCCATCAACTGCAGGCATGAAGTGTTATTGCAAAGTGCCCATCTGGACTGGCCAAAATCTACATCCAGATCCCACCACCACCACCACCACCGCCACCTCCCAAAACGCCATGGCAACTGGAATGGTTTATGCCGTGTTGGCAGGCGCCCTGCCTTACATGTGGTCTGCAGTGCTTCTGTTGGTCTGCTCTCTGCCTGGTCCCTGTAGACTGCGGAGAGAAGCACTTCATACTCGGTGAGAGGGGAGAGATTGTTCACCATGTAGGAGTCTGTGCTGCCTTCCACCACCACCTTCACAACACAACACAGAGAAAGAGCATCATTACCTGCGCTCGGTTATGAGCGTTAACCTGGCACGATGCCAAAGTTCAGACATGACTGGAATAGTAACAGCGGGAAACGTATCACATACACAAGTAATAACATTCACATTAATGATTCCAGGAGCAGGAGCGGCAGTTATATTTGAGTCTCCATTTCAAAGTAGTTTGAAGTGGTAAAAGTCTCGTACTTCTGTGCACACCACCAACATGGTGCCAGTGATGGCTGAGGAACTAGCTGAGGAACTAGCTGAGGAACTAGCTGAGGAACTAGCTGAGGAACTAGCTGTTGCATTACAGAAACACAATCCATTCCTTCTATAAGTGGTAGAATATGGTTCTCATATGAGGGGCTGGAGGCTTGGCTGCAGCAGTGATCTCAGAGGGGGATTTGGGAGGCTGGGCTGGGGCTGTGGGATATAGACCCACAGCACCATTCCACTCCTTCTCCCAGCATGTCATTATTTTCTGCTTCGGTGGCTCTCGGCAAACATATCGACCTGCCACGCTATCTGGAGCGTGCAGCTGCACCAAGGCCCCCAGCCCCGGTCCTAAAAACTCCTGATGCGTTTGAGTCCACACACGCACACACACACATGCGAGCACACACTCCGTGATCATGTGAAGCACAGAGAGCTGACACGCGTTTGCTTGGACTGGGCACCCGTGTTGGGGATGATATTTGCTATTATTGCTGTTATTCTTGATGGAGAGTAGCACAGTTGGCCCACATGTACGGTTCAGATTTAGACATACAGAATGATGTATAAATTTGACTCTTAAATAAATCATGCCGTAGTTTCTTCCTGTCAAAATAAAGTTTCCTGTCTTTGTTGGAAAGAATGTTGATGAGAAATTCACAATAAAGTGAAGCTTACAAATCCTTTAAATCAAATTCTGACACCAACTCAACAAAGATAAAATACCATAGTGTATCAAGTACTGCTTGAACCTAAGTGCTGAATCTACATAAACAGTAAAAAAAACATCTCTTTAAAGTTCCTCTCTCGTTATTTTCAGTTAATTTAACCCAGGAGTCTAAGGACTCTGTGATTCTGTGACTCTGTAGCAGGAGTGAAGCAGAGGCTGAATGGATCTGGACACGGATGGAACCTGCCTCATCACCAGCGCCGTGCTACAGAGTCCATCCATCATGTGTTGGACCACACCTGGAGAAGGCTAATGTCAGCAGACGCTATCAGCTGCTCAAAAACCCAAAGCCACATTCAGGGGTGCAGTGATAGTTCAGAAGAAGGTCTTGGAAATTGGAACCTGCAGCTCTGATATCTCATCTCTTTACTTTATTGCACCATGCAGAGAACGTCTGACTGCAGAGTTACGTACGGAGGCACAGTCCTTCTAGAATATTCTGCTCATGAGTCACACCGCAAAAAAATAAACATCCACCAAATGATTTGTAATGTTTATATGGTTGCACTCACAACTCTGCCAAGATCTCCATGTTTTATAGGGTTTATATATTTGCTATCAATACTTTGAGTGTCCAAGAATCTTCTACAGTGCCCAACCTCTGTAGCATCCAGTTCTCCGCGGGCGGCCCAGGTCAGTTTGTACAGCACCACATCATCTGCAGGCTGCGTCCAGCTCACCCGGAAGCTCCTCGCCGTCACCTCACTGATCCTCAGGTTCAGCGGGGCTGGCACACGCTCTAGGTCATACACATGGACATTCAGGACCAATCAGGTTCTCTTATTCACCAAAATAAAAAAAGAAAGGCAGTAAAACGTATGCCTACAAAAAGATATAACAGTGATGCCTTCACCAGCAGAGGGACAGTCCTATGCTAACAGCATTCGCAGTCTGCACTTGTTATCAGATATCCGGTACAAGTTTGCTTCTATTTGGATTCACGGAGGAACATCAGATTTGACCGATGTTGATCCAGCACAGACTCCTGTTGCCGTACTTACTGTCTACTGGAATGCCTTTCACTGTACTCTTATATTACAGTGGAGACCAACGACACAGAGTTCTATCAGGAATAATGAAAGGCCTGATCGGTCACTGACCTCGTACTCAATGCTTGCTGAGTGTAAGATTGCTTTGTCAGCAGTAATTTTTATTTGGATATGTTTTTACGGAGATATGCCTGCGTCAGAGCACAGACACAGAGTCTAAATCTGGTCTACACATGAAGAAAGTACAGCAAAATATGCCAAATATTTTCATTATTGTCTCACAACAATAAAGTATCACAAGGTCCTAAATATGTCTCAATGCTGTCACAAAGTATGAAGCAACATTGTAATATTTGGTTTTCAGTGAGATGTGCCTACGACTCCAACACTGGCAGCACTGATTGTTCAATTGTAGAGCAAAGAGCTGCTGTAAGAGGGTGCAGATGGGAGGAGCACTAACGGGTGGTGCCCTGGGTGGAGATAGGTTCGCTGGCCTCCTCTCTGAACAGGGCGTAGACAGTAACTGAGTACTCCGTGTCTGGTCTCAAATCCAGCAGCTCCAGGTCTGCCACTGTGTCTGCAACTTTAACCTGCAGGACAAAACGCATGTGCCCACAGCACCCTTAGGCTGACAGGTAAGAGATGTGGCTGCTCTCTCAGTGATGCAAAGAAAACTCAGTTTAGTCAATAAGAACAGAAGCACAGCTGACAAGCATGAAGTCATTGAGCACTTTATTCAAATATTCTGAAAGCTTTGAACATTGTTAATTTAATGGGAACATTGGAGAACACCAGACATGTTGATGTAATTCACTGCACAGAGGTAGTTTCAGAATCTTAATATAGAATAGTGTGTTTGAGAAAGTGCAGAAAAGGATGTGCTCTCCATATTAGGACATACAGGTACACAGACACACAAATACCCAGGTACTCTCACTATTAGATACTCATGTACTCTTGGTGTCTCACCTCTCTCTCACTATTAGATACTCATGTACTCTTGGTGT
>JAOYMR010000007.1:3596094-3611463 GCA_025802075.1 Tenebrosternarchus preto | reverse complement strand
GAGAGAGAGGGAGAGGGAGAGAGAGAGAGAGAGGGAGAGAGAGAGAAAGAGAGAGAGGGAGAGAGAGAGAGAGCGGGAGAGAGAGGGAGAGAGAGAGAGAGGGAGAGAGAGAGAGAGAGAGAGAGAGAGAGACCAAGGATAAGAATAAGAGGCTGAGAGACACTCCAAAGTTCATCTTTAAATACCATTCATCCATTCTATCCATTCTATCCATTCTAACCATTCTATCCATTCTAACCATTCTAACCATTCTCTGCCCACGCTGCTTGGCACCCCCCCCTCACCACCCCCCAACCCTGTCCTGACTCCTCTATTATCCAAAACAATGCAGACTGCCTTTTTTCATAAGCAGAGGGGAGCACAACTGATTGACTTAACCTCTGTAGAATATGTTTATTACACGGCATCTGTACACGTACACAGCTGGCCCTCGCCTGCGGCAGCCTTCTCTCACATGGTGTGCCATGGCAAATACGCTGTGGCTTCTGGGAGCCGCAACACTCAGTGCCAAGCAGACCAGAGCCAGACAGAGGCTGGCTTTGTTAAAAACAGCCAGCCTAACTAATTGGCCCACTCAATCCCAACAACCTGAGCTAACAGACAGTATAACATTAAATCTAGAACTTTAGGACTTGTGAAGTCCTGCTTTTTGAATCATTCTGTCATCCTTGTGATAGCACTGCCAGTAGTGAAAACAACTGAGTGTGTCATTGTCTTACTGAATGAGACCCAAAGAGCCAGGAGAACACAGGCCACAAGCTGACATTGCTCAGAACACACAAAGACCTTTTCTTGTTTTCGAGAGTTGGCACAAGGCATGAGGGGAGCCACAGGTCAATTCACATTTACCCTTCTGTGAACTGAATTCACCAGAAGGGTGGAGGGGGAGGAGAGAAAAGACCTTGAAAAGCATTTCTGATGCTAATGTGTAGGGGAAATGATCCAGCCCACATCTAGATTCCTCCCTGTGAACTGACTGCAAAGCGTGTTAATTACAAGCTTGCATGCTTCTTAAAACCAACTGATCCCCAGCTCTGCATGTACTCAGTCTTCAGAACTGCTCTGAACTACTAGATGAGTTTCGTCCAATTATAGAATACATAATACATCAACTGGCCTATCCATGACAATAAAGTAATACCTTCAAGCAAACTCAGGATCCAGTCTGAGACCAACCACTTCAGTCCAAGCGCTGAGTCACGCGGCCCAATCCAGCCTCTATGCTGCTCCACTTCAGCTTTATAAAGTTCAGTTCTCATGCTCCTCTAGCCTCCAGTTGAGCTGAACATTAGTCTCACTCCCACAACATTTGGCCTACTTCATTATTCAGGGTACAGGGCCTTGTTAATGCTGTCTGGGCTTTTCAAGGCGGATTTACTGCTTTTTCCATTCTCATTCTTTTTAAACTACTCTTTGACAAATGGTTTTTAAAAAAAGCCCAAATCTGTCTGGCAATGTAACTTGTTTTGTAAGTTGGTGCTTATATATTTGTGAGGTGCTGCCTCATGGTTTTTACTGAAACACAAACTTTGGCAGTGTCTTGCCTGCTGGGACTTTCATCACCACATCTGGGATAAGCATGGGAGCATGGGTTAAGTAAGTGTGGGAGTATGGGATAAGTGTGGGAGTATGGGATAAGTGTGGGAGTATGAGATAAGTATGGGGTAGGTATGGGATAAGTGTGGGAGTATGGGATAAGTGCGGGAGTATGGGATAAGTGTAGGAGTATGGGATAAGTATAGGATAAGTATGGGATACAGTATAGTAACCCCCCCACAGTTTTACAGTATAGTAACCCCACACAGTTTTACAGTATAGTAACCCCACACAGTTTTACAGTATAGTAACCCCACACAGTTTTCTTTTAGCAGGTGTGGTTAAAAATGGTTCTGACATTCATTGAATTACTGAGAAAGTATTAGGTAAAAGTTTTCATTTGGACCCAAGTTTATATATTTTATATCCAGGTCATAGTGATGAATGATAATCAAGATTATCAGGGAGGAGAGTCTTTAACTACTTACCAAAAAAAGTCTTTTATTGTTGTGGATTTTTTCAGATGTTTCACCTCCCCTGATAGATTGCTGGACAATTTTCCTTTCAAGAGCGCTGGTATATATCACCTGTATGAGAAATACGGGCTGGAAGTGGTTTTATTTTTTTGATCATCTGTTTGTGTTTTTGTAAGTGTTGCTGTTATTATTGTTGTTATTGTCGTCTTCAGTATTATTATTACCATCACTACTATGATCATTACATTATGACCCACTACATTCATTGTGTTCATTTGGCAGTTTTGTTGTGTTTTGTGCAGCCCTTCTGTGAGATTACTGGGCTAACTGACCTCGTTTTCATAAAGATTAATCTTTTACATGACCCCTTTTTTCTTAGTGCTGTGAGATTGGAAAGTTCACACCTCTAAGGCCTCATTTCAAAATACTTTTAACATCCATTAATCCCCCCTGCCATATAATAATCACAAGGATGTCATTCATCCTTCTGATCACTGCAAAAAATCCAATAATAACTCAAGCAAGTTTCAGCAAATCTTTTATGCCACAAAACAAAAAGCATAATCTGAACAAGCATAATCTGAACAAGCATAATCTGAACAAGCATAATCTGGTCCATGACATCAGCTTCAAAAGATATACAGAAAGAAATAAGTAAGGCCATTATTAGATTCTGCCAAACGAACCTTCACTCTCTGCACTTCAACTCTTCTCTGTTCATAAAAGTAAAGAATCCTGAGTTAAGAATATCCAAGGGACTCAACTCCTAGTAGTTCAGTTTAAAGGCACAGGATCTAATGAGTGTGCCAGCCCCCACCCAACAGAGACTTCACCTGCATTTCCCCCAGAGCAACATCGCATCACCACACAGGGTAAGCAACGCCAACATCTATTAAGACGCAGGACAACCATCTTGCAGAATAAAAGCAGTTGCAGATCTGAAAGATGCAGCATTTTAGCATTTAATCTCAGACCCTTGCAATATGAAAGAGAATATATGAGAGAGAGTAAATGAGTATGTATGAGAGGGAGGGAGGGGCACTACTGTCCTCTGGTAATGAGTGAACTACTTATCTCCTGCCAAGCACTGCTGCATTAGAAAGCTACAGACACTGGAAGTGATGAGGGCAAGAGTCCACATGTGAGGGTTAAGAGCAGGACACTGTCCTTATGTGCAGGAGTCTTCAGCACACCTAGCACAGGCCCTGCTCTTCATCAACCTTTCACCTACTGACCATCAGCTTTTTCTGTGCAGTAAACACATGTGTACAACATGGTGAAGAGTGTACCAGAAATAAGTCCTTTTGTTTACACTTTATGTCAGTTTATCATGCTATGACTCAAGTAAGGCTCTCCACAATAATTGGCAATAGGTAAAGTTGCCTTAAAAACAATGTAAAAAATGCTTTGTTCTATAGTGGCTTGATCTTAAATTGAAAATGTAAGAGAAATCTAACATTTTAAAGAGGCAAAAGTATTTTAAAAAACTTTCTGAAAAGTTTTTGACACTTCTGCATTTATTACTTTGTCCATCCTGCCTTTTCCAAGATAATAGAACGAACGTGTCTCTTATAATGCTGGTGAAGAGGGAAAAGCCTATTCCTATATACTGAGACTATCCAGACTCTTTAGAGCCCCCAGCCTTTGTCTGAATGCAGGGTTTTGGTCAGGAGGCTGGGACAGGCACTGTAAAAGCACTGCATTTTGTGGTCGGTGAACCAATTTCTTTAGTTATATTTTGGGCTATTGCCATTCTGGAAGACCTAACCAGTTTTAACCCAAAGGCAGACAGATTTTGATCTAAAACCTCAAGGTATATGAGGGGCACCATGAAGCCATGTTTCATACAGTTCCATGTGCATGTGGAAACAACACCAGGACACCATAAATCCACAACAGAAGTTCTGTTTTATGCTTGAAAACCTAATGATAAAGATTACTTAGATTCTCATATTTTAAGGGTAAGACTAGTTTTATATACAGGGGATCAACAATGCACAGATGCTAAATGTCTAGCATCATATATCACAATGACACAGGCAGGTGTTTTAAAGTTTTATAACTGTTGTTGTTTGTTTATTGATGTTCGCTGTGCCCCTGGCACCCTTAAAGTATCAAGTGTGTGATGGACATTAGCAAACAACTGCTTGAAAATCTAACTTTCCTTAAACCAACCCAACAAACAAACCAAAAACAGAGAACAGATTACAAACTGATTCAAGTACAGTTTGTAAATACACAAGTGATGTACTCACCACTTATTTGAAAGCTATTTGACAAAACCCTACCAAGCACTTCAATACTGAAGAACACTGAACCACACATATTATCAACAGTGACAAAGATCTCCGTGCTTTTTGATGAAAAAACGTTTGTGCATGATAACTGATATTGTTATTCTAATATTAATGAATGGATTTAAAACACAGATTTAACAATTGTTTCTACTAATGAACTGCATATATATGGTGAGGTATGTAAATAGTCCCATACAGTCCTTAGGGTATATTACTCCACTCTTTCTCTGGTTCTAACAGCAGCTACAGGTCAGTTTTATACAACACTGGCACACTCTCCATACCTCATGCTTCTCCATCAGTGGTCCTGGGGAAAATCTTCCCAAACTAATGCCACAGGCTTATTTTTCAGCCCTCATTTCATAAGAGACACCAGGCTTTTTACTGCATATTGGATGTATGAGTGTGTGTGTGTGTGTGTGTGTGTGTGAGAGAGAGAGAGAGAGAGTGAGTGTGTGTGTGTGTGTGTGTGTGTGTGTGTGTGTGTGTGTGTGTGCAACAATGTGCACTCCACATGGTTGACAGCTCTCACACAAACATCCACTGAAGGCATCAAAAATCCCTCTAGGGAGAAGCTTAAATAAATAATAATGTAAGAAATTAATGTGGTTATAAATATAATTAATGTGGTTATAAATATAATTGCACAGGCAGAGTTTATTCCTGCCTCTGACAGGTGTTATGAAAATATTAGCTCCCTCTGCAACCCTGGGCTCCCTCAGCTCTGCTGACTTTATGTATGAGGAGAGTCATAGAACATCCTCTTAAGTCATCCATTAGCCTGTGTTGACCTTCAGCACAGGATATAAACCGTTTGCTCGTCTGCCTACACTTTTTCAGACAAACAGCTGTGAAAACAAAGAGCATTTGAAAACTTTAAAAGGATTTTTGGGTATCAATTCAAATCAGCCCACAGCAGAGCAGACACAATGTTGTTTGGTTCTTTATTTTGTTCCTACTGAGAAGATTATTCACCAGAAGTGGAATGTTACACTGCAGTCTGTAGTTTTACTCCAATGACTTAAAAATGGACTTAGCAAAGTCTTTCAATGTTACTAAATACACAGTCAAAAATTCTATGCTCTGTACTGCTAATGAATCAAGAGAGAGAGAGAGAGAGAGAGAGAGATAAAGAGACAGAGAGAGAGGGAGAGGTATGGTGACTGACTCAGGACACATCTGTTTGACCTTTTGGGGAAACTACCTCCAGGAAACTAATATCTCGCAAACAGGGAGGGACGGCCTCATGGCATTCTGAATGTTTAAACAAAGACGACAGACCAGAGGGAGAAAGACCAAGGGAGAGAGAGAGAGAAAGGGAAGAGAGAGAGAGAGAGAGAGAGAGAGAGTGAGAGTGAGAGAGAGGTCAGTCTCCAATGGCCACATAGTCCTCCCATCAGCAGCGTTTTACTCGGATTGCCATCTTCAAAAAAAGATACACATCGACACTCCCACGTTACTCCTCACAGCTGTCTCCTCTGCTCTCTTCCTCACGCTTCCTCAGGAGAGAGGGAGGGAGGGAAGAGAGAGAGAGAGAGAGAGAGAGAGAGAGAAGCAAGCGCACCAGACAGTGTGGATGAATGACATACTGTAAACGCCCACTCAGAACCTCCAGAGCAAATCCACTCAAAGCACAGTTTGGACAGATGTCCCAGAACCTAGTGATTACACCAGTGCTTCCTTTCCCCTCGAGCTGACCTTTATGGATACTGCATAAAAATACCTGAATACTCACACACACACACACACACACACACACACACACACACACACACACACACACACAATGACCTCATCCATAAATTAAATAATTTGCTTGTATAAAAGTCACTACCTCTAAGGAAGTCAATTGATGCCTATGTCAAGGATAGTAATAAACAAAAATGGGCCATGGGAATTCTGGTGTATGATTGGTTATTCATGGGAATTCTGGTGTATGATTGGTTATTCATGGGAATTCTGGTGTATGATTGGTTATTCCTGGGAATTCTGCTGTATGACTGGTTATTCATGGGAATTCTGGTGTATGATTGGTTATTCCTGGGAATTCTGCTGTATGATTCGTTATTCATGGGAATTCTGCTGTATGATTGGTTATTCATTCCTCTGTACATGAGAATGGGAATTACATCCAAGACACCAGAGCAGATAATGAAATCCTCAAAGCATCTTATCTTTAATTAAAGTTTACTGACCAAAACCACTACAGGCCAGTGTAATATAGGGGCTAATGCAGAAAATAAAGTCAATACAGGTTTGTTCATCGGTCAGCTAATCTCACAGCAGGCAGACACACCCTTGGCCGCGTTGCTGTTTTCTTGGTTACATGGCAGATTTAATCAGATCAAATTAAACAGGAAACAGAGCGGGAGAAAACGTCAAAAAGTCGTTACAATATTAAGGGTGTCTAATGCCATTTGGTGACGTGGGCTACGGATGAATGCTGGCCGCGTGGCTGGGAAGATTACACCAGAGAACGGCCTCGCCACGAATTAATCAAGAAAACAGACTCTGCACACAGTCACTCAATCAGACTGAGATTAAGAGGAAACGGCTGCACCAGTGTCCTGAGGCGAGTTATCAGAACAGAATTTGAAACACTCAGCCACAGTTGATGAAAGCAGCAGAGTTCGTGTCTGTCATTGAAAACAGAACAGCGAGCACTTAATAACAAACCCTCCTGTATCTGTGACGCAAGGCGTAATGGCGGCTCTGCAAATTAGCCTGTGCTACCAATCCATGATAGAATGTTTTCGATGTAAAGCAGATGCAAATTGTCCTTTAATTGAGGTGAAATGAGACAACAGTATAATTATATACCATTTGCATATGGTTCCATGTGGGAATTATTTTCTTACACTTAGAAGCACATATGCTGGGATCCTCATCAGACTTCCTGACCAGCCCTGGTGTGCAAACATGCATCGCCTCAAACAGTGTGAGAGTGGGGTCACGGGAGCGGCCTATCAGCTTCCTCCGCCAGCGGGCCCCCGATCTTTGATAGGACACCTCCCGCTCACGCTCTCCTTCAGAGAAACTTCTAGAGCCGCCGCTTCTCTGTGATGACGATCCGGAGAGCTGCCCTCATCGCCACCAACCCCAGACGCTATTAGAATTCGAAATGCTGTTAGCATCCTCAGCACCTGACCCAGCCTAACACACTGCGCTGGATTGGCTTAGAAGACAGGCACCGTGGTCCGGGCCGTCCACAGCACCGCCGGAAATAACGCCCTGTGCTACTGAGCCCTCATTAAAAACCCTGCCTCATAGCAAAAAATCACACAGCAAAAATACCATAGCCCAGACTGCACATTTCCATTAGCAAAGAGAGGCCGTCTAGGGAGAGGCCGTCTAGGGAGAGGCCGCTTTTCCTTGTGTCTCAGTCTCCTCTCGTGGGAATGGGAACACAGGGCTGCGTGTCTGGCTCCACACAGATCTCTTTGAAGCTGATTACAGTGCTTGCAGGTAGTGGGGGCGTCCATGATGACAACCCCACCTCCACCCTCCACAATGATGGCAATCCCGCCTCCACCCTCCATAATTCCCTCCAGTGTGTTGCCCTGTGACAAATAGGGTCAGCCAAGTCCATTATCAGACCCCTTCCTCTGCTATAACATTACCTCCAGGGTTATGTGTCTGGCAGACGCGACCTCTGACCTTTGCCGACTTTTACCGCAAGCCCAACCACAAAAACTTCTACTCCAGGTGGCCTTAACTAGCTTTGGAGCTTCAAGCTAAACTGCTTTCTGAGAGAAACACCTCCCCTCTCTCTTCGTCTGTCTCTCTCAAAACAATCACAGCTCTTCCTCACTCGTGCAGGTGTAATTTCTGGACTTAATGGTTCAAAGCCTGCACATAACCATTCAGTCTCAGTGAGAGGGAGAGAGCTGACGATAGCCTGCTGTGCCCAGATGTTGAACATGAATCAGGATTGCAGGTGGCATCTCTAGATTGTTAATGCTGTGAACATTAGCCCTGGCACTGCACTGAAAAGCTGCCATTTCATTCACCAACGGAGAAAACAGAGCGATTTAGAAAAAAAAAAAACCTTTTCTGGGCTCAAAGAGCAGTTTCACAGCCCACCTGAGAACATGAGACAGACATTTACTTTAATTCTGTCTGCTTGGGCTCACTCCCAGGAGAGTCACATCAAAAGCAAGTCTGATCGGGTGATAGTGCACAACTCCAGCCAGCACATACACAGTACAAACTCTTATGTACAAACACACATATACACAGCACAGTCATACAAACCGAGTGTGTGGAAAAATCCCTTTTTTCTGCCTGGCCAGAACAAGTAGGAATGCATAGCACTGTTTTGTTAAAATGACCACAAGAGAATTCCAACATTGTTCACACTGGGCATCCCCGAGGAGATCCAGCTTTGAAAACACATTCCAGGTACTGCTCGTCCGTTCAGCACTCTCGGGCATCCCCTGACTGTTTTATTGCAGAGCAGCAATCTGATACGCAGGTTTTAACTACTTAGTAAGCAGTTAGTCAAAAAACAGCATGCCCACAAAACCATCTCTGCAAATCCACTCAGGCACTTTATTTACCTCAGACAACTACCACCCACAACGGGTCCATGTGCTAAATTTTGTCCTCGCTGGTCCATTAATTACTGCGGCTTGAGGAGGGTAACAACAGACTGCTAAGCTCTTTCTCAGCTCCCTAAGAGGAAGCCCAGTTTAAATCCCTGCTGCTTCACAGTGTAACTCAGAGGTGTCCCAAATTAAAGACTGCGAGCAAGATGTCCAAGACCAACACGTCACCGCCTCCCCTGACTCGCCGTGTTTAGTCCTGACGAGGCACCCAGATGCACCACTGAGCCCTACAGCAACATTCAAAGCCTTCGCAGCCTAAAAGAGATTTTGGGTTCTTTAAAATGAATGGGGACAGCTCTGCCCATTAAACCCTCTACCAGTCTCTACTCCCCGGGTGCGGGGGAGCCAGTGATAACAGCAGGTTGGTCAGGGTGGAGCAGCTCTCCTGCCTGGCACTGCGCTTGCATGGGCAATTCGAATTTTGTCCCTCCTCCCCTTCCCCCCAATTACGATCCCAGAGATCTTTTTTTTTTAACTGCACTCTCTGCTCCTCTCCAAGCAGCATCTATTAAGCAGCGTGTAATAACATTTCACACTGCACAGAGATCACAGGGTTGCATCCTTGTGCATCACGGTAAATGATGGAGAACAGCCCTGATGCAAGGCTGAGGATGGGTAAACACGTCCCCGCGCACAGAACTGGCAGAGATGGAGCCAAGTCTGGTCTGCAGGGACTTCAAGTCTGGAATTTTCAGTGGATCATCATCTCTGACCTCGGCTTCATGAACCTGCTCATTTTCATCGAGTACGTCAGAGACGGGAGAGTTGCCAGCGGAACAGAGCATGTACCTCCTCAAATTCTTTCCATCAGTCCTTACACACCTCTCATCCCTAAAAGCAATCTCACATGACTTCACAGTGGTATTTCTCATTGCCAAAACTGCAATAATGATTTTGAACAACAACAATAACAACAAAAACTCCACCAAAGACCTCATCTGAGAGGCAGGATGCAGCAAAGTCAATTTCACCGACAATCCAACACTCCCAGCAGCAATTTCTCACGTGCGAAGACGTGAAGGTTATGAAGGGATGAAGGTTAACGGAGGAGCGCGCGAGAGGGAAACTGTATTAGATTTACCTCCTGATATCTCTGTGGGGTCTCCTGCGAGCAGGGCGTCTTTCGGTCTCTCCGGATGAGTGCTCTCACCAACCAGCTGCCTGTCCTCAGCTGTAGCAACCCAAGGAATTCAGTGCATATGAAACAGTCGTGCACACACTTAGCACATCTGCACGGCACACGACTGGCATGAGCTATAGGGGCTAATTCTTAGGGCAAAGGCGAAGGGTTTTTTTTTGAATGGCAAACATAAAGGCAGGTGTAGTGACATGACAAACACATCTGTGGTACGAAGGGTTGATGACACAGCGGACGACGTGGTGGTGTTTTTCGTACCTGAGTATGTCCCCTGGAGTACTCTGCTCTGGTGGCTCCCTCTCACAGCTATAACCTTGACTGTGTACTCCTTCATGGGACTGAAGTCATTTATTTCCACCTTGCTCTCTCCTTTCGCGATGCGAAGCTCATTCCTCTCCCCATCTATGATTGAACACATATCGGTGACAGCAGGTTGATTAGTATGCAGTGTCTTGTCTCACCATTAATGTTAACAAAGCCATCATGGGCTGAGTCTCGTGTCAGGTTTGGATACGATAGCTTCCCAGGATAATACTGTATCCAGGATAATACTCATATCAGCTGCTGGAGGACGTGTTCATGTCTGACCTTCTGGAACAGCAGCCTAATGTCTGTTTGGGCGTGTGGCGTGTGTGTCCTGTGTGCGGTTCACACTGTGCGTGGATGGATGCTGAAAAATTAATGTAAATAAATAAAGAAATATTTGTGCTTATTTGTATATTGAATAATGAGTTTCCTTCAAGTCTGGAGCAGCTGGTGACACTTTGTCCTTTGTTTAATTTAAGCCTCTGAATTCCTTACTGCGCTTTCAAGGAATTTATTTGCTTTCCATGTTTGTTTATGTTTACTAGCACCAAGAGAAAATACAGTTTTTTAATCAAAGCCTCTCCAAAGAACAGACATACATATGTGTTCAGGTAACACGAATGGAACTCTGTAGCTGAAAGCACAATTCAGTCTTTATTACTTTATTATTCACCTAAAAATTGTAAAACAGTGCCACAAAAAAACTCGATACATAAGTGATGTCCTCTGCGTTTGCCGTTAGTCCAACTGTGATGAACAGCAAAGTCATTTTCACTTTACTGTTCCATCACTGTGGCTGTGTTACTGGATTTATGGCTCATGTCAAATTACCACAAATCAATGCTAATTGTGTGTCCTGTGGCTAATAGGCAGGAATCCAGATCAATGTTGTATTTTTAAGTGATGAATTGCAAAACATTTTCAGTTGTGTATTCAGATTCCCATGTAAAGTCATAGATTTCCCTTCTTTTAAATGTGATATAAAAAAACCTAATGAATCTCATCTACTCTCATACTGCAAGCTCCACACAACTCATTTATCATATCCACTACATGTACTCGTGGTCGGGAAAAGCAAGTTACAGACGCAGGCTCAGGGATCAGTCGTTTGGTTTCCGAGCTTAGATAAGTCTCACTTTCCACTTCACTTAACCTCCCAGGCCTCTCTCCAGCTTTCCACTCTGACTGGTGTTCTGCAGGCCCCACTCCGTCCGTAGATCTGAAAACCCAGTCCTTCTCCCCCACTTCACCTCTCTGACCAATGATACTGATTAAAATCCTTGCGGACCACCAAGATATCAATTTGGGGGGTGGAAACTGTGCTTGCTCAGCGGTTGCGGTGAGGGCGATTGGGGTTACAGAAGACCAAAGAGGTTCAGCGCTGAAGATTCTGGTTTGCTGATGAGTCGGCACCTCTTAAGAGGGAAGCGTGAGAATAAAGTGCTGTGGACAGCAACGTCACCCCATGCAGAACCTGGCGAGAGGACATCAAAGCACTCAGGTTCTCATTTGTTTAAATGAGCCTAGGAGAGATACAAAGGACAAAAGGACTTTGGCGTAGGGGGTTAGGGTCAACTTCACCACTTTGATTTTCTGCAGTTCTGCCACAGCAAAACTGGAGCCTTTTTCAAAGGAACAGGTTAATCTACAACTGCTGAAAAAAGATGAATGCTTTCTGCTGTAAGCATCATGAGAACATTAATCTCCTGTGTTTTTGTTTGAAAAGACAACACAAAATCCAAGATTTTGAGCCAAACAGTAAAGTTTAACTATGTTTGTTTAGTTTTGAGCTCAGCAGAGACAATATAGGCAGAGCCAAGTCTGACAGACAAAGAGCATCAGGCTACAGTGGGAGCCCTTTAGTTCTCAGATCAGGAAATCCATAACTGCAAAGACACTCTGCGGGACAGAATACAGATTTTCACAAACGATAAACCTGACATGACCCTGTCTTGCTCTGTCTTTTCTCTAACTTCCTCTCACTTCCTCTCTTACCGCTCAGGGATGGCAGCATTGTTGAGAGGTCTAGAACTCACTTGACTGATCATCCGATCCAGGACACGCAGGACCTGACGGGGACCTCTCTCTGACGTACTCTGTATAAGGTGCACCACCATCAAAGAACCACAGCAGCCTGTGGATGCTGACAGACTCCAGCCATTGTCTGTTCTCATTCATCCTGTCTCTGGTGCTTTCACACCTCACCTCTTCTGACCAAATTAATGCCAGCAATTCACACCGCTGTAGACGTGGAGTTTGTGTAAAAGCTGTTATAATTAAAACAGCTGCCTTTCCCATCTGTTAGAGCTGCTGATCTAACTTCACTTAACCCTCATAGCTGAAGTGGCTAACAGTCACTCTAAAAGCTTGAGTATTCAGAGAACTTGACTGGTCTCAGCGGGTTTAGAAGCCTCCCACTGTTATCTCTGTGTGAGGGGTTTTAGGCGTTTAATAACAGGACTCTCAGGACTGGTGGTTAATAAACACCTCACCCTCTCAAAACCCCCCGCTGCTGGCCAGGGGTTGTGCCCAGGTGTTGTGCTCAGGGGCTGGGTCTGCTTTGATCTTATCTGCAGCTAAATCTGAGCCTATTCCAAGACCTGCTGTTGAGATGTGTTTGAAAAAACACACTCTTTTAGTACAACAGAACAAAGATGCATGGCTGCTTCATCACTTGAGCCGTACAACATGAGCAAAATGTCATATTCCATTAGTGTTTAAAAGATGAGGTTGTAGGATCTGAAGTGCCAGAGCACACAGCACACAATGGGAACTTCTGTACTCATTTGCCTTTACTGCAGAGTAAAAGACTATGAAAATGGTTTTAATATGTGATCCATTAGTGTGTATGAAGAAATGCTAATATATGACTTTCTGCAGTTTTCTTAAAGGTAAAGATCTGTAAGCATTAGAAGAGTGCATTCAAGCACAAATATCATCCCTGATCATGAATGAATTGTGGGTAATCGATACCATTACACAGGTTCACACTTCTTACCTGGCACACTGTTGTAAATGAATCTATAGCCATCATAATCTCCCTTTGGCTCTTTCCATGAGACATGTAACTTGTCTTGCCCCAGAACTTTAAACCGTATTCTGCGTGGACCTGGAACTGAACGAGAAAAACCATGATATTTCATCTTCCACACTGACCACCATGTAAGTATTATCATATACTGTTATATTATCATACACTGTTATATTATCATGTATACTGTTAATATAACAGTATATGATAATATATCATATACTGTTATATCTTGGGCATATTCAAACCGAACATATTTCAGAAGCACAGCGAAAGTGAGACAGTGGCTTAACTAATGTAGAAAACCATAAATTCTATACATGCCTGTATAACAAGCCACACTCTAAACGTAGAATAACTTAATTAAACACAATAACTTAAGTACAGAAATTTTATTTCACAATAATTTGAATGTTACTAAAAATTGGAGCAAAGTGAGAGAAGATGGTACTAGACAAGAGAGTGTGGTTTGTTAAACAGGTTAGAGACTACAGGACTATGGTACTAGTCAGGGATGGGTATCGATCAACATGGGTCGGTTCCTGCTTAAGTCGTCCTTTTCAGTTACACTTCAGAATCTGCACTTTATTTGGAACATGCCCAGAAGGTCCACATGCACATATTATTTTTAACACAACAAAGAAGAACAAAAATATACCAAATACAGACAAAACACTGAGTGCAAACTATTTGTTCCCAAATGAACAATTTAACATGGTTTGCTCTCTGAAACAGTTTGAAATTTCTGATAGTAACAAGCCATCCAGTCTCAAGAGTCTGTACCCATCCCTAACTACAGATATTACAGACATAAAAGAAGTTTAGAAGGAGAGCCCAGTTCAGGAGACAGAATTTCACATACTTTGAAATTAGTAACCAATTAGAACTTTTGTCTCACTGATAAAAGGTCAGGTCGTGTTAACTCATTAGCCTTTAATGCAGAACTCTGACCCTGAACCAGTTTTAAATGTCATAAAGTGTTAAAGCCCTGGGCCCCCACACCCACCACATACATTTCTGCAGAGATGTATGAGTCACAATGCCGAACACCTTTCATCCACCACTACAGACAGAAATGACTAAAATGTCTATATTTTTCTTAACATGCTACCAAATATTCTACTTGTGAATCTAGACAAAGAATATTTGTGCTGAACTGTACTTTAAATGTGGACATGTAAAAAATGGAGTGGAAAGACAACCTAGTGAGACGAAAGAGTGAACAGTGAATGGACTATGAGCACATGTATAAGAAACAACATCTGCTCTAAATTCACCAACCTGAAAGTGAGGATTGGGTTTCTGATCTCCCATCTCAAGAGATCCTCCACTCCACAATCGTTCTGCATTCTCACTATGGGCCTGTGCTTTTGAAGGACGCTTTGTCAAACTGAAATGCGTTTGTACAGGAACATGTTGCAAACATCTCACATCCTTTGAAAAGGGAAAGCGGCCGAAGCTCCAGAGCTCGCCTATGTCCACCATTCATGAAGTGTTGTAAGGTGGAAACATTCCTGCATGTCGCATCCTCAAGAGCGTTCAGGTCTGCACTACTGATCGATCGATTCTGTGAGGGCCCAGGAGTGTTGGGCTGATGTTGACACTGTGCTCCTGGTCAATGAATACTGAAGAGGACACATGGGGTAGGTGTTGTGTCCACATCCAGAAAAGACAAAGGCCCTCGAATCCTACAAGCACCACAGCAGCCACTACTTTCTCAGGGACCCCTGGTGAAAGTGGCTCCACTTTTAAATCCATCCCAGTTATATCAAATTCACTCCCACTTTTCGTCAGCGGAGAGCGTGAACGAGACGGTTTGGCACGACGGTTCTCACATACCTGTCTGTATTTTAGAGATGTGTACGAGCGGGAGGCCCCGTACCTGTCTGTATTTTAGAGACGTGTACGAGCGGGAGGCCCCGTACCTGTCTGTATTTTAGAGACGTGTACGAGCGGGAGGCCCCGTACCTGTCTGTAT
>JAOYMR010000007.1:3541439-3558659 GCA_025802075.1 Tenebrosternarchus preto | reverse complement strand
GTGTGTGGCACAGACTATATGAGTGTGGCACAGACTGTATGAGTGTGGCACAGACTGATATGAGTGTGGCACAGACTGATATGTGTGTGGCACAGACTGATATGAGTGTGGCACAGACTGTATGAGTGTGGCACAGACTGATATGTGTGTGGCACAGACTATATGAGTGTGGCACAGACTGTATGAGTGTGGCACAGACTGATATGAGTGTGGCACAGACTATATGAGTGTGGCACAGACTGATATGTGTGTGGCACAGACTGATATGAGTGTGGCACAGACTGATATGAGTGTGGCACAGACTAGTATGAGTGTGGCACAGACTGATATGAGTATGGCACAGACTAGTATGAGTGTGTCACAGACTGATATGAGTGTGGCACAGCCTTCTATTACACACTGTCCTCCACAGCCCACCTGCTTCCACTCACAGTGACATCGTAACAGTCAGTAGCCCTGAGAACAACATGACCAAAGAGGACCCAGATCAGGATGTGCTATAGTGTTCGACCTGCATTTCATGCACTGAGCCAGAGCAGCAGGACTGACAACCAAGTCTTACTGTGTAAACGTGCTTCACTTCTTAACCTCCCTGTGACCTCAGTTAAGAAAACCAGAGCTGCTAACAGCGGCTGGATGATCACATCCTCTTCTCTGTCTCATAGGACATGACAATCTGACTTCCTAATTCCTCTGAATGTTATATTAGCTCCCCTCTGGGGGCAGGGAGCACTGCAAGGCATCTGGAACTCACGGGAATAGAGGATATTTTCATGGTCTTAAGTATTAAAGTCAGTATTGCAGAACCTTGAACAGGATTTTCTTCTCTTTTTGCAAAGAACTGTTTGGTGATATCAACAGACTGACTTTAGAAATTTAAATGAAATTCTGAATACAGATTAATTGCCCATTCGCTGATGGTGAGCACACATTAAAAATGTGGAACATTAGGAAGTCAGAAAGGCTGTTCTAAACCTTGAGCACTTAAAATGCACTACAGAAAAAGGCGCATGTGATTCCATAATCATTAAACTGGTGCTCTCATACACATAGGACTCATTCATGTCCTACGTAGCGCACATTCACATATAATAGTGCAGCTGACAGCTGACAACTCGATACCGTAAAGATATGATCATCACTCAATCGTTATCTTCAGGGCTTTATGATAACCATGGGTCAAGGCTGGTGTTCCCTTCTGCAATGGCGAGCACTCAGTCCTCACGTGCAGTAAATATTTCTCACTGGCGAATAGAAAACATGCTGTACGTCGATCGCTATTCGTACCGGGCAACTAAATTTAGGCCCCTGTCAAATGCGATGCGATCGTGCAACAGTGCTTGTACTGGCCCTTCTGCTGGAGCCTGCACGCTTTTGTTTCGATAGCTGCGGTACCGCACCGCAGGACGCTGCGAGGCCACTCCTACCTCAGCTGCTCCCCGGTAATGAGGACTTCGGCCGTGCGTTCCAGCTCGGCTGCCTTCCTCTGCATACCGTTCCCAATACCGTCCATCTCTGAATATCTACCCTAAACATGTTATAGGCAAATACAGCAAATGTTACGCATCAAAAATGAAAACTAACGATACATGAGAATAATTTACGTAGGATATAAATAAAGCAACGTGATAACCGATCGCACTTAATCACAAAATTGAAAAACATTTCATGCTTGGCAATTTAGCTAGCTAGGGGTTTAGGATCGTCTAACCCTAACCCTAACTCAGCACATGATATACTCCACACCACAATACGACTCGTTACATAGATTCTCTTAGCTGACATAACTAATAACCTCTTTAACCAACTAACGTTAGCTAATTTTCTAACGACAGCTACAAAAAACTGGATATAACTAGCTCAGAAACAACGATAAGTTACTCGACGGTACATTTACAGTACATTTAGAAAATAATTAATTTACCTCTTTGATTGGACGAAGAGTTTTCAGCAAATCGTAAATTATGTTTTAAAAACTACGTCAGCGATGAAAGTGAATGACCATAACTGTATCACTCGCTCAACCAATGTTTTATCGGCTTTTAAATTCAACTGACAGGTGTAAACTTGCGCTTCTTGTATCCCATCTAGAAAGACCTTCGCCTTTTCCAGTCATTGAATATCCAGGTTATTGGTTTAAATGCATTAGTGTCGTCATGTAATCGCGTCAGTGCTCTAAATTAATAAATGCATCATGCATCCAGATTTCCAGTCATCGACAAATTTGACCAAGCTACCACGGATTGTTTACTATTTCACACTTACAGCACGTTTTTGACCACCGCGCAGAGCAAGCCAAGTTACACTGGCCGCTGTCATTGGGGGAGTTAACCAAAAAGGCGGGGTTTGGGGCTGTGCGCGCCTCTCACTGTATGAAAGACATTTTTGTTGTTGTTTTTTTCTTCTTCTTTGGTTTCAACCCATAAAAAACAGATTAAAACTTGAACCAGTGTTTGTAATAAAAAAACTCGTGAAGAAATTTATTTCTAAACGCAATTAGAAAACCGTACTACTTTCACTGTCATAAATAAGAGCTTTGTACATTATAAAATGTCGAATTTTAAGAGAGAACGTTCTAGAGAAAACTAGAAACAAAGAAACGATAGCCCTATTTTTCGGATCTGAAAAGCAGTAATATTCATTTTTGTGGTAATATATGTGAAATGTGTGAGAATAGCGACATCTAGTGGTGGCCTGATGTCTGACACATCACAAACTGTTATAGGTTACTGAGAACGTCAGTCAGTTTGACTTCCGGTGAACATTGCGGGAAAATTGAGGTTCAGTATGCTAGCTAGTTAGCTTCTTTATGATTTCATAAACAAAGCAGGAATTATTAGCGAACTACTTTGTGGAAAACTATTTTCCAGAACAGACAGTATGAGGACATTAGAGGAGGTGCGAGCCACTTTGCAAACTGCAAAACTGAAAGAAGAAGATTTGCAACCTGTAACCCACTGTCTCTCATTTGGTAGTAATGTAACGTCCGGGGAGTATTGTCTCATGGAGTTGGACGATGTACTTTGTAAACACGTTGAAGCCGGCAAGAGGTGACCAACTGTCTTTCTTTATACGTTTATAATAACCCTTGGCTAGCATTGCTGACTAACTATCAAGTCAACGTGGAATAATAACGAAATGACGCTACCGTTAGTCAACAACGTAAACTGTAGGTTAGCTAATAATCTAGTAGTACCTGGAGCAGCTACAGTTGAGATGAACACAACGCTCTAGTTAGCTACCTGACTATCAAATAAACATTATTGGAACCGGAGGATTAAACACGGTTTGAGCAAAGTTTGCTAAACTGATATAACTGATATAACTGGAAGTTGTAATACAATATTGTGATCTCATAACTCTGTTTGGTTCTGTTCATCAGTCTCATAATAAGAGGTGACAAGGACGAACATGCCGTTCTGTGTACTGAAGACAAGACGTACGATCTGAAAATAGCCGACACGTCTAATTTGCTTTTGTTTGTTCCTGGATGTAAGACTCCTGACCAGCTCTCTGACAGCCCAGTACATCCTCAGCTTGTCCATGAACAGGTATGTCAGGTCCAAGCTCTGAAGCTTCTCAACAACACTAGGAGGATATGGCTGAACAATTAACTGTTCCTTTGCAAACAAACAAATTCATCTTGGTGGGATTTTTTTTCCAAGCATCAAATGACTGTGCGTGCACACCAGCAAAAGTCTCAAATGGCAAGAAAAGTAATCAAGTTTGGTTAATAATGTGATTTCAGAAGGTCATATACATCAACAATAACTACGGTGTCTGTTGGCAGATCTGGGGTTGTTGTAACAGTTACTGGGAGCTTCGACCCCAGCGCCCAAAATTAAAGAAGATTAAGAAGTTGCTCAAGGAGAGTCCATATGATGGTCCCCCTTTGGGCACACAGGAAGAGGCCCCACAACAGAAGGTACAGCATCACACACTGCAGTTGCTTGCAGAAGTGTTGGTTTACTATTACAGTCGCGTTAGATATACGCTCTTGCTTCTTCTGATCGGTTCGAATGGTTCTGATTTGCAGTACACTATGGATGACCTACTTGGGAGGATCCAGGCAAGCAGAGAGGAGATTGAAGCCCACCTTCATAGAATTCATGCATGTGAAATTGATGGTAAATTTAGGATATTGGGTATAAATTTAACACACAAATTGATTATTTTTGTTTGTGTTACGTGTGTGGTACAATACATTTAGAGTTTTTAAACATGTTTTGGTCGTGGTGTCTGTTGATGTTGTTATTGTTGTTTTGGTCGTGGTGTCTGTTGTTGTTTTGGTCGTCTTGTCTGTTGTTGTTGTTTTGGTTGTGGTGTCTGTTGTTGTTGTTTTGGTCGTGGTGTGTTGCTCACTAGCATGCTCATTGTCATGCTCCCCAGGATACTGGCGGATGTTGGATTTTGATTATGAGCTGAAGCTTTTGGGTCATGTGACCCAGCTGGTGGACTCTGAGTCGTGGTCTTTCAGCAAGGTCCCTCTCACCGTGTGCCTGGAGGAGCTTGGTCCTCTGGAACCCAGGTGAGGGATGAAGATCGCTTGTCTGGCTGTGGACAAATTCTTCTATATAGTTCACTCTCTTACTCCCAAGTCTTACACATGTTCTCATATTTTAATAGATTATTAATTATATTAGATCAATAACATTTTGCAGGATATGTTGCAGATTGTGGACTAACTCGTCTTCCCTTTACAGAGAAATGATTGAACACTGTCTCAACTGTTATGGAAGGCGCTTTAACACAGAAGGTCAGTAAATGCACTCCACTCTGCCCTCAATAACAATTCTTATATCATATTTCTCATCGTCACTGAAGCTTTTCCTATGCCATGTAGTTTCAGAGCAAACTTGGGGCAATTTTAACCATGTTTGCTATCGCATCTGTAAGACAATCAAAAGGCAATGGTGATGATTTGAACCCCCACCTTCCCTCTCTCCTCACCTCCACCCTTCCCTCTCTCCTCACCTCCACCCTTCCCTCTCTCCTCACCTCCACCCCTCCTTTCCTTACGTCCCCTGCTCCCTCTCTCAGAGGGGGAGGTCATGTATGCACTGGATGAAGATAAAGTGTGCAGCGCCACAGCTCAGATGCTGTTACAGAACGCCATCAAATTTAACCTGGTCGAGTTCCAGGAGGTCTGGCGTCAGAGTGTACCTGAGGGCATGACCACTCGACTGGACCAGCTCAGAGTGAGACACACACACACACACACACACACAGGTGCATGAGCACACACTTTCAGAAATGTTCAGACTACTGAGTGAAGGGCCTCATTACAGTGCGTCTCCCATCCAACGCTTGTCAGGGTTTAGCGCTGGTGGACTGCAGCTCAAGGCCAGAGACCATCTCCCTGCTGAGAGTAGAGGACCTGCCTGAAGACACCCTGGAGCGTTTTGGCGCCCTCTTCAGTATGAGGGAGAAGTGGACACAGGATGACATTGAGCCCTATATACAGTGAGTGGGATCCTGTTGGGATGTGTGCAGGCCTCCAATCAAGAATCTGAATCAGATTTGTATTTCCTGTTTTCATGCTCATATAAACTGAGGGAGTAATTGCTTTCATCATGGTCTGCTCATAATAGTAACATAATCAATTGTAGAATTTACATTTTGCTTGTTCAGTTCCTGTTTCCCTGTCCTATACAGTCCAAAAAGAATTGATTCCTAATCTCAGCAATATGCTTGGTGTGTCAAAGAAATATATATTTTATGTTATATCCTATCTAGAGCAAATAATGTGGCCACTATTTGGTCAGCTGCTTCAGGTATATCCGTATTTTTAGTTATAACCAGTCAGTATTTTGCCTAAAGATGCTAACAAAAAATCTATAGGACCAGAGAAATATAGGGCTAAAGGAGCAGGTGAGAACAGGTTACATGTAACATGGTGTTGGGTGGCCTGTTACCGTATTATTACATCACAATCATTTTAAGAAAGTGGCCTCTTTAGATTCCTGCTTTTTTTTCTGTCTCTTAACCAGGGATCTGTGTGGGGAGACGCAAACGGTTGGAGCTCTTTTGACTAAACACGCCCGGTCATCCATGCACAATGGGACAAAAGTATACAACTCAAGAAGACCCATCGCAAACTGAAGTGGTTTTAGTTCACTTTTGATTGCATTACATTGCAAGTAAACATTGAATTGCCCTCCATTCCATGTTAATCTTGTGGGAAAAAATAAATATAATTTTTCTAAAGATTTATGTTGATAAAATCATAATCTGCATATCAGGTGTACTGTGAAATAAAGCATTGTGTGTCATGCAAGCCCAGCATCTATTTTGTAATTTTTTTTTTGTAAGTGGGTAGGACAGAAACGACAAACAGAATACACACTGATGCATCGCTCTGGATACTAGTACAGCAATGACAAAAAATACACACTGATGCATCACTCTGGATACTAGTACAGCAATGACAAAAAATACACACTGATGCATCGCTCTGGATACTAGTACAGCAATGACAAAAAATACACACTGATGCATCACTCCGGATACTAGACTCTCAGTGGATCTTCACACTATGTTTTCAGTCCCAGTTTAGCCAAAGAAACTTTCTCTCCGAAACTTTCTCTTCTCTCACATTTGCTTACATTCTAATACTTCATAGACACATTACTACTTGCATTATAATGTTTCATAGACACATCAGTACTTAATTGCTATGAGGCTATATATACTTAAATATACTAATAAACTACTGAGAGAATCCTGGTACTTTGAACTGTTACTGTGACACTGCAGAACGTACCTACGACAGTATTCGGGTCAAGGCAGTTGAGAGGAGCAGGAGAGTGACGTGACCTACGGGTGGGAAGGTTAAGTGTGCCTGGTTCTTCTCATTCGGCTTTTTGCAATCTGGGCTCTTGTTATTCGGAACCTCATCTTTTGGGTTGGTCTGAAAATGAACCGGGAGGCAGTGACCTTGGAGCTCGTCACAGGCCAAGATGATGTGCTTCTTCTCTGGCATGACCTTAGTCACAGTACAGTTATTATTGACGTAAACAGTAGTGAAAGTGAACACCTGCTCACTGATGCAGAGATTATGGTTGTACACTTTACCCCCAGAGGCTGAACAGACGTTCTCCACCTGCTGCTTCTGACTAAACGGAAGGAAAGATTGAATCGGTTGGTTGCAAGTGCCGATGTTCCGGATGAAGGTCTGCCACTGGTTTTGGTCATGAGTGGTTGGAGCATCGGATCGTACATGTTTATTCAAGAAGTCTTCGAATGCATGGGTCTTATTTGAATGCATGCAGGGGTAGGAGTTGATCGCTGAGTAGTTCAGTGCACCAGCCGAGGAGGCACAGACACTGAGAGACACCAGAATACAGACCAACATGATGGCTGGGAAAAAAAAAAAATCTTATTATTTCTGAAATTTTATTTGTGTCATACATTTTCTTCCTAATTTGCCTTTGCACAATATATATTAAACCATTAAATTGTTTTTTAAGCACAGTTTATAGATAAAAGTCTACTACAAACAAAGAAACACAATATATATTAAACCATTGAATTGTTTTTTTTTTTAAGTACAGTTTATAGATAAAAGTCTACTACAAGCACAGAAACGTTGCTACATTACCAGTGTTGGGAGATGTTGTTTCTTGTTCTGTCTGGACCTGTTAACTGTAGGATGACCACTCTCTCCTTTCACTTTCTATATGAAAGGGCTTTTTGTTTTACAAAACGAGTGACTACCTTCCTCTTATCAGAGTTTAAAGTTAATGATTAACTTTACTGGACCAGCCCTCAGAAAAAAGGGTCTCCAGTTTTTCTCTGTATTAGATCTATTTACACCTGTATACATGGCAGATACACCTAGTAAAACATCTTGAGGTGATTTACAAAGAATACCTGTGAAAATAACAAGTACAAATAATGGAGAAGACAATATTTCAGTGAGGCTTATGTAAAGGTTTGTGTCTGTATTAAAAAAAGACACATTGTTTGTGCTTGGATTACACATGACATGGCTTGTTCATTTTTTTATTACAAAGTAATACACTGAAAAGTAAAAAACGTACTCATTCTGCAAGTCCTCGATCCCTTCAGACTAGTATTAGTAGAATCACCTTTTGCTGGACTTAAATAAAAGTAAATCAACAGGATAGTAATTGTTACACTGATAAAATGTAAAAGTCTGTTAAATGACTTTTTTTATTCTAAATGTCTGTTTTGTTTTTTTCTTACCAACAGGAACTTCTGGCCTCTCAGGTTTAGACACTCACTGTGTTAATAAGTGATTAATTAATTAATTAATAAATCAGAAAGCTAATCTTTCTAATCTTATTTCTTTCTTTAGGATAAGTGATACTGACCTTGACTGGTTAATACTGGTTAATGCACACTGTATGATTGGAAGGCAAATAATTAGAAAGTGTTGAGGAGAAAAGGGAATTGTTTGGACTTTAACTTTGAAACATGTTGATAAAATCATAATCTGCATATCAGAGCACTATGAAGTTTTCTCTGTCATGGGACTCTTTACATCTCTAGCATTAAACTAAAAAGACAAACGCTTTCAGTAAACCAGGTTTTAGAAAGTGTTCAATAAGACTGTGGTTTCAGTGTTGTAAATTTAATCTGGGGGAAAAACTCTTGAAGGTTGCATTGCATTGTTTGCTTACATTTTCACACTGGTTTAAACTTTTATCAGGATAGATAAAGCTTGTGTGACCTTAGGGTACTGAGGCAGAACACAAGTGCAAATGGAATACAGAAAATCACAAGAAGGGATGGGAACTCAGTAGGGTTAATGAACAGAAACCAATCAGGTGATTAAACAAAGCAAAGATGGCAACATGTAAGACTAGTCACAAGAAAACCACATGGACATTATAAACTTACTAAACAGAACAGGAAGTACTAAATGAATTTAACAAAGGAACAGGGCTCTCACAGAAACATGAACAATTAACCTAGAAGAGACTTGCAAAAACTCAAGGAAACCTTGGCAAAGGTTCTCCCATTGCCACAAGGATTCGCTGAAGGGTCTACTCAGAGATCTCATCTATGAAGGGTCTGCTCAGAGATCTCATCTATGAAGAGTCTGCTCAGAGATCTCATCTATGAAGAGTCTGCTCAGAGATCTCATCTATGAAGGTTAAGCCTTCTGTGAATCCTGTCTTGGTGTCAGAGAGGAAGCAGTGGTGTTCTGTTATCACCACATACTGTTTCTGGGGATGTACTAGCAGTGGGAATTATTCACTTAATGTTATTTTCACTGCCATTTTATACATGTTGCATTAAAAGTCATTTTATATGGCTTGGGCATCTTTGTTGGAGCATCTTTAAAAATGTTGTGTGTTAAAAAACATTATATATACCAATACACATATCTATTTGATTGCATGTTTTATTAAACTGATATATAAACTGTAATATAACACCTGACACTATCACGACTGCCCCTCCCCTAACACGGTGGTTTCCTTTGCTCATTCCGTTCCGTTCCTGGTCATGTTTTTTATCCCCTTCCTTGGTTTCACCTGTTTCTTGTTTATACATGATTTCGTTTGGTATTTAGTCTCCATCTGGTTTCGTTCTGGTTACTGATCGTTGTATTTATATATTTTTTTTTATTAAACGTGCACTCCTTGTTTAGCGTGTTTTTGTTAACAATTAAAATTAAAACGAAAGTTTTCAAAAATGTTTGCAGAGTTTAGTGAACAGTTGTCTCTATGTACTGCTGTAAATGAATTGGCTTCTGTTTTTTTATGAATCATGTTTAATTGTTTTAGATAAGTTGTTCCAGCTAAAGTGAAGTACAAACCCGTGGTTATTTTTCCGCCTTGGATAAATAAATAGCTTTATCTTCATTATTTGTAGTTGAGGGAACTATGGTCAATTTTTAATGATAAGATTAGAGATTCGAGAGCCAAATATTTTAAGGAGTTAATAACTGCAAATGGTCATAATCCACGTTTGTTTTCTGTGGTTGACGTGTTAGTTAATGGGAATAATGGTAGAGTTAATGGGAGTGTTCTTAGCACTGAAACTGATGTTGATGAGTTTTTAAAGTTTTCTTTAGATAAAATCATGGCTCTTGGAGGTCATGTATCGCCTCTCTGCTACCTTTGTTGTGGTGCCTCAGAATGACAAATATAGTTTTAGAGCAGTTCTCTTCTGTTTCCCTTGAGAAATTTAAAGAGGTTGTGAATGGGATGTGCCTATCGACTTTTCCTGGTTTCTTTCTTTGTAGCTGACATTGATAAGTCAGTTTTCTTGTATTTTAGTTATTATAGCAGAGACAGGAAGATGGACAAGTTCTGGGTGTGCGTTTCAAGTTCTGGGTGTGCGTTTCAAGGGGGCACAATTATTCATGTTGCTCACTCTATAGAGCATGTTCCTTCAACCGAAAAGTTTCTCCGGGTTTTGTTATTTATTTTTGGTTCAATTATTGTTTAATAAAGGTTAAGTTAAAGTGATATGACAACAATTTAGTTATATGCTTGTTGTGTTAGGCTTTCGATGAAGAAGTCATTTCCGATTAACAGAAGTAACGAAACCACTACTTTCTCTTTTACAATACATGTTTGCGATGCACATGATCCTATGCTATCATATACAGCAAACGCGGAACAGTTTTGTAAGATGATGGTAGTTAAGTTATTTTTTATTTTTAGATCTCACAATGGGAATTTGTAAAGCAATTCATAAACCATCTGGTAATCAAGAACTGTTGTTGCTTTCCGTTACTGGAGAGAGCTACATTTTTTAAACTACGTTTTTAGTTTTTGATTATGTTGGTATTCGTGTTCAGAAAACTGTGAATTTATCTCTTACTTCCAGTTTCATTCCAGATTGTTTTAAATTGACAATGATGCAAGCAACACTTAAAATTTTATTCAATGATTTATGTGAATTATACACCAATTTATAAGTTACCTTTTCTCGCAAGAGTGTTGGAGAAATTTGTGGCAAAAACAGCTCATGGAAACTGAAAGAGATTTCAGGCAATTTTAGGAATGGATACAGTACTGAGACAAATCTTGTGAGCATTTTAAATGATATTTTAATGAATGTCAGTGCTGGTGATGTTTCTGTTTTGTTATTTTTTGATATCAGTGTTGTGTATACATTATATTATATCTTAATTGATAGATTGCAGCATTGGGCAGAGTTATTGCGGTTGTTTAAGATTGGTTTAAATCACGTGGTTTATGTTTGTTTTTGCGTTATATGTGTCTTTGTTATGTTCGCCACGCCTCCCTCTTGTATTATATATCATTCACCTTTAGCAAAACCACCTGGGACGTTTTTACCTAATTGTGTTCTAGGTACTTAAGCCTGGTTTTGTGTTTAACACCCTGTCGATTATTAAGGTTATACTGGCGTCTTTTGTTATAGTTAGCAGCACACTTTCGTTATAGTTAGCACACTTTTGTTATAGTTAGCACATTTTTGTTTATTTTTTGTTTATTTCATTAAACCGTTCAGGTGGTGACATATGTATCCATCCTCTATTGTAGGTTATCTGCACGTTCTTTGCCCATGACAAATAAAACATGCAAGAAAGTGAAAATATATACAAACATAAAAACAAATGAAAAAAAAAAAACACTGGATTTTTTAAAAAACCCACGAACATACATTTGCAGTATTAGGTTATCCTTAGAATACGCATCTGTATGGCAGAAGATATTCTTAACACTTCTAACAGCTACTTCCATACTTTCTGTTTAAACACACCAATCTATTACTTCTGTGGAGAAATCACTTCAAAACTATCATGATCAAACACACACACACACACACACACACACACACACACACACACACACACACACACTCTCCCCTGCCCTCTAAAGGGGTACTATTCCAGTGTATTCAGTTTTCCAAATGTCAAAGACATCAATAAGGTAGCTTAACTATGGAGTTAGTGACCCCATGTGGTCAGCTATGGAAGCACACACATAAGTTTAGGGTTTGCTGTTCCAGTTTATGTGAAAATGCAAATAATTAATATACATCTGAAGAGTCTGAAATAGGGAAAGGGTGAACTGCATGAAGAACTGCATGAAGACCTGGTTAGCAAGAAGATTTTGTATACGCTGTATATGTTTTTGCTATAGAGGCAATTCACAGTGGTAGTTCACAGTCTAACTTGATATCACACAGAGGACAAAGGCATTAGGTACGAAAGTGAAAGAAGGGAGAATGTATAACGTATAGGGAACAACTGATAGTGAACGTATGGGGAACAACTGATAGTGAACATATGGGGAACAATTGATAGTGAATGTATAGGGAACAACTGATAGTGAACGTATGGGGAACAACTGATAGTGAACGTATGGGGAACAACTGATAGTGAACATATGGGGAACAATTGATAGTGAATGTATAGGGAACAACTGATAGTGAACGTATGGGGAACAACTGATAGTGAACGTATGGGGAACAACTGATAGTGAACGTATGGGGAACAACTGATAGTGAACGTATAGGAAACAACTGATAGTGAACGTATAGGGAACAACTGATAGTGAACATATGGGGAACAGTACTATACATGTAGTATACATGTTATTAGTATATTTTAGTATATCCAGCTGTACGTTGTTTGTTCTGTTTAATTAGATCTATTTAATTAGATCTATTTAATCACTTTGATAGATCACATCTGTTGAATGACATACATCAAATTAGAAAAAAAAACATCTAAGTAGTATCACCAGACTCTTTTTTACACCATTTCCCATTAAAACAAGGAGATGACTAGTACAATAAACTGGAACTCATATAGACAAACCACAGGAATCACTAGCATTGGAATGAAAGTTTATTTTAGTTGCTGACTGAAACTTGAATTACATTATCACAACCCACTTTATAAAAACCACCTTGTGCCTAAAGCAAAATCAAAAGGTGTCTTGTCCTGAGTTGGGTAGTGTTTCCCTGTGTATTATGTTCCTAAATGTGTTTGAATGACAATGGAATTAAAACAGCTTTTTTGATTTTCTATGGTTGAACACATGTCCATATAATCATATACTGCATGATAAAGTGCATGAAACAACACCAAGACAGTTAACCAGAGTTTTACATCACTGGTGTTTACACCTGTAGTTATTGCTTATATTACTCACGTTTCTTATTGCTTTTGGAGAGGCATTTATAACAGATGAACATGATTGACAGCACAGTGATGATTATAAGGCCCATGGCGGGACATGCAAGCTCTTCAAAGTTATGAACGTTTTGTTTTTTGCAATCGGCCGAGCCAGGTTTTGGTACGTCTCCTTTGTTGGCTTGAAAATGAACCGGTAGGCAGTGACCTTGGAGCTCGTCACAGGCCAAGATGATGTGCTTCTTCTCTGGGATGACCTTAGTCACAATACAGTTGTTGTCCACATAAACGGTGGTGAATGTGAACTCCTTCTTACTGATGCAGAGATTATGGTTGTACACTTTACCCCCAGAGGCTGAACAGACGTTCTCCACCTGCTGCTTCTGACTAAACGGAAGGAAAGATTGAATCGGTCGGTTGCAAGTGCCGATGTTCCGGATGAAGGTCTGCCACTGGTTTTGGTCGTGAGTGGTTGGAGCATCGGATCGTACATGTTTTCTCAAGAATTCTTTGTATGCATTGATGTTCTCTGAATGCATGCAGGGGTAGGGGTTGATCGCTGAGTCGTCCAGTGCACCAGCCAAGGAGGCACAGACACTGAGAGACACCAGGATGTAGCTGAACATGATGTTTCTAATGACTGAAAAAAAAAACAACAACACTGTACGTAACTTCTCTCATTCTCTCTCAGTTTGTTTGCTCTCTCTCATTCTTTATATCTCTCTTTTTTTGGTGTAGCAGCTGTTTTCATATCCCTGCAAAGAAACAGCATGTATTTATAATTTTTATAACACAGTGCAAATATTACCTTTGAAGATGATAGACAGGAGTCTTGCTAGTGATCCACTTCAGTGTATTGTTTTCTCTTTGTATGTGAACAATGTGGAGACACCCTTATAAAGCCCTGAGAGAAGAGACTTCAAACAGGTTAGTGTCCTATTAGGAAACAGAACGTTTACAAATACAGAGGAAAAACACGTCATGTTTAGTTGAAAGAGGAGCAAACCGGTTACACAAAGCACAGAGTCATGATCAGACAGGATCCCAGCAAGGCACCCAGCTGCCGGATCTTCAGCCTGTGGTGTCACCCAGGCTTTTTGAACTCATTCATGAAATCTCTCTTCAGAAATCAAGGCAAGGAAAAACTTGTTATTGTTGTCACCTGTTTGTTGTGTTGATGCAAACAAAATATAAAACTGTTACTGCCATTGAAAGTAAATGGTCCAAAACAGGAATATTTTAGAAATTTTAATTTAGTGTTAATTTCAGACATTTGACCTAAAAATGAGAGCTTGCTACAGTTACACATAAGGACAATACATCCAAAAGTTTTAATGTAATTGTGTTACAGATTTTTCTTTATGGTTTCTAATCATTTTTAGAAGTGAGGTATATGGTATATGCTTGAGTGGGCGTTATGTTGTCAGAGCACTAGCTTGCACAAGCTGATGCTTTATAAACCTTTGTAGCTCCTGGTGTTCTCAGAATATGTAAACAGGTAATTGTTACTTGCCAAGTGCTCTGAGTCATTATCCATATATGAATAACCACACACATCATGATGTTAAACCACCACCAGAAGATGATATGTGATATGCCTGTTCTGTGTCCTCGCCAGTTCTGTTCGCATGCAGCACTGAGATGCTCTGAAGCTTGAACACATGGTGTGTATGTGTAAGGGGTGGGGCTTAAGTAACGTTAGTTCAGTCAGTGTCCAGACTTGCTCCCTCTTGCAGTTTTCGGCAGTTGCTTAGTCACAGTTCTTTGATGTTTGAAATATGATTATTATTTTGGTGTTCACCATAATAATAAAAAATATGAAAAAGTAAATCGGTCAATCAGTACCCTACTGTTTTAGGGATTTTGGGTAATGTGGTTATTAATCATGTATTATTAATTATGTATTATAATTCTATTAATAGCCATATTCCTGTGGGATTTATTTAACAACGGGAATACTGGTCCTCTTCCGCCCACAGCAGGTATACATGTATACAGCAGGAATATTGAGTTTGTCTAGAAACTCATTCTAGATCCTTGAAATGCATTGGACTCCCTGGTCTGGGAGTCCTCAGGCAGGTCTGGGAGTCCTCAGGCAATCCAAACTGTCAGACGAGTAGTTTTGTGGTTTCTAATGCGGTGGGGAGAGCTGGGAGACGGATGAAGTGGACCATCTCAGAAAAGCAGTCAACTATAGTGAGCATGACAGAGTTCCCTTCTGAAACCAAGAGATGAAGTCAACAGCCAGATGGGGCCACTGTCACTGGAACTCGGCTCCTGTTATGATTTGTAATGAGACACTGGGAGAACAAACCATAAAATGTGACTACGGTCCAGCAGATGTGTGAACACTCCTATCTATATCTTTTATGACAATTATTAAATTAAATGTGTTTACAAATAATGTTATGTGAGAACTGAACTATGCAACAGCACTATGCAAACTAAAAATAAGTTGCTTTTTCAGCATTATTTCTGCTCAGAAATCTCTCTCTCAAAAACACACTTGCACACACACAAACAGAAAGGCAAACAAAATCACTAAATAAGCACATTGTGTGTGGTAACACAAATATGAAATAAACGCAGAGCCACAAAGAGATTAGTGTACTACATAATCTAAAGCATATATCGGTTGGTTGGGTACATACAAAGGAAGATAGACCGAGGAAAAGGCCAATGAGTATGGAGAGAAACGCACCAGGCACGCGGTTTTCTTCTGTACCCGAGTTAAACACGTGTAGCGGAAAGTGATGCGCGTGTCATAAACTGTAATATGTAGTCATGCACGCGCACTTTCTGAGAGAGCGATGATGGGATTTTAAACGAAGCGATCAACTTTTAGAGGTGTTCACTGCTGGCCAGAAACTAGACGCTTCTCACACTGGTAACGTACCATGTATAATTACAGTTTCTGTTCAGTTCAGCCTTAGCCTACGTTCTGTTGGCATTCACTGAGTCTACAAACTACTGCCAAAATAACAGAGTATTTTTATATTATTTTAAGGAGGGGTAAGGAGGAGAGAAGTGAAACAGTTTCACTCTCAGAGAGAGAGTGAAAACAGTTCTAACTGTAGTAACGTGTTTTTGTTTTTGCAGAACTTCAGAATGGCTGTCCTTATTTTTTCCATTGTGGCATGTGTTTTCTATCTCACGAACTCGGTGGATGGAAACTCTGAGCCTTGCATGCCGGCAAAGTACAACAACGCCCACAACGTTTTTCTGCGGCGCCATTTGCCCGAAGGGGTACCGAAAACATGGGACAAGAACGCGTGGGAGTCTTTGCTAAGGAATATTAACACATGCACAAGGCCAACTCAGTCATTTTTTCATTCGAGCGAGAGAGAGCGCGTGAATAAGGTCTGCACACAATCCGGCGGAAAGACGCTGTCTGGAAACCTGTGTATCAGCAAAGAAAGATTCTCATTTGTAACAGTTCGCGTAGATATCAGTGAAGGCGCATGCGGAATCCGGACCATGCAAAATGAAACCAAGCACATTATTCTGGCCTGTGATGAAATCGGAAACGTCTGTCAACCGGTACATTTTGAAGGGAACCCAAAGAGCACTGTGCCCGATAATAATTCCCCCGACTGCGGCTCCCGTTCAGGGGGAAGCTCTGGATTCAAGGCAGCTTGGCAGGAAGCCTTGTTGGTCTTCACATTCGTAGTGTTGGCTTACAGCACATTACAGTAACCAGTTTTAAGATGGTAATTATGTCTGTTTTCTATGTAAGTACATATGTGCAAGCTGTATAAACAACGACAAATAAATGTGTCAAAAATGTCATGTCTTTCAAAGTGGTTTATTTAATGAGGAAAAACAACCCTAAATTTAAAAAGACCACACCTTGTATGGTGTATTAAGTTGGGGATCTGTTTCTACATGCTGGTTAAATATCGGCACAGGGCACTATTTTCCCATCCTGTTTTGTTCTTACCCACAGACTCACGGAACGACCGAGGGTTATTGGTGGTTTAGTTCACTTTAAAACTACAACTTGACATATATATATCATATATATATATATTTTTTAAAGGTAGAGCTTAACAACACATCTATCTATCTATCTATCTATCTATCTATCTATCTATCTATCTATCTATCTATCTATCTATCTATCTATCTAT
>JAOYMR010000007.1:3472045-3493912 GCA_025802075.1 Tenebrosternarchus preto | reverse complement strand
CAATGTGTAAATGTACAAGTACAATGTGTAAATGTACAAGTACAATGTGTAAATGACAATAAAGGTTCATTTCATTTCATTTTCATTTCACATTTATATATATACACACACATTTATATATACACACACATTTATATATATACACACATTTATATATATACACACACATTTATATATATACACACATTTGCCAATCCATGTAACATGTAAATAACTGAAACATTATCACAGTGTGGAATACAAGACAGCAGTTTATCTGAGTCTCGGCACATACTATAGTTGTACCTTTTTTTAAGACATTAAATCAAATTTGTTCGTAATGCTCTTTAAGCAGCTTTACAGAAACTCTGGATCCAGTCCTTTACTGAGCAAAGCCAACAGCAGCAAGGAAAAACTCCCCAAAAGCAAGATACCTCGAGAGAAAACAAGGTTCGGAAGGGAAACCCACCCTCCTCTGGTTGGCACTGGACTACAAACTAAACATCCTGTTAAATATGTTCTTGTAGTTGGGCTCTTTTTATAGGCTGTGGGTGTTTGCCTGGTACCTGTAGCTGCACCAGGTTCTCCGACAGCAGCGTGTACAACATGTCTTTGGCCTCCTTTGCCGGGATCATGGCAAAGTCCTCCACCTGCTTCTGCTCCAGGTGCCGTTTCCGTAACAACAGCCGGAAGATCCGGGCCGAACGGGAACCGAACCTGACTCCACCGCACGGGAAGAGAGTCTGGTCAAAAACAGAGAACAGCCAGCCGAGACCACTGAGCGGAGAGGGCGTGAGCTGACCTACCTCTCCTGGACTACAGACTCCAGCGTTGCTCGAGCCAGGTTAGCCAGCGCTCGGTGCAGATCTGAGATCAGGCTCAGGGTTTAACGTCATGAATACATACTGCTTCAGCTTTTAACTCAGCTATAAAACGCATTCGACCATTCGCCTCCACAGAAATAGAGAAACCACAAAAAACACAGCTTTGTACAAATGTAATTCAGATGTTTTTTTTCCTAGAGATTTTTGGGAGAGATGAAAAGGATACTGACAACATACATTCCTCCTCCACTGTCACCACTCTTCCCCACAAACTCCATCTGAGAGAAAGATGGAAACAGGGAGTAGAAAACATAAAGAAGTGATTGAAAAAGGAGAGAGGGAGGAAGGGAGAGAGACATGAGTACATAAATACTGCTTGATGTAACATGTACACATATAATTTAATTTCTATAAGCCCCCACCCCCCCAATTTGCTTTACCGGATCATCCACCAGTAGGGTGAGGTACTGGTCCAGTATAGGTCTGCTGATGTTGTAACTTGGAGGGAGAGCCCGGAAAATCTGGCAAATGATTGAGCATGATCACCCAACAGAAAATAACACACCATCCCAGAAGGAACTACCTGTAGCACATCTGTGTGTGCACGCATTACCATTACCTACGCATTAGCTTGTGTGTATTACCTCATTAGCCGAAAGGGCTTGCGTGTATTACCTCATTAGCCAAGAGGGCTTGCGTGTATTACCTCATTAGCCGAGAGGGCTTGTGTGTATTACCTCATTAGCCGAGAGGGCTTGTGTGTATTACCTCATTAGCTGAGAGGGCTTGTGTGTATTACCTCATTAGCTGAGAGGGCTTGTGTGTAGGCAGCGCTGGCTGGGGTCGTCACCTCACTCATTCTCAGCATAGTTCGCACAATCTCACTGCTCGTCTGCCGCAGGCAACACAAACACAAGAGGAAATCACCCAAATCCTCTGCAGAAGTTTTCTACACGTTTGCCAAACACCCATATTGAGCTGGACCCGCTTCGTACAAGAGTGCAGAAGGTCCAAGGATTCGATGTCCCGCCTCGTTCACACTGACACCCGACTACAGAGCCACAGTAAACCATGCGGTCGGACGAAACCCACCTGGTCCAGTTTGGAGGCCACGGCGCTGATGATGGCCTGGTGTCTGAAGTGGAGGTGGAAGCGCTCAACGTTAACCTGCCAGTAGATCCCTTCATCACCGCAAGCCTGCAGTGACACAGAGCAGCAGGAGTGTGACGTCACGGAGGACATCGCTGGGGACACGTGCGTTCGGAGGGGACACACACACCTGTGTGTGGTCCAGCTTGGCTTTCTTCGCTCCTCTCTCAGCCGTGTCGCTGTCTTCATCTGATCGCCGGCGTTTCCCCCGACCTGAGAGACACAGCACACATCAACAGAGAGAGACCAGCACACATCAACAGTGAGAGACCAGCACACATCAACAGAGAGAGACCAGCACACATCAGTGGACATCATCCTACAACAGCACAGTCAAACAGAGAGAGCAGCTCACATCTAGCCTGATGAAAACCCAAGGGATCTGGGAACGTACATTATATCCATAATCAAAGGGTAGTAGGTAGTGTGTGTTAATAGTTGGCATTACTTAATCTATGTGTTTGCACATCAGAACAGGAGACACTCACCAGTGAGGTGAATCTGGGGTATTCTGTAACAGTCTGGATGGTTCTCTGGTTGAGATGGCTGTGTAATAGTAGGAGCAGGAGAGTCAGGAACTGCTGTAGTTGTTGTTTTTGATGCTGCTGCTCCCAAATTATCCACTGGGGGGCAGCGCTGCAGGAAATGAGTCTCAACCAAATGGGAGAATGCAGCAATCACCTCACTATAGTCAGTGCTCTGGCCATCTTGGGAGCAGAAGTTAAAAAAATGGTTAAATGGTTAACTGTACCACTTCTATTAGTAAAGAGGTCAAACGTGAGACAAGCTAGGCTCCAGGTTAATATCTTTATTTCACAAGAACAATTGGCTGTAGCACCCAGTGTGCTGTCAGAGTACTACTGCAGTGATGACCTCCTTACCCTCCATATTTTGGGTCAACCTGTCTGCCACTGTCTTTACTGTACTGCTCATGGTTATTTGTCCCCTTTGCAGAATCTCCTCTATGACAAGCTCGCCTGTGTCTCCGTACAGAGTCTTGGCGGTGTAGATGTAGCGCGGGTAGCGGAGCATGTAGAGAATGCGCTCGCAGCTAACCCGGTACTCCAGGGGTCCCCCAGGACCCCGGCGGCCTGGTCCAAATGAACACATGCCATGCTGCACTAGCACACAGAGAGACTTCTTCACCTGCCGGAAGAGCTGATGTTAGACAACAGCTGCCATTACGTGTCTCGCAATATGAGAGGCAAACATTTGCGGAGAATGAGACTCGATTAATGAATAACAGTGCGCTGTTATGAGACGACATAGATTTAATCGAGAGAAAAATGTGCGATGGGAGCTGTAACATAAGCGTACCAGGTCGAGAGGAATGTGGGTTTCGTGAGCGAGAGCTCGCAGGTTCAAAGTTCCACTACGCAGGAGGTGAGTCCCGACTTTCTCCACCACTTCCCCGAAGTGCTCTTGCAGGAGGAGCGCACAAAGTCTTACCTCCTGCGCCGTCATTCTGAAATTCGGTCGGAGGGTTCGGAGTTAATCTATACAGTGCGACTGAAATGAGAAGTGTGGAATTCAATAAATCAGATTTTTCTTTTTATTGTAGCTTAACGGAGTATTTAGACCGTTCTAAAGTATTAGGTGAAGAAGTGTTACTCTGGTCAAAGTGACCAGCATCAGGCTCTATGCCTGAAGATAGCGAGCAATAGCTAGCTGACGTGCCATCATGACAGGCGCTGTGTTCATTAGCAAGGTAGCTAGCCAGCAAGCAGTTTTAATACCGTACGCACACCGGATGCCGTTCCTGCTCCAGATAAAAAGAAAAAGACAGAACAAAAAATTACGAATCTCCAGCGCTTGCTGTGTTTACTTCCGAGTGCTGCCTACTGTACGGCCGATAGGAAACGTTTTCAACAACCGATGTTAGGTCTCACGTGTGTTTTTCCTGCACATCTAAGGGTAACTTCCGTTCTCGGGGCTCCGCCTCCTTTTCCAGTCCCGGGAGGACTGACGTCACTGTCTGTGCCGTTCTCGGAAAGATGGCGGAGGCTGCAGCGGTTCCTCCGCATCGGTTCTTCTGTCACTGTTGTAAGGGCGAAGTGAGCCCTAAACTACCGGTAAGACCACGTTTTAGAACGTACTCGTTACCACCGTTGACTGCCAACGCCTGTCTGAAAGTACAAATTCTTGACAGTAGAATGAGTTCTGCTTTAGTGTCGCACGACGAAGCTAGCTAGTTAGCCAGCTAGCTATTATGAGTGCAATGCTAGTTATGTTAGCCACCTAGCTAGATCTGCTAGCCAGTCTAATTTCCTAGGTTTTTGGGCCGCAACGGGGGTATAGATACAGCTTTATTGGACGTTTTCGCGTGGGCCAGTAATCTTACACATTGTCATTTAATTCCAAATCATTTTGTTTTCTTGTTTTGTGTTGGACTGTTGAACACCTATTTCAGGAATGTTAGACTCAAAACAACAATGAAGGTAGCTAACACTAGTGTTTCCATCTTTCCGTGTTAGTGAAATGTCCTAACAAGTCTTTCTTCATTTTTACTGAACAGTTGTTAGATGTATCTATAACATATGCTGAGGAAGCGTAATGCAGTTGGAAAAGACGTAGAGACCTAGGGCTTGAAGTAACTAGACTCAATCAAAACGAAAGTGATTATAAGGTTTGATCCTAAAAATGTCGTGCTGTGAGCTCGGCCTAATTTCAGCCGGGTCTGTTAGTGTGTCGTTAAACTGATGCTCAGAGGTCCTAATTAGGTTACAGTGTGTGCGGTGTCGCGCTTACTTCTTACCTCATGGAATTAAACGACTGCTTGTCATATTATCCTTAGAAGCTGATTCATGACTTGGTTATGTTCTGAGTAAATTGAGATTCTGCACTGTGTGAAGCAAAAACGTTTTTTTGTTGGTGCATGATTGGAACCATCATTGAATGCACAGTTTTGGCACATTTCTATAACTGGGCATACTTTTAAAACAGTAGAGAAAACTGCTTAGATTAAACCGACAACTCCTATTAAGTCTTTTTTTTTTAGTACATGGCTTTTTGAATTCAAATAAAAGTTGCTGATGATACATGGGTTGTCTTTAGGAGTATATCTGTCCCAGATGTGACTCAGGATTCATTGAGGAGGTGACGGAGGGTTCCAGGTGAGGTTTGATTCTAAACCGCCCACTTCCTCGTTGCCTGTCATCGACTGTAATGGCATGTTGTAACTCCTGCATGACTGCTGTTGTCACTTGTTGCTGTGCGGTGCTTCCACGACACCAGATAAGTCCCTTTCTGTGACATCCAATACTAACACGGGATCGTTCATGCTATCAAACACCAAAAATGGTGTTCAGTTACACAAAGTGATTGATAACATTGTGATTGTGTTTAGTCTCCTGGATGGTGGTTCTAATGGCCTCGATGACACAGCTTCACAGTTTGCAGAGGTATGTGGCCCTCATACTTCACATATGTGTCAATATTAATATGCAATATCCAGTTTGAGGCACAAGTATGCCCAGCAAATGGAGTACTTTTCTGAAGAAGAGGGAATGTTGTCTTCATTATTTACATAACACTCCCCTTCCTTACCTCTCTCTCTCTCTCTCTCTCTCTCTCTCTCTCTCTCTCTCTCTCTCTCTCCTTAGCTCTGGCAGCTCTTCTTTGTGGAAAGGCCATTTACAGTGGACTTAGACAGCCCTGACTCAGAGCCGCGGGTCCCGGGCGGCGGAGCAGGTCTGGGTCTGGGAGGAGGGCCGTTTGGTGGTTCTGTCCCTGGAGGGCTCAGTGGAGGCCTTGGAGGCCCGCTAGGAGGAGGGGATCACTGGGGCCCCGGACGCCCCCCACGTCTTCACAGATCCAGAGGATACAGATCCAGAGGGAGCAGCCGGCCAGATCGTTCACCCGCTGTAGAGGGGTGAGTTCTCGTTTATTGTTGATATACAGTTCCTTTTCTCTGTACTTGGTCTATCCTCTCCTATAGTGACTCTGATTATTCTACATGTTTTGCTGCCTGCTTCCTTCTGCCTTGTGTTGTTCCCTCTCACCTTCTCTCCTTTTCAAAGTTTCTGTTTTTATTCCTGATATCGGAATATCTGCCATTCTTCATCATGTCTACTCAACATACTCTACATACTCTAGATTTGCTATGAGCTTTAGGTAAAGCAACCCAGTTAACCACAAGATTTTCACAAGTATTGTATTATATTACTGAAATTAAATGTATGTTTTTGAATAACCAGATGCCTCTCATGATATCAGTATTTTGACTCTAAAAATAATCTTGCAATTTTATATATTAGGTATCTAGTATCTGATTCTGAATGTCTCAGCATTGTATATTAGGGTTGTTGAAGGAAAAGGTTTGCAAGGGGCAATAGGTGCAATATGATCAGTGTGTGTTTACACACACACACAGTGCAATATTAACGTATTTAAAATGCGTGTGCATGTCTGTGCACATGTGCATGCATTGGATTCTGAATCTAAGGGGTAACTTCATGTACTGTGGTCTCCTATATAATTTGATGTCTCATCTTACCTGATTTTCCCCCTTTATTAGTGATTTCATGTACAATGTTTGTATTTTGTTGTTGCTCTCCTGGAACCCATTTTCACAGTATCAAAATAAGGTTGTTGTTGATGTCACATTTCCAAGTTTGTAGAGCTGGAGTGTAGTGGATCCAGTCTGTAGAGCAGGGGACCCTCTCGTTCTTAACACAGGACTAGACCTCAGTAGACCTCAGAAAGCTCTGTTTTTATTTTTGTTTATATTTTTATATATTCTATTTTTGGCTTTATTGTGTAGCAATTAAACGTACAAAACTGGGGGAAGAGAGTGCAACTGGCACTGAAAATAATTCCCTTTGAATCTGCTTTTCTCATCTCTCTCTCTCTTTCTTACATTTTTTCTTTTAGAATAGTACAACAGTTTCTTGCTGGACTTTTTGCCAATTCAGGAGTTCCTGGTTCTCCTCCACTGTCATGGTAAACAAAATAATTTCTTGCAAGGTTTTATTTATTGTCAAAAACATCTTATTAAAGTTGCATAGCCTGTTTGCTTTACCTGTGAGTATAACGTCCTTCCCATATGTTCCATGTGAGTGCAGTGAGACTTGGAATTCACTGTAACATAAGCATCAATTTTAGGTTACGTTGAGACCTTTTTGGTGTGTCTGTATGCACATCTGTGTGTGTGTGTGTGTGTGTGTGTGTGTGTGTGTGTGTGTGTGTGTGTGATAGGACGGGCATGCTGCACTCAAATCCTGGTGACTACGCCTGGGGACAGGGTGGTCTGGATGCAGTCATTACACAGGTAATGAGAAATGTGAATATAATATTTGCACATGTATGCTAAAAAGGCATTGCTGCGTAGTTTTATTAGTAGAAAAGTCATTAGTTTTGTGGTTTTGGACGCGCTGATCCCATGATTACTGTTTGTGGTCAGTATCAGTGCCCTCTGAAACATATGGTGCCTTGCTTTAAGATGAGGAGCATCCCACTGTTTTGAATAAGATCTATACAAGCCAGTTCTATATTAGTTGTTTCCATTCGGTAAACAAGGAAAATGCATTCAACAGTGTAAAAAGCCAATGAAACATGGCAATGTTGAAACGCCTGAAAACTGTTGTCATCTTGTTCCCTCCCTTGCTCCTAGTTATTGGGTCAGTTTGAGAACACGGGTCCCCCTCCTGCAGAGAAAGAAAAGATCTCCTCCCTCCCCACAGTCATCGTCTCTCAGGAACAAGCTGGTCAGTGCAGCCCCCCCCCCCCCAGCTTTCTTCTCCAAGTATCTCATTGCTTATATACATTGTTTTTTTAATGTGTAATGTTCTTATATGTTTAATGTATAATGCACTTTATGGCCTTCTTCTCTGCCTCTCAGACAGCAGTATGGAGTGTCCGGTGTGTAAGGAGGACTACACGGTTGGAGAGCCCGTCCGGCAGCTGCCCTGTAACCACTTCTTCCACAGCGATTGCATCGTGCCCTGGCTAGAGCTGGTGAGACAGGGACGGGGGTCACTGGGGCAGAGCTGAGACGGGGGTGGGGGTGTATCATTCTAGCTACAGACGTATGGAGTAAAGGCTGTTCGATATCTAGCGCGTCCTCCGTGGTATTTTTGTGCACGTCTCCTTTCCTGGATTCACTGCAGTGCCTCCGCACTGTCGCTAGGCAGCGCTGATGAAACGGGGATCGGAGCCGTCGGCAGCACTGGTCTCACTCACCTCTGTGTGTCCTGTCATCCCTCGCCCCCGTCCCCTCTTGCAGCACGACACATGTCCAGTGTGCAGGAAGAGCCTGAGTGGAGACGACAGCAGCAGTGAGCCTGCCTCAGAGCCCTCCCCCCTAAACACTGACCCACGCACACAGGAGAGATGGTCTTTCTGAGACGTGCTCGCTCTCTCTCTCTCTCGCTCTCTCTCGCTCACTTTCTCCCTACCTATCTCTCTCTCTGTCTGATCCACAGTACACTCACTATTCACACAAGGGTTTGCCTCGTTAGGCTTCCCGTCTTAACGCCAGCCTCTCACCGCTCTCGTACGGTTTGCTATGGCTTGTTTACCATATTCCTTTCTGTCTATCATGCTTCCTTCAGTGTGTTCTGCCTCTGGCCTTCCTTTCAAGCTGTACACTTTTACTTCCTTTATGCAGAGCCTGATTTTCAGTTTGTATTTCATGACACTGTCCCCAATGCCGTCGCCACGAGAAGCCTGCTGCACGGAGGCGGGGCAAAGAACGTTGGCATGGAAACCATGTCAGCTATCACAGAACGTACTGTTCCACGTTCCGTAAGAACCGAACTGTACACGGTTCATAGATTCAGTCTGCGCTCAACATGAATTCTGACTGCCATGGGGTACAGCGTCTTTGCCTCGTGTTCCAGGCGTCCCTGCTGGTCTGTTGCTCTCGGCCTATTTTTTTGTTCGCCCTTTCCATCTTTACCTAACCTGTACATGGGATCATACACTCATTGTGGGGAAATTGGTTCCAGACGCAGATCTGTCCTCCCTCCAGCTCACCTTCTGTGCACCTCTGCCTCTGTATATATGACACACACACACCTACATCCAGTTCATCTGTTTGTTTCTTCTTTTCACTTATTTGTATCACTTTTTTGTAAATAATTTTAGTTCAAAAATTCATTCAAAGAAAAACCAAGCATACTGAAAATAAAAACAAATGGTGAATCCCTAAATATTAAAATATATATTATATATATATGATGTGTATGATGCTGATGTATTAATAATAAAACTGAATAAAAACCAGTTCCATTTTGATCTTGTTCAGACAGGCTCACATGAACTGGTTTAAACAAGAACCCAAGGCAACCTTTAGTTTTCATGATTTTATTAGCAAAATAGTTTGCAGGTCATTTTCTGGCATAGCAGTTATTCCATTTATATACAATTAGTTGTATTATAAAAAAGTTATAAATTATTAGATTAATTTGATCAGTTTTAATGACCTTTTATGCTAATCCACTACATTTTTATATTGATTAAGCCAATCAACACTGTGATACAGTACCGAAGTACCTCAGTAAGATTGACACTGTTTTTTTATTAGCATGACAAATTGGTGTTGATCAGAAATGAGGTTGTGGTGGTTATATCTGTGCAAGAAGCAACAATTTTACAGTTTCAACACCCCTAATGAAATCAGTGAAATAAGAGGTTCCTGCTGTTTGTATGTGAACCACAGACTTGCACTGAACTGGCAATCATCACATATAAACCAATCATGAGGATAGCAGCCAGGACTTGATGTCAGCCTGATCAAGACTTTTCCATCCAGTATGTACAAATGGTTTAAATTGTCTACCAAGTTATTAAAAATCAGGTCATGAGATTTTGAGTTGCTGTAAATGAGTGGGTATCTTTTGTATTTTATATCAGTATCTCTGTGATGAGAGATATGGAGTTAACACTGACCCTGGGGTGGGTCCTTTGATGCAAATCTATTGAAATATATGCATTGAATTTAGACTGCATGTCAAACTCTGAACAGATGACTAAAGCATAAATATGAAATGTTCCCGACTATTAATGTAATCCTTAAAAGAGGTGAAGAACAATTTTCAGGTGTGCTTGGTTGGGATAATGAGGGGTACAGAAAGGAGCTTCAGTTACTGGGTGGTGTTTGCTGCCCAACTCCAGGCAGACCAGCAATCAGGACCTGGCCCAGAGTAGTGTGAGGATGGAGTGAGGAGGAGCAACGGCTGGAAGAAAGCCGACCTGCTGGTCCCACAGCTCGAACGGCACCTCTGCATCAGATCTGTGGATTCATACCAGAAAGGCTCATCACATTGGTTAAAAAAAACACCATGTTGAAAATCAGAAGCATATGGATGAATTGTTTACTGGGTCAGAAACGTTCTGTGAGTTTTTCTTAGCCATTAAAACAACATCATACTATGCGCAACATCATACTAAGGATGTCATCCTCAGTTACTGCTCCTTCCACATTGTTATCCAAGACCTATCAGACGGTTTTAGAGAGAAAAGAGTTGATGTTCACAGTACATTATTATTCAGATCATCCTACCTGTTCAAAACAATCAGCACTGCTGAGCCATCAGGTCTGATGAAGGCAGAGCTTTCCAGGGCAGTGTGTTGAGAAACTGACACACCCACTCTCTGAGACCCCTCCCACAGGAACTTGCTGTGTCAAAACAAAGTGAGGCAATGTCCATGTGGAGGTGATCTTTGAAACAAGTCGGATTATATCACTTGAACTGTTTCAGTGAGCATAACAAATATGTCTATAAAAAAACTATGCAGAAGTTCCACAATGCCAGCTTCTAAAGTTATAAAGTCACCTTAATTTAAGTTAATTAACAATGAAAAACATAAACCAGGATGTGCTGAGGATTCTATAAAATTACATAATTAAAGTCAGTGCTTTAGTGTGCAATAAAGCTGCTATTGGGAGCCTCATACCATCTCAACTTTGAACAATAACTTCCAAAGGAAAATAAAGATGCCATTCTCATCAGTAGCGTGCACATGCCATGCTACAAAATCAAGGTCTCACCTGAAGTGGGCCATGCAGTAGAAAGTGGGCTGTTTGTAGAAGACATCGCTGCTCTGGTTGACGATGATGGGGCTGTCCACAAAATTCTTCACCCAGTTCGGCCCACCTTCCAGGTTTAATGCCAAGTTCCAGTCTGTCCACCCGCTCACATAGTTATTTAGGTCCTGGAGTCAAGAGTCCATGGAAGGAATATTGGGAGTGATGAGAAGAAGAGAGACCCAGTTTGAGCAAAGGTCACAGCAAATCCACATTGTTACTGACACAAATTTGAATAGTTTCCTGTATAAAGAAACATGAAATTACACTACAGTTTTAAAAGTGCTTTGATAATTATGATTTTTTTTAGGACTGACTGTACCAAATGGTGGTCATTTGTACTCTAATGAATATGGGATAATGGAGGATCCATTATCAGAAGAAACAGTCCTCGTCTGATGCCACTGAACTGGTGCTGCTCTGTACTGGCTTCAAATACATCTTAATAGAACCAAACAAAGCAACCTAAACACATCACGAGGAATTTGCACGGACTCCCTGTCAATCACATCAACACCAACAGGTCAAACAGCACTTTCCTTGAAGTTTGATCAGCTGCTGTGTGTTGCAGCACTGAGCAGCCGATCGGAAACGTGTGGCACTTGGAGGAAAAGCCATGTGTGCTGTAGCATTATGATAGGAGCTGATGGGAGAGCTCTCCAGTCAGCAGGTCAGAACTGGACTAATGACTAAAGCTGAGACAAACAGGATAAAACAGAATAAAAATGGCCCAGAATGATTAATCATGGTGAGTATCCTAACGTCACCTCTATAATGTCATGGGCGTAGTGCTCAGCTCTTTCCCAGAGTCCCAGCCGCACTCCATGGTCAGGTTTGTTCCAGCCAGCACATGCTTCAGTGCCAAACAGGAAGTACTCAGGGTAGAGATCGTGTGTGGCTGCCAGAGTGATATCAGCAGGAACAAAACGATCCCAGTACCAGTGAACACCAATGCCATGTACGTAGCGTGATGCATGCACATCACTCAGGACCTGCAGCACAAAACAGTGACTCTTTCAGAATATATATATATTGTACCCCTTTTCTATTTCTTTGATTTAATTATATTTTAATGTCATTTTTATTTGTTTCTGAAATCCACAGGCTCTTACGAACTTCAAACAATTTGCTCAGTTACATCGCTCCCCCACCCCTTTTTTTTTACAAACTAATGTAAAACATTTTTAGTTTAACTCTTTTTATCCCACCACTTTGGCCCAGTGTGGAAGCAGGATTCTCTGGTCATCCAGGATCATAAGGCGGGTCTTTGCATATGGGGAGGAGTGAAGGGCAGGACCAAGGTCCATTGCAATCCAATCACGTTGGTCTTCTGGAGTGAAGCCTAAAGCCTGGAAGCTGTAATTGGTCATTTCACCAGCTGTGGGCTCATTGCCAGTGGTCAACCCCCAAAATGAAAGGTTGTGTTTCTGATACTCTTCCAGAAACCTGAAGTGAGGAGAGTAAATATTAAGATGAACAACAAAAAGAAAAGCCGTATTTGTGTCGAATCACAATTACATCAGTGTTATATAATTAGTAACGTATTTTGTAATGAAATCATAATGACGTAATTCATAATTATAATGTAATTATAATGAAATATTGTGTTTGTTCCACATGCATGTAGTAGTGGATGCCATAACTTCACCTGATATAATACTGTGCCCAGGTCTTGTGCTCCTTGCCCCCTGGCTTGCCTTTAAGTGAACCTTTACCTATGAGAGCACCATTGGTCTTTAACCAAGCAGGGGCACTCCAAGCCGAACCAAACAGAGACAGAGGACGTGAGGACAGAGCCTGAGCCCGTAGCAGCAGGGGAATCTGGAACGGACAGAGGAACGAGTGATCATGAGTGAGGATTATCACAGCACTATAAAGGAGTTCAGGGTCACCACCATCAGATATGTGCTTTTATATCCATCATATGTCAGTCAGCAATCGCTTGTGCACAACAGCATCACCTTCATGTGCGTGTCTTCCACAGCCAGACTAAAATGGATCAAGCCGTAGTCGTCGGCAGAATCAGCATACGTGTACAGGCGAGTCGAAAAATCACAGCTGGCCATCGGCACTCTGACCACACTGTACTCGATACCTGTGAACACAGCGAGAAGCAGCTCATTGTTTCACAGCCAAATCACTAAATTATGCCCTAAAATGATACATAAATGACATCTACTCCACTCTCTGTCTCGCTCTCTCTTTTTCTTTCCTCTCACCCTCTGGGGAAAAATACTGTCTGAGAAGCTGGTCCTGAGCTCCATCTGAGAGGGACAGAATGTTCATAGCTGCTGCATCTGTCATGGCTCCTCCAAAGCCCTTAACATGCTGGTACTTCTGTGTGGGCACCAGAGTGATCCTGAGAGCTGAGAGAAACAGGCAGGAAAAATAGGTCAATAAGAGTAGAAGTGATTGCACAAAATCACTCCCAACAATACACTGATATTCACTGATAGTCGGTTATAATATAAAATAATAAAAACCCGCTACATTAATCTTGTATTATTTTAACTGAGTCATAAAGTATAAATAAGGAGTCACTCTGACTGGCTGGAGAGGGCAGTTCATGATTCATCACATCTCCGACACAAATGTCATTTTAGACGTGTTAAATTGGTGCTTGGTATAAGTGCATATATCAGAGAACACGATTATGTTCTGGCCACACACCTGTACCGCTGCTGTTCTTTTGAACCTGGGTTTGGTTCTTCTGAAGCCTGCTACCCGCCTGACTGCTCAGGAAAGTCAGGAAGTGACCGACCGCAGGAAGGCGGACCAGGCCAACAGAGTCGCAGTGCGTCGCGTTGCACTCACACACGATGGAGCTCTGGCCGAATGCTCTCGCCTGACAGTCGTCGCTGGCAACTTACATAAAAACAGTGCACCCATACAAAAACGGAAAAACCACCCGTCGATATATTAAGACATTTTTAACATAGATACGTGGAAAACTGATATGGATGAGTGATACTTTTAATAATGTATAACCTAATTCAGAATACATTCAGTACTGTGGACAAACCCACCTGTGATTTGTGTTGAAGCTGAAGTAAGAAGAACGCAAAGAACAAGAACTGAGTCCCTCATGTTTCCCAGGGTTAAGGCAGATCACCTCCTCGGGTTATCTAGTTCAGTCAGAATTATTTCTTATTCACTCACAAGTCATGATGTCCCTTGATAACGTGATTACATACTCGTTACTCTACCGGTACGTTTCCGATAATACCTTAGTATGAAACGTATTCCTGTCACATTGCTCCTCTGAGATTAGCAGATGTTTATACATCGGTTATATATACAGTGAGCAGGTTTAACTTCCTACTTCTGCAGAAACAAATGGTCACATGACCATCACATGACAAACGACATCGTGCACTGGTTGTTTTTAGATTAACCGCTAGATGTCGCCATGGTTCAATGTTAAATCTAAAAATATAAAAAATAAAAATACTTTGTGAAATAAGAATAATTTTTTATACTTTAAAGTTAGGCTCCCAGAATAGCTCGTGTAATAACGTGTTGTCGGTTTTTAGCTTGTCGAATTAATGGTCGTGTCTCACAAATGACCGATAGTCCGACTTGTCATTAAACCTTACAGCTTCCTCTCTGGTATTTTTAGTAGATGGTGAGACACGAGAGATGTAGCTCCATTTAATTATTGTCTCCTAATACCAGACCCTTTGACTTTGTTAGTTGACAAAAGGTTACATTTAAACAATGCTAATTCACGTCTAATACTAAACCAGAATAAACCAGAGGTTTGTACTAAAAGTGAAGGTTTAGTCAATATTAATCAGTTCAAGCCCGATACCAAAATCCTAATGTTTGAACTGTACAGCATGAGGATTTTTAAATGACTTTATTCAGTAATACAGTTGATTTTTATCTAACATCAATAACATCAGTACGTACATAGAGAAATGCAATGTCTTTTAGTTTAATACTTTTCATTTACGAAGTGTGATAGGAATTACACGGACATCTTTCACAAAAGATTTTTATTATTAAAGACATGAGTTGCATGTGATATATTGCGTGTATTATCTGTGATGGAGCAAGAAAGAGTGCGAGAGCGGGAGAGATTTATCACAGGAAGGAACACAATCTTTCTAGGACAGATGGATTTCTGCTGCTCAGGAAGATCAGTTCTTTTTTCCCTCCTTCTGTTCGGCCTGTAGGAAAAATAGATTCCCTTAAATATCTGTTTACTGTTGTGAGCACCTGTTTGCTGCTATGCACACGTGCCCAGACACTCACTGTGTGGATGCTGGAGCCAGTTGCGGTCCATGTAGTACAGGTAACAGCTCTCAAACTCCGTATCACTGTAATTGGAAACAGGTACTGGCACAAAAGGGTCCATGTAATCAAATCCCTCCTAAAACCAGAAATGTACAACACAAGTCATCCTTAATAATAATAATAATACATCCTTCACATCTTCACAGTATCTCAGTGTTTGAATGTAGAAGGACCACAGACAAGACCTGAGGTTCTTGCAGAACCACTTTTGCAGAGTACAAATGTTAAAATAAAATGGAGAGCCACAACCTCTTAAATTAAGAATATTTTGAAATCACATGCCTATATGTAGGTAAAAAGGGCAGGTTGTAATGTGCCATAACTACCCAAGCAGAACACATCAGAAAATGGCCTACAGTATTCTTGGATCGTCTTAAAATATTGTCAAATAGTGTTAAATGGTTTGGATTTCATAGTTTTAATTTCCTCAAGGAAAAGGCAGTGCAAAAATTGTGTGTGTATTGGTTTCATTATTTATTGTAAATGTAACTGAACTTGAGAAACAAAACTCCATTTTAAGTGCTATGCTTGCAGAAAGCAGGTCATTCTAAAGGGTTCAGAAATTCCTGCTGTGTGTGTGTGAACTTCATCACCTCTCCTAGCAGCTCTGTGGGGAGATGGGCTGAGCGAGGTTTGAACACGGAGCCTGTCTGAGACAGTGTTGTTAGAATGGCTCCCCCGCTCTGAGAACGAAGAGAATTGGAACGAGAGATGAGACATAATGAAAACATCTTGAAAGTACAATTACAGTGAACAGAGTAGAGAAGGATATATAGACTATTACCCAGTCATTCCTCAGCATCTTCCTCAGATTATGAATAAGCGTTAGCTCCTCTGGAGATACCTAACAAAGAAAGATGTGGAATAATAAATAAATATTATTTAAAAATTGTGAAATGCTTAATATGAGCAGTTTTGCTAAGTGACAGTACAATGTATGCACAGGTAGGTTAAAGTACCAGACTCTTGTCCTCCCTCTTCAGCGATGTCTTCCCCCACAGAGCATTGACTCCATCTACAGCCACAGCCAGTTTGAAGGCACCTTCAGTGGTTCCTCCCCCTGCCTGCAGCCTGAGCTCTCGCAGCAAGGCACCCACAACATCACTGCTGCTCTTCACACGCGTCACACCCTGAGGGGCAACAACAACAGGTTGGGGCATGAGAAGACAGGAGGGTAAAAGAGATTTAGTCTCATATTTGAGGTTAGCAGCTTGGACGGTGAAGGGGTGAGAAGGATGGCAGGGGTTGGCGTGTCTCACCTGGTCCACCAGCTCCCCCAGAGGGCGCCCTTCTTCTGTGCTCTCCCTCTTTGTCCAAATATAACGCCGTGTTGTCTTTATCTGCTCAGGAACACGATGATGACAAAATGAGATTCTGTCCACAAATGTATGTCAACAAGTATGGATGTAATATTTCAGCACAACATTTTAAAATGTTGCTGTCAAAATCAGTACAGCCAAGTCACCCTTTAAAAGGACTAATTCACTAAGCTTAACTAAGATTAAATTATACCTTAGACAGAAAACGCTCATTGGTGATTTTAAAATTCTTAAGCCATTGGGAGGCCTGGATTGGTTGATCGAAGCGAGTTGGGCGGGACGTTGAGGATAGAAGCTCCTTACAGTTCTTAACCCACAAATGAGCTGCAGTCAAAGAAACCAAGGCAGAGCACAAGAGTACAAAATACATGTTATACAAGGGTAGGAGAAACAGTTAAGTTGAAATAAACCTTCACATAAGCTACAGTATATTTATTGTAAACATTCAGCCAACAATCAATGGATAAATTAAAATAATTAAAAAAGAACCAAGTGCTTGTTCAACGTTTCATAATACAACAAACTAAGAGCATGAGCTCCTGACCATCAGGTATATGCAGCACTAGCCAGCCTTGAGTGAAGCAGAAATGGAGAGCATGACACAGAGACATGGTCTTCCCACAGCCAGTCTCTCCATCTGATGTACTGTCAAGGAAAACACTCAGAGGTGCTCAGTCACTGAACAAAAACACTCAGAGGTGCTCAGTCACTGAGTCACTGAACAAAAACACTCAGAGGTGCTCAGTCACTGAACAAAAACACTCAGAGGTGCTCAGTCACTGAGTCACTGAACAAAAATACTCAGAGGTGCTCAGTCAGATGACACACAAAATCATGAGCACTGAACAAGGATAAGGTTTAGGAATGGTGTTGAGTGAAGCCCGTATGGTGGAGGATACAGAGTATGTAGCGTAGCGCAGGTTTACTGTAGTCGGCTCTTTTCAGGTATGAGATGAGCTCCACTGATGGCTGCCTCACCATGATACAAGCTTCATTAAACGTCTTTATCTGGAAATAGAGGAACAAAAAACAAAGCTGTCAAACTTTGCTAAATATCATCTGTAAGTCCATTAGCCTCATCTCATTTGAATATAAAATAAAGCTTTACACTTTTATATGAGGTGTGTGATAAACATTTATATAAATGCGTGCTGGATACCTGCATCTGGAAGCGTGGGGGCAAACCATGGGGAAACGCTTTTTGTACATGTTCAAAGGGGAGAGTGTAGTACTGACCAGCATACTGTTCTGTGTGGCACATCTGGGGAGAACAGAGAAAAAGGAAAGAGGGAGAGATTAATGCCCCGTATTTTCATATGACTCAGCAGAGGAAAGATTAGAGTACATGTAGTCTACAGGGACATTTATCCGCTCCACTGGGTTTTTATTTGTTGGTACATACTGGGTCACTCTCTGAAGTTCTGCAGAACGCCTGCTGATTGGACACATCTGAAGCCGTTTCCTCTGCAGCTTTTCCCAGCTGCTTCCCTCTGCCACTGACGTGGAGAGGACGGGTCTGCGACACCTACAAACGACAACGTGATGGATCTGTACCAGAGACTTTGATAGGGGGCCATTTGTTGTTAATGATCTCTGTTAATATTGAAATGTTGAGATGAATATGGATAGGAATTAAGCATTATAACACGTGAATTTTTGTACATGAGATTGAGGTAAAGTCCACTTACTGTTACACATAAGCGGTGACAAATTCTTGGTAGATTCATTTTCTGTATTAAAAAAGAAAAAAATGGGGCTCTAGCAGAGAGCTGCACAGGAATGGTGTGAGCAATAACACTACAAATTACCACGACACATTAACAATCCTGCATTGACTGAGAATGTGTGTAAACTTGATATTCCCACTGGAACGTTTAAAAAATGTCTCAACACTGGTAACGGCGCAAGTGCTGATGTCTGTTTAGTTAACCCAACGCATTCTTAGTCTCTGTACTGAGACATTATTCATTTAAATGATGAAGTGCTTAAAGCAGTTCTGAATGACTCTTAAGGCAAATAATGAGATCCTTAGGCAGAGAACATTATATTCCCGAGGGGACTATAATACAAATGTAAAATAAATAAATGAATTGGTATATAAAACAAAACAAGAGGACCGCCGCATCCTCGTGCAGCTCTTCGCTACTGGTAACAACATCCACTCGATGCATTTGCCTGAATTATTCGACCATCTTAACTTTTATCGAGTTGATTCTCAAACTGCTGAATGCATTTCCACGTATCTCACGAATTAACGGATTAACCCAGATGGCAAAGAACTGCAACGACCAAGGGGCAAATGTAAAGTTACCATGCTTCTTTCCGACGGCAATACTAGCCCGTTAGCTATCCACATATTTTGACATATTATTTTTAAAGCATTTCCTCTACCATATCGTGAACATAAAAATAATACTATAAAAATATAATAACAGTATACCTTCTCTGCAGTTTTGTTTTGTACAGCGAATGCGGTATGTAATCTCACCTTGAAAACTGGTGTCAACTAGCAGAGCTAAACATGCCTGAATCTAACGCATGAAAACAAAACTCAGATTGGGATTACAATTACTTACCATGTTCCCATATAATGACTCAGTATCCACACAGACGAGTATGTGTTATTTATACAAGTATGACCACTAACAGACCATTTAGAAGCGAACTAGAGTCGTCGTGTTACATATACACCACGATGGGCGCCGCCATGACTGGATTAAGTAATAGGATATTACGTCACGAACCCCGTCAAATACGTAAAATGATAGAAAATAAAAATGGCATGCCAAATTCAAATAAAAAATAATTTTTTAATAAAATTTGAAAATTGGATCAAGATCTGCGATGTCACATTTTGATAGAGATTAAACAATAAATCGTTAAAATCCGGATAGTACTTGTTTTAGTACTTGTTTTAGTTTTTAGCAAGTTTATTTGTATATTATTTTGTTATTTGTTAGTTATTTTGCTTCATGTTGCCACACGTCTTCTAAAGAAATAAGTCTAATGGGATAATATATTTTAAAAACTATGGCTAGTATACAGATGGCTAAAAGTATTGGTACTTTTTAGTATTCTATTATAATACAATTTATATCCTTTATAAATAATAAATAATTGCACTGTTGGCACTTTTATATTACACTGTTACACTTGAATATTACACTTGAATATTTCACTGTTATTCATAATCACACATGTCTGCAGTTTTATAATCATTTACTCAGTTTAAAAGTAAGTCACTGGGTCACTGTATCACAAAATAGAAAAGAGAAGGAAAGCAAGGATTTAACGAGGCGTGATAAACACAAAGTAAACTAGCATGAACAAAGCAAAGGCTGCAATACCATCTGCAAAGAGCTTGATATTCTGTGGCCCATATGGATGTGGTCACAAGATGAAACTCAAACAAAACTCACACAGAAAGACCTGCTTATGCAGTGGGGAAAAAACAGAAAAATTCAAGACTGATCCAAGATGACCTTTAAGTTGAAAGTACAATAGCTACACAAATCACACAATTTGTTGCTGTCTGAATGAATATAGGTTCCAGGGTAGACGAACCATGAAAAGCTCACTTCTCAGAGAAAAACACATAAAAAAGGCAAAAAGTATGATGAAAAGCCACAGTCCTTCTGAGAGACTGTATGTTGGACAGACAAAACAAACTGGGACCTTTTTTTGGTAAATTGTATCAACAAAAAACAGCTTTCCAAGAAAAGAACACCATTCCTGTGGTGAGACATGGAGGTGATTTATTGGTGTTTTGGAGTTGCTCTGTTGTCTCTGGCACTGGGTACCTTGAATCTGTACAGATGACAATATAATTACAAGATTATCAAGACATTTGGGGGTTGAAACATGAAGTCCAGTGTCATAAAACCGTAAAGCCAGGTCCTAATGCAGGATAATGATCAAAAATGTACCTAAAAATGGATGAGAAAAACCCTGGAACCTTTTGAAGTGGCACCCAGTGAGTCCTGAATCTCACTGAACATCTGTGGAAAATTTGCTGTTGGGAGAATTCAAAAGGAAAAGAAGGTTCTACTGCTACAAGATATTTGAGTCCTAATAGTTCTATCAGTTCTATTTTCATTTATGTAAAATAATATATCATTTTAGTTACATGTAAAATAATGTATCATTTTAGTTATATTACATGGAAAATAATATATCATCTTAGTTACATTACATGTAAAATAATGTATCATTTTAGTTATATTACAGGTAAAATGTGGAATGGTTGACACCAAATTGGGTGGGTGTGGCCTGAGAAGGGTACCGGTTCTTTTACCTGTGAGTGAGTGAAGTTACTTAATAACAGACTTATTAAATGGTTAGAAATAGAATATTAGTAGACGACTCTTTAAAATAATTATAGTATAAATAATAGAAGCTACCAGTTAATTTTTGTCCAACTGCTGAAAGAAGAGTCACTAAACTGATCAGAAAGTGTTTACAAAATATTCAAGATAACACTGTTAAATTCATCTGAACTTTTCACAGGGCTCTAATTAATTTGTTTAATTAGTCAAACACTAATAAGATAATGGATATCAAAGATGTGCTCATTATATTCCATTCATTGCACTCATTATTGCTAATCAATAAGTTGATGCATGGGCAAATGATAGAGATACCAAAGGTTTCTGATTAGTTTACTATCAGGATAATTGGTAATATTATCACAGAACGCAGACCTCAACCAAGGTGAACACTGAGATGAACTGGCTACTCTAACACCATCAAATGCTCTTTTGTACTTAATGGACATACATTTTAACAGATTCTTGCCAAAATCTTGGACTAAATCTTCCCCTAAAAGTAGACAATGTTACAGCCAAGGTTACTTTCACATTACTTTCACAAGATGTTTTGCAAGATGTTCAACTGTTTTGATAATACAATTTTCACATTTAGTAGCTGCTCTTATCCAGAGCAACTTACCATTTCAAGTTCAGAAGGACTGGTATTGGTGTAGTGTAGAGCACATGACCAGATGGAGTTTGATCCAAACCCCCCCCAGTACAGTCACACACTACACTACATCCCCATTGGTAAGTACTCGCACCAGTCAGATGTACCACTAACAACAGAAAACATTTTATTTTTTAGATGAAATAACCTGGTGAAATAAATGCTTAGAGCAAACGTTTGTGATGATTTTGGTTTTGGAATGTATAGTGATGTAGAACGTTTGTGATGATTTTGGTTTTGGAATGTATAGTGATGTAGAACGTTTGTGATGATTTTGGTTTTGGAATGTATA
>JAOYMR010000007.1:3441975-3471945 GCA_025802075.1 Tenebrosternarchus preto | reverse complement strand
GTGATGTAGAACGTTTGCTTTATTCCTACTTCATATTTCCTTCCCAAAATCCTAACAAGACATGAATACATGAACATGTGCTAGATAACACCTTCATTTAAGAAGATCTTCATCAGCTGTGCAATTCAGAAGCACTTTGCTTCTTACACAGCTGCTGAACCTTTGTCTCAATCACCCAGTTTCTTTCTCCTCTACGTGGACTCTAGCAGGGGTCCTCCACTCGACTCAGAATGCAATGTACTACGTTTCATTTCTGTGTTTTATCTCTTCATCATTTACAACTCTTCATGTTCTTATTTAAATATCCAGTTGTCCAATTCTATTAGAAAATACGTAACTTATTTAGAGGGTATGCTGGATCAAATACGTAACTTATTTAGAGGGTATGCTGGATCAAATGGGGATGCAGCGCCTCTCTGGACACTTTAAGTATTGCACTTATTTTGGTTCACACAACGTTATTGAATTACGTTGCAAGTAGCTACAGGAAGCAACAGCAGAACGTTACATCCACAGCTATCTGGCAATAAACCCAAGCATCGTCGAGGCCCAATTTAGCAAATCAACGCAGCAAAATATAGAGCTTTTAAAGGTGTAAAACAATGGACATAAAATATGTTTTGATAACATTTTAACAGAAACCGTTACATTACATACCCTAAATTAGTTAAAATAATAAAAAAAAGATTTCGGTTCCTAACTAGACTGGTTGCAGCAAACGGAGCCCTGTTTTATCATTGCTTTCGCCGTTTCAAAAATACTTCCGACAATGTAGCAGCACGCGCCATGGGCAAACGACAGCTTGTGCTACGTCCGATTTTACGAGTTTGTTTTTCTGCCCTTCCCTCGGGTCACGGATGGCAAATAGTGGGCAGCAGTTACAGTTTAGTAGCCCGCGGCACAGAATCCCACTGATCCCTTTACCGATTACCAGTAGTTGGATATCTGGGTACACAATGTACGACTATGCTTTAGATGTAAAACAACTGCGCAAGAGGCGAATAGCGGGGGGTGGAGGTGGAGGTGGAGGGGGGCGCAGAGAAGAAGGGGGAACTTGAGTGTCGTACGCTGTTGCACAATGTTCATCTTCATGGATCCATCACTTCACCGAATGGACACGCAACATCCCTCCTTGTATCGGTTCAGCTCGTTGCGCTCACTTGTAAATTAACGAGGCTTTTCCTTGTTGTGGTGTCTTCTTGACGTATCTTCTCTTTGCAGCATGGGTAAGTCAGCCCTCGTTTTATAACCAAAACGAACATGGAAATTATTATTGCTGGTTTCTAAATCGCCTTCTCCGACTTCTGACCACATTTCGAAGTGAAGCTCCTGCTCAGTTACAACTGATGTAATTTGAAACTGAACATTCATATTAAGGCCTTGGCAAATCGTACGATACTGTTATTTTAGTGATAATATTGCATGCGATTAGTTAGGCTATTTGTTTTTTAGGCTATTCTGCTGGCTTTTAGATTAGCACATTATAGGTTATGGAGGATTTACGATTAAATACGTTACATCTAGATAAATTGTTTTTGAAGACTCATTTTTGTTCTACTTCGCAATTACCGTGTTATAGGCAACACTGTCATAATGTACTATCACTGTCATTTTAACTCATCCTGTTTTCTCACTCTGTCCATAACAATTGTGTGGTCTACTAACCCCCAGATGTAGTGTATATAGTAATCGACTCGTTCCTCGAACAACTACACTGTTTTCCTTCTGTAGTGATGTGGCGGAAACGCCATTATAATAGACGACTCATTAATTACGCACGTTTCTATGGCCTTTCTTCCTCGTCGCTTTATGGTCTAGTTTATTCTATTTTCGGAACACCCTTCTATATCTAGGTCAGAGAGAAGAGTGTAGAAATGGGAGTGGGTTTGTCGTTTTAAGTTTGTTATTCGATGGTAATATCTGTGCTTTTTCAGTCCCAGTTCAGAGAAAACTCGAGTAACTGAGAATGAGCAGATGAACTTATGACCCTGTTTAGGTTACGGTATTCTAGGCTGTGATTTACAATTAGAGCAGTTTTATCCACTGCAGTGGATGACAGATTCACAGGTCCTGATGAATTGCGAAAGATTATGAGTTGATGTATTATTGATTTAACAAAGCGATGCTTTGTTGTCAAGTCATGTTAGTTGGTTGAGAAACTATTTGAGAACTAAAAATTCGGGTCTATTGTAGTCACTGAAGTATTAACCGAAATGTAATAATTTGCTTCAAGAGGATTGAACTTGATACGGGAAGGGAGTGAGAGTACCCTTCAGAACAAAAGAGCGGAACTAATTAATTATGAAAAAAATATGGCTGAACAAAAAAAAAAAACAGTAATATTGCTGAAATAGATCTGAAGAGGGAAATGTTGAGGTAAACGACAAGAGAAGGAAAAAGAATGAGCACTAGCAAAGTAAATGACTGTAAAAGCAAGGTCACAGAATAGACGTGAGGGAGGGGGGGGGGCTGTACAACTGACTTAAAGAAAGTCAGACCCTTAAATCATTGATCTGTTTTCTCATTCTCAAAGATTTGTATCGGCATAACCATTGTGAAAGAGATCAGATAATTACAGAGCCAGTGGTATAGCTGTGAGATGATGACTTTCATTAATACATTTTATGGAGTTTATTTATCAGTGTTCAGTGGGATTCATTTTGCAAATGAGGTGTTTTTGCTGTTATAGAAAGATGAATGAAAAATAAATATTGAGGGGTGAGATTAGAGGAGTTTCAAGACCAGGATATGGAGGAAAGGAAGACAGGCGAAAAAAGGAAGGAGGTAGAAGCAAAACTTTGGTAAACTGGTGGTAAACTTTGAAAAGTAGGGTTAGATCCCAGTGAGGGAAAAAAGACCCTCAAATATCCTTTTCACTTTGCTCTCGAACACACACACACACACACACACACACACACACACACACACTGTGCTCTGTGTCTGTGCTCTCTCTGTTTTCCAAAGGCCATTTTTCTTTCCACCATTCCGTTGGGATTATTTTTATAGGACCAAATCCTAAATGGAGTCTTATGAATGTTATAACATTGAAAACCATTGAACATCTTCTACATCGGGGTTCCACTTAAACCATGCAGTAATATTTTATTTTCATCAAGAATCTGTCGTAACATTTTTGCTGATAATGATCACTATAAACGCTGAGGTCTTGGAAAGTTACCACTTAATAAGATACTACTGCATGAGTGTGGATACACAAGGAATGGGTTTTTTTTTGCTATGATTTTGGAGTGCCAACCTCCACAGCTGAAATGCACATCCTGCATTGTATTAGTGTGTTCTTTCCTTCAGGCTGGAGGTAGACTACTGCATTTTAAGGGTCCCCTGTGCAAGGTAATGCACTGAGATCATCATTCAGAATCTTCCAGAATGAGTTCACCCTATGTGGGAAAACACCTGCTTTTTGGACAGCTCAGAAAACAATTTCAGCTGAGTTGTCTAGAAAGTGGTCGAGGGAATATTTTAGGGTTTTGCTCAAAGTAAGATTTGTGGATCTGGTTTCAAGAGATGTGATGTTTCAGGTTATTCACCTACTACTACTCTTGGTACTTATGACAAGTCTGTAAAATAATGAAGACATCATACTGTAATCATTCTCTTTTTTATATACTTTTTTATTCTTTTGTCCCATGACATTCTTGCATTTCTGTTCTAGGCTGGAGAAACACTAAACGAAGACTGAGTTGAACCGATTTGTGAGGAGGTTATTCTTTCAGTTTTAAACGTTTATTCATCAAACACTCTTCTTGATACCTGGAGCTGTCATCAGTTATACTCCTAACTTACCAGCAGAAAGGTTGACTTAGACTGTCTACTGTCTTGGGACCGAAAGTTCAAATGGAAAAAAAAATGAAGAAGGACCTACCTGACCTAACACCAGTGAGAGAGGAAGAGCATAGAAAGACAGAGTGTAGGAGGAGAACGAGAAGGACCAAAGCAGAAGAACTGGACGCATCTTATAAAGAAACTGATGGCAGAGATCAGCAGGTCCAGGATTTAACAGCCCACAAGGCTGACCACTCAGAAAGCAGCCTTAAAGTCAAGATAGGCCTTGGGGCTAAACGAACCAAGAAACCCCCAAAGAGACTTGAGAACTTCATATGCCGTCCTGCAGTTCGTGGCTCTCAGAGGCCGGGATCTCTAACTGCACATGACTTCTTTGAAGGTGGGGATGGTATAAATGCTAAAACCATAGGCTCTGATCAGTTACATCATTCTCTTGACAAGAAATTCGATGCAGAAGCCCTTGCAACAAAAATGAGTTCAGCCATCACAAGTTCAGATCCATCAACGGTGCCTCCCTCATCGCTTGTGTCTTCCAGAAGGATGTGTCCAGCTTCTGATTTTACCGATACTATAACAGCTAAAAGGGTAAGTGCAGTTTGTACTGAACATAATGGAACCTTCATTTTTGACCATTTCAGGACCTGTGCACCTTGTATAGCATTGTTTATGGTACAGATAACCTGTTTGTGGGATATATGCAATAAGCAGTGGCTATTTTCACCATTACCTGATGTATGTAAAGAAGAGATGAGGAAGGTTTAATCTGAGAAGACACTAATTAATCACCCCATGCTATTTATATTCCGCTTCAGCCAACCCTTTTGCGCACAGCGTGCCTGAATGCGTCTGTGATTATGTAAACCAGAGTTACCTTTGGATACGCTGTTATGCCCTTTTAACATGTGGTAGTGGTTGTGTAGGTCATTTCTCTTTGCTGATAAGACAGGACCCTGTCTCTTTAATCAGTGAAGTGTAAAATTACTGAATGCTAAAGGACAGGCTAATCTCATGAGAAATATAGGCAATAGAAAAAATGAAGATCTAAGCAAACCTTTCAGAGAACAGTAGTACATAATGTTCACTGAATATTACCATTAATATTTTGATATGATGTTTTTCCGATTGTATTGGTTTAGATGATTACAACACTTTACTGATATTACTTTACTGATGATTAGAACACTTTACTGATATTACTCTAAACATGTGGAAGGTGACAGGTGTGTCCAAGCCATCACTGATCATTGGTACTAGTTAAGAGATTAACTAGTAGTTAACTAGCAGTTTTTACTCTCCGCCGCTTATTTCATTTTCAGTACCTGTCCTTGTATCTTGCTCCTTTTCCCTGCTTCAATCATCTTGATTACAAATAGTTTGTTCTTTTTCGTACCTTGCTCTGCTATCAACTGTGTAGGTGTGTGTGTGTGTGTGTGTGAGTGTGTGAGTGAGTGAGTGTGTGAGTGAGTGAATGAGTGAGTGGGTTGATGAAAAAGTAAAAAGCAAGCTTGGATTTTGCTTGTTAACTACAGAGACGTACAGACACACAAACAGATAGACTGACAAGACTATTTTGTGAAAATAAATTCCTTTTTATCATGTATCTTCTGGCAGGTTCTTCCAAAACAAACCAGGAGGACAGATTTACAGTCAAACTTAACAGTAGAAGAATTTCCTAATGCAGTTCAACCACAGTCATCCAACAAACTGTCCATTTCTCAGAAGATAACCACAGCTACTCCCATAAAGCAGACACACTCCCCCACACCAGCTCCGTCTTCATCTTCCCCATTACAACAGAACTCCAGTCCACAAGAGGGCATCAAACATCTTAACAAGGACATGAAAGAGCAAAATATGAATTGTTCAAGCTCCAGTCATGGAAATCAATGTAAAACCAATTTATGTGCTTTATCATATAATACAAATTCAGTATCCCCCAAACAAACACCCTGTCTTCTAAAAAATGTTTCAAGCAATTCTGAAATGTCTTTAAGTGTGAATTTGGAAAGAAAGAAGTTTGAAGTTTGCTTGGAAGAGTTAGAACATCCCAACCAGAGTAATTCTGGAACAATAGGTAATGAGGAGAATCAGGACCAGAACGGTTCCATGCAACAGTCAAATCGTTACTCAAATCGTTACTCAAATGTCCCACCAGTACATGTCCTTCCTATGCAAGTAAATGGTTCCTCGTCCCCTTCTAAGATCACTGCCATCACACCAAGCTTATCAGAGAGTAGCAGAGGGTGCAAAGAACAGAATGAAAACAAACATCTAAATGGAGCAGAAATGACTATGAATTTATCCCAAGGAGTTCATGTTCTTGAGCAAGAAAATGATGGCAGTACAGAAAGTTCACATGTTAATGATGGTGTGAAAAAAGTCATGCACTGCTTATATCAAAAACAAAGAAAAGCAGATTGTCCACCTGACAGTAACAGCTCTGAAAGTCCTACAGTAAATACTCAAAAAGCTCCTGCTTCAGTAAACCTTACCATGGATTGTTCTTCACAATTCAGACAAGATGAAAACTCTTCAAAGAAACAGAAGCTTAAACATCTTCGGTGCAGTAAGACTGCAAAGGTGACCAGTGAGAATAATTGTAATTCTGTTACCTGTACCACAGTACTGCAGGGTTGTTCACAAAGTGAAACTCCATCCCTCAGGTCTTCAAAGGCCCTGTCCTCATCTCCATGTGAAAGACAGGCAGCTGGACGACCTCCAAAACTGAAACAGTCTCAGAACTTAATTCTCACCTCAGAAATTTCAACTCTTACTAAGACCCAACCAAGGAAAAGGGGTCGCCCAAAAATTATCAAATTGGAAGTACCTTTACAGGGCAACTATTCTCAACTGGATATTGCTAATCCTTTAAACCAGGAATATCCACAAGAGCCAGATTCAGAACCTGATGTGAAACAGCCAAGAAAACGAGGACGCCCCAAGGGGTCTTTCTCTAACAAAACAGTGGGAGCTCATCCAGCATTAATCTCTAAGAAACAGTGTACTAGAGATGATCAAATGACTTGCAAAGACAAAGCAAAAGACACTCAAAAGTGCAACCGAAGCAGTAGGCTAATAATGAAGACAATCATCAGAAAGATCAATAAGATGAGAGTGAAGAGGAAAGAGCAGGTGCTCACGCACATTCTGCTGGGGCAGAAGCAGTGTGTCAGTGCTGAATCCACTCAGGAAGGAAGTGGGGTAAATGTACACAGCACAGTTACTCCTGCTACACACTCCTTGTCCTCTCTTGTAACATCTTTTGGAGGTAAACTTGGTCCACAAATTAATGTCAGTAAAAGAGGAACTATTTATATGGGAAAGAGGAGAGGTCGCAAACCAAAATGTCAGAGAATCTCTACCATAGCATCCAAGCAAATTCCATTCCTAGAGTCTAAGCAAATGTCCCTGGACCCCCTGCAGTTTAACTCGAAGGCTGTTTCTATGCCTCAGTCATTAGATGCCCAAACTGGTTCCTTGTCTGGCCCCTCTTGTACACTCAAAAATAATCCCTCTTCTTCATCCCCTAGTAGAAGTTCACAAGTTAATCTTAATACCAAAAAAGTAAAAGCAACATCCTTCATACACCTCTGTGAGCAACAAAGGTCCAAGGTTCACTATAAAACAGTACTAACTAGCAATACTATGGTAGGAATTAATCACAAGAGCACTTTAGACAGGGATGAAAAGGAAATGAATAGCAGGTTGCCAGCTGATATGGGAATTTCTTCCACATTGACTGCAGGTAATGTATTTACTGGTGTTCCAAGGGGTACATCCCTTAAGGGTAGACCAAAAGCTCTTTCTGCCTTGCCTTCACAGCACCCCACCTCTGCTCATTTGCCGATACACTCCAGTGTGGCAAAGGATTCTAATGGGACACATATTACCAGTTCTTCCCTTGCATTCACAGACCAAGATGCACATAAGTTTAAGTGCCATAGAAAAAGTCACCACTGTCTTGGTCGTGACAAGCTTAGGAGACATAAATATAAATGCAAGAAGAAGTTTATGCAAATCAAGGCCAAAAGACAGGACCCAGACTTCCTTGCTGAGGTTGAGGACTTAGTTGTCAGACTTAGTGAGATCCATATTGTACATCACATCACTCGAACAAGGCTTGAAGATAATGGTAGCATTTCTGGAAGAAAGAGTGTAAAAGGCAAAGGTCAAACTCATAGTCTTCAGTGCCTACAAGAAAAAGTTCACCCCCCAGCTATGTTCCAGATTAACTTCAGTGGATACTACTCACCTCATTCTCCTCTAGCCTGTGATCCTCTTCATTATGTTAGAATGGCAAATTCAAGAAGGAAGCATGGTTGCTCCTCTGAGCCAAGTGAACAAATTATTACACATTTCCCAGTGATGCACAAACTGGGGTATCCACTCTCAGGTGGTGGACTTTTCCACCCTTCCTATAAAGTACCATTCACGACTGCCTCACTTGGCTTTGGGCTCTATCGAGGATACCCATCCACTACACCATTATATCCTTCACCTTTTCCACCATCATATGTGCATCACTACTCTAAAAACCCTATTATAAGCCCCTCTAAGTTTCACAAGAAGAGGACCAAGTTCCTAAGGCAAGATCTTTGGGGAGGAAGATCACAAGGGACATATCCCAGGATTACCCCCCACCTCTCCTGGGATCGCTTTGGTAAGCAAAGGTGGCAAAAGGACAACCAGAGAGAGAAGGACAGAGGAGGAAGGGATGAACATGCTGGGATGAGAGAAAGAAAGCATGGTATTGAGTGGCAAAACAAGCACACAAAAGACAATAAGAATTTAGGGGATTGTTCTTCTAATGCCCCTTCTTCCTCAACATTCTCGACAATACAAAATAAAGACAAAACATTTCCTCTTACACGTCTGGGTCCATCAAACCAGAGACAAGAGGGTGAAGTACGATGGGCAGAGCATCAACCACCATGGCAGTGGCCAAGCAGTCTTGAACCAAAGCTCAGCAACAGAAGTCTAAACCAAGAATTCAAGTCAAAGGGCCTTGACGATATTCCAGAAAGGTCAGAGTGTGATGGGGACTTGGCATCAACGAAGCAGTCAAGCAGGAGAACTCACTCTTTCTTAAGACAGCCTAAACTGTTTAGTAATACTCAGAGTCATAGAAGGATCAGAAAGGATATTGGAGTGACTGGTGCTTCAGATGTGTTAATGCAACAAGATGGGACAACAGTGCAGGAGTTCTCCTCTTTTGTGGACAAGAGAGCAGAAGGTAAGGTAATTTATTGTTTGCTACAATAAAAAAACAACCATTATTAAACATCTTTATGAATGAAAGTAATATTATTTTATAGTTCATGTTTTTATATTTTATATGTAAGTCAGGTAAATCACAACTGCCCATTTAGTTGTTTTCTATGACGGCTCTTTATGGACTTTAAATTGGAAAATTCCAAATCTTCTATAAAGATTTTAGATTAAATTTTAAATGTTACATCAAGGATTTAATTTGGCATTGATTGCTATAGATTTTGTGGTGGAGCATTTAAATGCAAAGTACATGTTCAGATGGTTACAGTCCTGCAGTTAAATTAGCGTAATGTGTTTAGGGACACTTTCCTCTCATTCAGCACCCACTTTAAAATCAGAAAGCACATTGCTTTTTGCCTTTCCTTATAACTACTTATTCAGAATCTCTGTTGCATGTAAGGTCCTTTCAGTGGTGTGAGCTTCACTTGTGTTTATATTTGATCTGTTACACATCCATTCTATTATTTGATCTGTTACACATCCATTCTATTATGTGGTGCTCTGGCACTGATTTTATTTGTTGTTAGTCTTATATAACATTGTTGGCTAGAATATTCAGTCTTTTTCTCTTTGTTCGGCTTGTAGCAGTATTGCTATTTAACATGTCTGCAAAGCCTTTCTGACTTTACTCTAGGATTAAACCTAATAGGGAAATATGCAGGAACTCTGAGTGCTTTTGCAGTTACTTAAATATTTCTAGTTTGTATCCAACTCCAGTTTGTTAATTAATGAGAGGCGTAATCTACAAAACTCCCTCTTAGACATTTTAAGCAGCAGTATAAACACTGTTTGGCTCCTCACTGATCAGGTGAACATATGGTAAGAAACAAACCTCAGCGTGTGAGGAACATCTCTCAGCAGAGGCAGAGTTGGCGTGTGGTGTTGCTCGGTGTATTGTCTCTGTTATCCAGAGTGTGTGTGTGTGCATGCATGTGTGTGTGTATATGTGTGTGTGTGTGTGTGTGTGTGTGTGTGTGTGTGTGTGTGTGTACATCACACACACACACTTAGGCGTCTGAAGTGAGAATGAGTATAGTAATGGTGCACAATTCTCTCTTACTGTAAAATGAAAATTTTAATGTACTGTAAATTTACTATATGTACCAAACATTAAAACTTAGTAAAACATTTAATGAGTTGCTTTAAGTATTTATGCCAGTTTTATAGTGGAACTGGTTATTATATTTCCTGTGGATTATTATGGTATTTGAGGTGGACCGTTTTTAAGCCAAACTGTATTCTGATCAAATGCTGAAAACGTGACTCTCGAGTTACATTTCAGTTACTCAGAATACATTTTATTAAACAAGAATAGGCTTGGTTTTTGTTTGCTGCCAAATCTATTCATACACACACATGCACCCACACACTCTTTCAGTATTCACACACACACATGCACCCACACCCTTTCAGTATTAACACACTAGCTTTGGGTCTTACTCTCATTAACAGTAGATGAATACCTCCGAATCACTGGGAGTCATGGTATATTTTTTATTATTATGAATTATGTACTTATTCTGTTATCTGCCTGCCAAGGAATTTCCAATTAAGTCTTTTGCCATAGACCTCCTGTCTGTCTGTGGCCGACATACTCCAGTCTGTTTGAGTTGGAAAGGTGTAATGGGGAAACTTAAGGCGGACAGTGGTAGGCAAGTGTGGTTAAGGAGAGGTGGGGCCCTTAGCATCGACGTCTCCAAATCAAATTTCACAAATGATTGACAGAGTGAAGGAAGAGGGAATGTTGTTTTTGTCAGTGCCAAGGAGTATATTTGGCAAGAGTACATCTTCTAACTAGGATCATATGTTCTGTAAAGCTCCCTGACATCTTTAGTCATTCTGCTTTCACTGTATCTCATCCTGCTTTTTCTTCTCTACCTTACCACCCCCCCCCCCCCCCACCACACACACACACACACACTTTGCTCTGTTGTTCCATCTAAAAATATGTTTTTGCAATAACACCTTACCTGTGAACCTGCATTAACACTTTCATGTTGATCTCACTGCTGTAGTTTTAAGGGGATCTTGTCTGGCTTCCATTCAGACTAAATTTAGCTCCTCGCTAGTTCTACAAAGCAACAATCATGCACTTCATTTTACATTACTAAAGTCCCTTTCCTCACTCTACAGAGTTTTAGCATGTTTTTTCCTTTTCTTTCTTTCTTTCTTTCTTTCTTTCTTTCTTTCCTTCCTTCCCAGAAGGCTTTTAAAAAGTCAGCTGTAATGTAATGTTATTTATACACTCCAGTGTAGTCCCCGGTGTATGATGTACTTTCTGTGCTGTAAAAAGGAGGTGTTTGATCATTCCAGAAAGGCTCTGCTCCTGGCGCATATTCCGCCCTGGTTTCACAATATCCCTGTTCTGGGGATCCAGGGCTGGCTGTGCATTGCACTTCAGCGCAGCTTGGAGAAATTGATTTATGGTTGTGTCTAACTAGTAGCAATGGTAGAGGAGAAGAAGGGCATTTGCAGTAACTGCTAGCAGGTATGTTAGCAGCATATCCATGACCATGCTGATGGTAGTAAGTTATATTTGAAGGTGTCTTTAAAAATGGATTTTGTTACATATAGCTGTATTTTTAGCCTGTATAACATATACATTTTCCATTTGAAGGTCTTATGTGTTGGATGTATATTAATTTTAACTCTCCACCCTTTTAATTCAAGCCATACCAGTACATTTATATTTCCTATATTAACATTTTCTCCTGGGTTAAGAAGCACGATGTTGTTTGAAAATTCCTGCTGTTTTTTTTAATGTAAACCTGCATCTGGGAGGGGACCTGGTAATTTCTTTGTTGGCATAGTAAATACGATTGAAGCCTTTTCTGTGACTTTCACAGACTCTGTCCAGGATGGCCGCCTGCGTTTCCATGGGAGCCATCAGTGCTTCAGTTCTCCTTCTTCCAGAGAACTGGAGAAGAGGGAGACCAGGGGACATAAACCCAACATGAGGCTTCTGCTACAGGATGAAGGCGATCATTTCTGCAAGAGCTCACCTTGTTTAATGCATGAACACACCCACCCTTGTTTTAAGGAATACAGAAACACTACAAGGGAAAGGAATAAGCCACAGAGACATTTCAAGTCACCCAGACATATGAACCCTCACGCACTGGAAGTGTCGGCTGTCGGTATGGTGAAGAGGAGAGGGCCAGGACGGCCCAGGAAGACAAATACACCTCTCACACCTCAACTAACCTGGTCACTGACTGAAGAGATAGAGAGAGCAGGAAAAGGAGGGAAAGGTAAAATACAAGGAGACACAGTGATAGACGTGATAGAGTCTGTGGTCCACAGAGAGCAGAGAAGAGGACGAAAGAGAGGAAATGCTGACAGAGAGAGAGATGGCGACCTGGAACTGAATGAAAGGAAGGGTAGGACTGAGACATCTCCAGACGTTCATACATTCTCAGCACCTACTGATCCACCGCATGGTCAGCCAACATCCATGGATGCAGATAACCAATCAAAGAAGAGTTCAACCTCTCTGCCCAATAAGAAGTATTTATGGGCAGGGCTTTATTCAGATGTTTATAAAACAGAAGAGTAAGTTCATCAAGCATTAGATTTTATATAAACATACAAGATTTAGAGGCCAGTTTACTGTGTATGAAATTGTGCTGTTAGTTCGTCTACCTGTAACATGACTTTGGTAAAAATCATCTGTATATCTATATATATGTGTGTGTGTGTGTGTGTGTGTTACAGCATTCCAGAGCTGCCACGAGAGCTAAGCATGGACTGTTTAGAGTACAACCCAGCGGATCATGAGTACGGACTCCTTCCTGCTCCTCTGCACGTGGGTGAGTTTGTCTGTCTGTCTTTCATGTCTCTACCAATGCTGTGTAACTCAAATTCGAGCATCTATTTGTTATTCTTTGTTACTGTATTTAACTTCTTGTATTTTCACAATGATCTAGTTCAAATGTATATTGAACTCTGTCCTACTTACTGGCTAGGATGCATTCTGTGAGTCAACAGCAAAGCACTTTTTGTACGTTGCTCTGGATAAGAGCGGCTGCTAAATGCCTTAGATGTAAATGTCACATGTTTAATATGATGGACTTGCTGATCACAGTTTCTACAGTCACACTTAAATCACAGCTTAGAACAGCAGGTCTATGCTTCTTTATTTTTATACAACTTATAAACATGTAATAATACATATACTCATATCTATCTATCTATCTATCTATCTATCTATCTATCTATCTATCTATCTATCTATCTATCTATCTATCTATCTATCTGTCTGTCTGTCTGTCTGTCTGTCTGTCTATCTATCTATCTACATATCTATCTATCTATCTGTCTATCTGTCTGTCTGTCTTGTATTTGGTTAGTACGGTTAGATTGACTACGAGCTAACACTAACATCTGAAACTCCCTCCTTTAGTGACCTTGTTTGACTCAGTCATATATATATATATATATATATATATATATATGAAACTGATATATCATCCTAAGCTCCTCTTCTGTGTGTCTGTGTGTGCGTCTGTGTGTCTGTTTGTGACAGGAAAGTACCTGCGGTTGAAACGGATTGACTTTCAGTTACCCTATGACATCCACTGGCTCTGTGCTCATGACAAGGTGCTTGTCATTGCTGGAATGCAGATTGTGAAAAAGATGGACATTTGACTCTTCAGCTTTCATGATGTGGATGTTTCCTTTTTCATTACAGATGTTTGAAAAGCCTGATACCCCAGCACAGGCAACAACATCTGGTAAGTGTCGGTGAATGTGTGTGTGTGTGTGTGTTTAAGTGAAAGACAGACCAAGTGTGAAAGTGTGAACAATCTAATATAACACTGGGTATAAAGACAGCCTGTTCTCTAGATGTGGTTTGAACTGTGATGCAGCTCCTTTTACTACTGCTGTATTCTTCTTGCCCTCTCAGAAGGGTATTTAGTGTAGTTTTAGAAGGATGTAATGGCTCTGTCTCTGACTGCAGACACTTCCTGCAAACCCCATAAAAGCAACGTGGCTCAATACTATGATGAAGACTCTCCCCACATTAGGTATGGATGTGTCCATTTTCACAAGTTCTTTGGAAAGACCCATAGGTTTGATATGAACCTTTAGTTCTTGGTCTTCAAGGTCCAGGTTGACCATAGGTTCTTAGGTTCATAGGTTCTTAGGTTCATAGGTTCTTGGGTTCTTAGGTTCTTAGGTTCATAGTTCTTAGGGTCTTGAGCAAACTACTAAGTGTTTCTGCACTAAAACAAGTTTTTTTTTTATTACTGAATGAGGTAGTTGTTAAGTGGAAGTGAGCATGCCTTGTTTTCCTATGGATTGGAACCAATCCTGTAATACATTCCCACTGAGGAACAGATTCTTAATATACACTGCTGGAACACTGCTGATATAAGTCTCTCTCAGTTTACCAGATTATGGTGACTGGAGTTGTGGATTTAACATTCTCTCCATGGTTTGCTCCTTCCTTCCCTGCTCATGATCCAAACCAAACGTGACCCACAGGCTCTCTACACCTCCCCCGGCCAACAGCACAGACACAAACACAAACACAGACACAGACACAGACCCACCGCTGCACAAGGAGAACGAGCAGCACCATCAGCTTCCCAAACAACAGGTAAGAAAACAGCACATGGTCCATGCTGGCTGGAGGGGTGTGTGTGACTGACGGAGTCCTTCATGACACTTTTCATCAGTCTGAGGGTTTTCTCTTTTTTCCACTTACAGGAGAGAAGCTGTGACAATGAGAACTTCCCCTTGCCCTTATCTGGGGAGGAAAGGTAGCAAAAAATTATGTTTATCCAGATTGAGATTTATTGTCAATTGCCTCAGTGTGATTGTAAATGTAACAAAGCACTTTAGGAACCAGATACATTCTTTTTTTATATATATTCTTTATCTCCTTTCTTTCTACCTATTACTTCTGTAATCCACTGTAGGACTTTTGTGATGAAACATGGCATCTTCCTGGTGCGAAATTATGAGAAGATGAGGTCAAGACAAGCACTTCTCCTGAGAGAGGGAGTGAGAGAGGGAGTGAGAGAGGGAGTGAGAGAGCAAGACGGAGAGGATGGAGAGAGCAGCCGCAGTGAGAATGGACTCGAAGAAGAAGAAGAAGAAGAAGAAGAAGAAGAAGACCCCACCACCAAGTCAGGTCTAGGAGTGTGTGTAGTTGATGGTATATTTGTTTGTCACATGTTTTCACATGTTTGTCATTCAGTAACTCATTATAACAGTACATTTCACATGTTTGTCATTCAGTAACTCATTATAACAGTATATTTCACATGTTTGTCATTAAGTAACTCATTATAACAGTACATTTCACATGTTTGTCATTAAGTAACTCATTATAACAGTACATTTCACATGTTTGTCATTAAGTAACTCATTATAACAGTACATTTCACATGTTTGTCATTCAGTAACTCATTATAACAGTACATTTCACATGTTTGTCATTCAGTAACTCATTATATCTGTATGTCTTTATAGGACTGATAGTGGTGTTACTTTAAAGCAAGATAATTGCACTTTTCCCATTACAGGGTATTACTTTAAATAAAAAATGTCACATTTTGACATTTTGATACGTAAGTACTTAAATACGTAGGTGCTTAGATGAGGCAGTCTTGATCTACATACCTGTAATATTAGTTTTTTATGTAGAAACTCAATAATTTACAGTACTTATTTAATACTATATTTTAGCATTAGTAACTCCATAATAATTCAGATAAACATAACTTGTTTTGATGATGGTGTTTTTGGTGTCTAGTGCATGATTCAGCGGGTCGTATCTGTAGGACTTCAGTGCCCTGGCCTGCTTTTTTTCTGTAGCTTCTCTCTCTTTCTCTCTTTTTTCTGTGCCCTTCTCTATTCCCTCTCTTCCTGTGTCTTTCATCTCTCCTCTGCATTCTTCAGGTCATGTCATTGAACAGGGTCTCTGAACAAATGTTCCTCTCAGCAGTAGCCAGATGGGCCAGAAAACTCACCCAGCTTCACTTTATGTTTGTTTTAAGGGTTTTTCTAAAGTACCATAAGCATCTGTCTCTGTTCTTTTTAAACTTTCATAACCAATGAAAGTGCTTTCATATCACGTGTATATACATTATTAAACACACACACACAAGCACACACACGTGGACAGTGAAAGGAAATGTGTGTGTTCTGCATGTCGCAGACAGGTGCCTGACTAAGAATGGATCCAACCCTGAGGAAGAGGAAGACATGAGACCCCAAAGCAAAAACCTCCAGCGCACACTCCAGGAGATCTGGGACAGCATCGTCACCTACAAGGGTGTGTCCACTGACTTTGTACAAAATAGATTGGAAATCAGTAACTAATTTCTGTCTTCTCTTTTCCATCTCACTCGCTCACTATCTTCTTCCATGTACTTTTGCAGGATCATCTGGACAAACCCTTATCGCTCCTCTGCTAAACTTTTGTTCCAGAAAGAGGTTTGTTAACCAAAGAATCTGGGATGGAAAACACTGACCACTAGGTGGAGCTGCTAAGGGCTGTTAAGACATCATTTAGCAACGCAAGAACGTTTAGGCTACGTTCACATTATAAGCCATGTTGTTCAATTACAACTGTTTGCTCAGATCAAAACATTCATAATTGCAATGGAACTGTATCTGTCTGAAAATGTAATGCATCTACCTGCCAAAACATTACACATGTCCACACTGAGATGTTTCTGATCAGCAATCAAAGCATCATATTTGTATGGTGAATCATGGCATTAAAATGGGCAAAATGCATGCAGTAATGTCTCTTCTTTTTCCTGGAGGATGGAAACAGCTGTACATGATAAATGTTGAGAATGCGAGAAAATAAATCGACAGCTGTTTTCACAACTAGTGTTATGAGAGCAGGTGATGAAACAAAAGGTCACATGAATTCCAGTCTGATCAAACAAAAGTGACTGATTTGAACAGGTTGGACTTGTGTGTCCACACAGCCCTTAAAAAATCGGATTTATGTCATGTCTCAGCAAAAAAAATCTGATTTATCAGATTTGAATCACGTCAGGTTGGTAATGTGAATGTAGCCTTTAGAAATATTTTTCTGTGTTTTTATTGTGTTTGCTGTGCATGTGCTGCATCTGTATGTTGTTGTGTTGTGTGTGTGTGTTGTATTTTGACTCCAGGTCTGACTCTGCTCTGCTGGACCTCAGCACAGTGCAGACACAGCTTGTTTCAGGACACTATGAGAGCCTGGAGGCTTTCCATAAAGACATGCTCACAGTGTTCCAGTACGCTGAGGTCAGTGGGTTCCAACACTCCTCTCTTGCATTCAAACTCCACAGAAAAAACATTCGACTTTAGGTTGTCGACTTTAAGTGCAAAGCGATGAATAATTTATGTCTGTGTCCATGCGGGAAATGTGTTTAACCCTGTTAGTTTTAGTAACAGATACTACAGATGGCCATGGGAGTAAAGAACTTCAGAAAGTCCTGGGTGGAGTACCTTCCACCCTCCACACAACCACCCCAGTGGACCAAGCCCTGCCTCTTGTGCTGGTGTGTTCGGTTTGTCATGTCTTGTGTGCTGATTATCGCATCTTGTATCAGAAATACCACGGCTCCACGTCTCCAGTCGGACGTGACGTGAGTCGACTGAGGGCCTTGTACTGCGGAGCTCATGGGGAAGCCGCAGCCCACATCACCAGCTTCCTGTAGAGGAGACAAAGCCACACCCACACATCCGCCTGCCAGGGCACATTGTGGTTGGGGTAAGGACCATGGTAACCGTCCCAGAGGCATGATGGGCCTTGAAGAAGAGGCAGACAATGTCCTCCAATACCAAAGACCTGTTGTGTGGTGCGCTTAAAAAGGCATTGCACAGGTGAGACTCACAAACACAAAAACACATAGACATCTACCCAGACAGATACTTCACACTTAATATGAGTTCAGAGAACCCAGAGTGATCTGACTGTAGAGACCGATGGAGTTCATCTTAAACTCTAACTGTTCACAGTCTTGGTGTTATATGACTTTTTGTATCTTTTGATGTCTACATTTAGCCCTTATTTTACCCATCCTACTGCCTGTCTCTGCTCTACACTGTGACTGAGTGTCCAGTAAACACACAATCACTGGATCATGCCTTTATTAGTTCTTTTCCACTTTCATGTCACCATGAAGGCTCAGCCCATTATAATCTACATCACGTTTCAGTGGATTCGAAATTTAGCAGCAAGGGTCCTTGTTCAGACCACATTAAACCCGTTCTCTATAAACCATGCTGCTTACCTGTCTCCTTTCATATTTATTATAAACTGATATTATATTATACTGTTATATTAACCTTTAAAACCATCCATGCTCTTGTACCAAGAGTGTGATGAGTATATGGCTGATTCTCTTCATTACTACACTCCAACCAAATCTCTTCACTCAGTGCTGTTCCAGACTTTTGTATCTGAAATCTTACGTTGATGTTTCTTGTCTTCCCACTGTAAGGTTTCTGGCTCCGTTCACATTCTGTCTCTCGCTTCTACCTCGTCATGATTATCTGTTTCCCATTTTGTCCCATTCAGCTGTTTCTGATGTTTCTTGTTTATAGATTTTGTCATGTGACCTTGACTTTGTCAAAGACAAAAAGATCAAAGTAAAAAAGAATCTGTTTCATTAACCAAGTAACATAAATGGACCAAACATTGCTGATATTATACCTGGCTTGAAGAAATAACATACAGTATATAAATATCTTAAATAAGGAACAGACAACAATATATACAGAAACACAGGCAGCTGTGTCAATAGACAGGGGTAATGGAGACTCCAGTAATGAAATATATTGGTCTGATGATTTTATCTCCAACCCCAATCCAACAAACCTGATCGGGTTAAATGAGGCCTTGTGCAGGGTGTACATACAATATTAAACAATATACTGCACAAGTCTATTGGTTTACTGTCAGGTGACAGAGAAAGACCTCAGCTTGGAGGAGAAATGTCTTCTGGATGGTTACACTTGTCTAGATAGACTGTGTGTCGTCCTTGAGAAGTAATTCTGGAAAACGAAGTGTGCAGGATCAACGCATCTGTGAGTTTGAGTTCCCTTCTTTTGGAATATTCTATGATAGAGGACGTTCAGAGCTGTGAGTTTGAGTTCCCTTCTTTTGGAATATTCTATGATAGAGGACGTTCAGAGCTGTGAGTTTGAGTTCCCTTCTTTTGGAATATTCTATGATAGAGACGTTCAGAGCTGTGAGTTTGAGTTCCCTTCTTTTGGAATACTCTATGATAGAGACGTTCAGAGCTGTGAGTTTGAGTTCCCTTGTTTTGGAATATTCTATTATAGAGGACGTTCAGAGCTGTGAGTTTGAGTTCCCTTCTTTATTCTATGATAGAGACGTTCAGAGCTGTGAGTTTGAGTTCCCTTCTTTATTCTATGATAGAGACGTTCAGAGCTGTGAGTTTGAGTTCCCTTCTTTTGGGATATTCTATGATAGAGACGTTCAGAGCTGCAAGAACAGAGATCTTTTCACTGCCAATTAATCTTATTATGCACTGAAATGTTTAATCTCTTTAATCTAGGGTTGATGTAAGGACAAATTTAACAATGGCTAAAAGTTGAGCGGTGCTATTAAAGCCTGCAGTAGGTTAAACTTTCCCACAGGAAGTACATCCTCTGTTGTACCTTCTTTATTATGCCGTTGGCATTGTTTTCCCCTTTGAGATGCCAGGAGATTATTGTTCCAATTTTAACAGATTTTGAAAAACTGTCGTGTGGTGAGAGATGAGTCACTGAAAGCAGCAAGCAAAAGTGTGGAAGTTCTTCTGAAGGTCCTCAATCATCTCCAGAGCTTCTACAACCTTTAACTTTAGACAGCACTAGAACACAAGCTCTTCCTCCTCCTGTCTGTATTCAGACTCATTAAATAGGACAGTTGTGGATCTTTAGGGAGGTCCTGAAAATGCCCTCATTTGGGGTACAGAGGTAGAACTCAACCCTCTGGAGCTGCAGTGTTCAAGGGCAGAGAGTGTTAGGTACACTCAGCCACACACAGTGGGGCCTGTCTGCCAGGAAGCCCGTGATCCACTGACAGATGGAGTCAGTCACAGGCAGCTGGGATGGCTTGGTTTATGGGAGCTATGGGATTACTGTGTTAAATTTAGAGCTGAAGTCAACAAGAATAATTCTGAATGCAGAAGGCATACCTTCCTAACGTTGTAGTATCCAGTGTAAGTCACCGCGTTACCTGCAGGCCTGCTGGGGGACAAGCAGGGCTTCTGGACAAGGGTCTGTGATTGTAATGAGTGCTTTTTAAACAGGCATGGACCACAGGGATGGTGGTAGTTCATTTGTGCTGTGTTTCAAGGACACTGGAAAGACTAGCACCAAGTGTTTTTGTCTTTATTCCAGTATCCTGAAGAGGAAATGAACCTCTCATATGTAGATATTTAGATATTAGAGAAGTATGGTCTTTTTTGCCATGGATTTTTATGGGACACAGGAGCACTCAGCTCCTAATAGTTATTCATTTCCTGTGTGCTTCTGTTGACCGTGGATATGTTTAACACGTTGAACACAGAGCAGGAAAAAGGATAAAAAACGACAAAAAGGCAAAAGGTGCTGGCAGTGGTGATGTTAGAAAGGTGCAGGTGATCACTAATAGGCAGATCACTGGGAACAGGGGAGTAGTTGTGATGTGTGATTAGTGGTCTCCTGATTGCCAACAGGGATGTGACAATAGGGTGTTATCCAATAGCATGTTATCCAGTAGGGTGTTATCCAATAGCATGTTATCCAGTAGGGTGTTATCCAGTAGGGTGTTATCCAATAGGGTGTTATCCAAAAGCTGCCTTTCAAGCTAGGAAGGAGTTGCTACTGCCTCAGCAATTGTCAGATTTCTTATTTTCACTGTGTTGTTTACTTTGGGAACTTTGTAATAAACCATGGCAACTCATAGATTAATGGAGATACAATTGACAATATACTATATAAGGGAAAATGCAGCATTCTTTAATGTTCTCTAGGTTCACCTAACTCTACAGTCTTTAATGTTCTCTAGGTTCACCTAACTCTGCAGTCTTTAATGTTCTCTAGGTTCACCTAACTCTGCAGTCTTTAATGTTCTGTAGGTTCAACTAACTCTTTATACTGTCCTAGTGGAAGTATTATGAATATGTGAGAAATGTCCTGATAGACAGTTGATGCTGCTTAATCAGAAACAAAGTATTATTCTTTCCATATGGTAAAATTACAATGATGAAAACAGTGTGAGTTGAACAGGGGAAAACACAGAATCTAACAGTCCTACAATTTGTATTAGTGAAGAGACATACACTACTCACCATAGTTGAATCTCCAGTAACAATACATCAAGTAACAATACAATACAATACATCCAGTATCCAATACATCTAGGCATGTGCCTAGTGGGAACGAATGCTTTCTGAATTTTGGAATAAGACTCCTTTATCATTCTAGAAATACTTTCCTCTTTGCCGTAAGTGTTTTTTCTCATTCTAGAGACTGATCTAGATCTAATTCCCAGCTATGCTGGGCTGGAATAGAGGTCTGAGCAGTGACATCAGGAGCTGCTAATATATATATCTGATGGAACCAGAAGTACAAAATGAATACAATAAGTGTTCATAACATAGGATTTGTCATAGCCACACCTTGTAGTTGTGTTGGCTCTGACTGCTGTTTCCACTCATTGGATGTTAGGTTTTGAGGCTGTAACAGACTGTTCATCTAGAGGTTGTACAAAGGACCCACCCTGCAGAACACCGGTGCTGGGAAAAGGCAGTGTGTTTAGTGACATTAGCAACAATAAATATAATGTCCTGGACAGTGCAAAAATGACCATTACATGGAAATGGTCAGACCTGGTTTGTTTGGACACAAGGACCCTGTATAGGGACTAACAATCTGCCAATAATGGTTCTTTGAATCTGACATCTACCTGTTACTGATAAATATCCTTCCCTAGTAATTACCCGTAGTAATGAAGTTTCTTTAGTTATCCTGCTTTGGACCAGACTGGAGAATCTACAGTAACACAACAGTAATCTAACAGATGCCATTTTTTAAAACATTTTCCAGTAACTGATGGAGCACAAAAGTTATGAACTCTCCTGTAGCATGTGTTGTAGAAGCCAGATGGTAAGTAGCTTGGTTAGTCAGTAGTCTTCCCTTTGTCCCATGCCACAAGTGTCAGAAACCACATCTTTATACTTTCTCATGAATACTTGGTTGTAACAGCCTTTGTGACATAGTCATAAAGAGCATATAAATCTTGCTGGATATATAAAATGGGAGCAGCTCTCTGGCCACATAATCTATTCAACTCTTATAACTAATTGTGAATGTTGTACAAACGCCCCCATTAATCATGGTAGGTGTTCTCCTTCTGGACCCAGTCCATATTTAGTGTTCTCCTTCTGGACCCAGTCCATATTTAGTGTTCTCCTTCTGGACCCAGTCCATATTTAGTGTTCTCCTTCTGGACCCAGTCCATATTTAGGCCCTGTGTACATTATATGCTACTCATGAGAATTTGCAGGAGTACAAGCAGTCACAGTCTTTTAATGGATCTTCATTGCACATTTCAGGAGTATATCCACTCTGGGGCAATCATAAGTTTTTTTTTATCCCACTGCAGTATTTTTCCTGTTATTTGTGTATATTTCATGGCAACTGATTGTTTCATTCTAACCTAATCCTGTATAAAACCACATATGTGCATCTTTTCACACTAGGACTCCAGATCCATCATTATGAAGCATGGATGGTCTGCAAACCTGTTTTTTTTTCCTTCCCCACATAAGTGACACTGCATCCATCATTACTGGTTTCAGACATGTCTTGCTGGGTATGTGCTACTTCCAGATACAGATAAAGAAGCACACTCTCTAGGAGCCTGAAGAGTGTGGATGATTATTGGACCTCATTCTGAGCTCCAATCTGATATTTCTTCATCTGTGTCAGATGAACCGATGCTGGAGTTCCTGTTAGTTGAGCCACTGATGGAGTAGTGTTGCATCAGTCCAGCTAAGGGAAAAAATGGAATGGAATGGAACGGCTTCACCAGGATCTCAGGTCCAAGTTCCACTGCACAGCTCGATGTTCAGATTTGGCTCCAGCCTGGCGTCCTATGAGACACACTGAGACAGAAACTTATAGTTGTTAAACAGCTGATTACCCATAAGATGTATTTCTCTTCACACCAGGCACATGTCACCCAGTGTCCTCATGGGTTCACCTGTTACCAATGCAAAAGAAGAGGAGTTCTGGATTGGTTGGACCTGCTCCTAGGGAGGGAAATATAGCTGACAAATGTGTAGGATTGAGGCTGTTGTGAGCTTCGTAACACTGGTAGAAAATAGTCCATACAAAAGTTTTGTTAGCTTGTTTTTCATGCTCTGATTTGCTTCGTCACCTAAACCTGAACAATGTGGATGATATGAACAGCAAAACTTCTGTTTAATGCCTTGAGTTTGTCGCACCATTTTCGAACCTTTTCCTGTAAAATGGGTATCTTGATTACTGACAATGACAAATGATGTGCCCATCTTGGGATTTTCTGTCAGTAGTACTTTAGCTACATTGGCTGCTGTGACACAAGCAGTTTTCTATAATTACTAGGATACATTTCTGCTCCCAACATTATGGATTAATGAAATCTATATGCACCTGTGCAAATGGTTGTTTGGGTATAGGTTACTGTCTCATTTTTACTTTGAAGGTCGGTCCAGGGTTACACCAGGAACATGCAGCACATCTGCAAACATAATCATTATAATCCTAGTACCCATTAACAACTTTGCTAGAATTGTCTTTTCACATGGTTCACATGCCAATTTCAAATGGTCATTAATTGGTTGTAAAATCTGTATGTAAGTAGGGGCAGAATGACCTGTACCTCCAGTGAGATGAAGTTCCCCAAATTTGTGTGTAATTTCTACCTGGGCTATCTGTGCTTTATTGGGGTCCATTTCACACCATTATCAGTTAGATGATGCAAGATTATTTCCACATCTCTGTTATGCACTTCAGGATCCTTAGAGTAGATGAGCATATCTTCTACATATTGGACAATTTCGAGGTCATTTCTATGGTCTCAGAAGGCTTCTACTGAGCCTGACTTGTACAGGCATATGAATGACTGTAGGAGCCTCAGACTAGTACCATTATACAAAACATTTGTTTATGCACCAGCAAGTTGTTTAACTCTTTGCCACCATTTAAAAGTATCTTTGAGTGCTTTACTGGCCTTTGAGGGGATGTTGTGTTAAATGGAAAGGATCAGTGTTAAACACTGTGTGTCCTTTCTTCTAAGGACCGAGCCCTGCTGGATGGGATGCTTACTGGAAAAGAAAAGATAAACATGTAGACTGGAAGCCCATCCATCCATATTACTTTGGGAAGAGTGGATATCAAACAGAGGAGAAAGGAACGGTTAATAAAAAAACAAAAAGAGACTGGCACTTCAAATACTCCTACTTTTTTCAACACGCCAACAGTTATTTTATATCTTTATTTGGTGTAACTAAAAACCGCATGGAATGCATGAAATTGTTGCAACTGGAAAAAGTTGTTTAGTGAATTAAGCTTTAGCCAAGGAATACACTAAATATATTTTAAATGTGTATTTAGTCAAATATATCGTTTCCTGTTTTCCTTCATGATTGTATCCTACACAGTACAGAATTTGCCTTGTCCAATGACTGCACATAGTACCAACGATGTAATTAATGTGAGAGGTGCCTAGTATTTAAAAGCAATAAGGTGTTGTGTTTTTTTTTTTTTATCTTTGTCGACATTTGCTGTCCTCAAACGCACCCCCTCTGTTAGAGGACAATGTTTATCATCTTCCTAATTAGGTAAGACTTGTTAGCAATGGTAATTCTAAGATATTTTGAGATAATATATAGAAGAAAATGAGGTGAATGTTTTATAATTCTCTCATAAAACAAATTTGACAAATATGCTTTTGGTTGGTCTGAGTTCCAGTAGGTACTGAGGCCCCAGTTTAGTGAGTGTGTTCAGTTGGGTGTATCTTCAGGGTCTGCTTCCATCACTGGTAGGTCACGTCACAGGTCCTTTCACACCAATGCAGAACACAGTGTGTCTGGTCCTGGAATGTTGAAACCCTTCTGGAGTACAAAATAGAGGAAAGAAGAGGACTTGCCCAAAGAAGGTCTTACGGGGAGCAACAGCTGTGGGAAAATAAATTGGTGGAACTGGAAAAGCAGTCATGCTTATCTGCAGACCAGCTGGGTGATCTTGGAATGTGTAGTGCTTTGGTCACTTGTAGATCTAGGACAGAGGGACCTAACTGTGTCATCGACATCCACTCCTAGCACTACGCTTCTCCTAATTTAAGAATTGGGCTGTAGTGTAAACTATTCTCCAGCACTGGTCTGATTAACAAGTTATTATAATCGAATAAAGATCATCAGTCCTTTAAGATACACTTTAAAGAAGAGCTGTATTGATATAAAATATTTCTTTGGTCAGTTTCTTAGATAATTTTCTTGGTGGTATTTCAAGTATTAGATGATATGTTCCATTTTTGTAAAAACTGTGTAAAAGAATGAATGTTTGGTTATTTGCTTTAATATAAAAATGCTGTAAGTTAATTATACGTTAGATGGATTATTACCTTTTGGATAAAACACCACGTTTATTTGTGTTATAAGTCCAAACAGCATAAATGATCTACCACTTCCTTTGTACTATTTGTACGACCGTTAATTGTTACCAGTAAACAGGATGTTAATGTACCCTCTAAATCATCAGCAGCGTTTGTATTTGTTACTCCTCTACCACTTCCTGCTATTGGTCATTAGTGGCCACTGCCACTCATTTATCATGTTTTGTAAGTACAACCTGCTATTAAAACTTGTTTCTTGTTTTTGAACCAATTGCCTGACTCCACCTAATTAGTCTGTGGTTAGTCTTAGTCTTACAGGAACAATAAATATTTTTCCAATGATTCTTAATGTTATGAAACAGCCTTTCTACTGACACCTAGTGGCTTGGATGTTTTAGAGATTCTGTAGTAAATCTATTTTAAACATGGCTACCTCCAGGTGGGGGACCTACTCTATGGGACATAAACTTGTTCATTGAACTAAAAAGCTATTTAATCTCTTGTGAGCTGCACTTTATAGAAATGTAGAAGTGATTAATCTTCAAATATTGCTTGTTACTTTTTGGTGATAAAAATGACGCATTGCTTCTATAAACTTGTCCTACAATAAAACATCTAAGGCAGCATTCAGGTGTGTTATTAGGGCAAGTCCCTTAATCTCTGGTTGCTAGAACAGGCTCAGATTAGAAAACAGGTATACTCAGAAACAGGTATACTCAGAAACGTGAAACTAGGCAAAAGGTATAAAAACTGAGCAAACAGGCCAAACAGGACCTGGATTATTAAAGTTAACAGTAAAACAAGGAACCAACTAGAAGAGAGACTCAACAATGCTTGGAATGGTAAGATTTCTCAAGGGACCTGAGGGTCCTGAGAACTACCTGTGTACATGTTGGATCAGGCTGAGAACAGGTAGGGACAGGTGTGGTGGTACTAGAGTGGAATCAAAACAGCACAACCAGGTGACTCGCACAAGCCTCTGTGACAATGCCATACTTTCAGAAGTTCATTAGTGTTACCTAATTTATTACAAAACACACACAAACCCTTACAGATACTGCTGTAGGACTTATCACTAGAACAGGTGTTTGAGTTAACATTTAATAAAAACTGAACCAAACAGAGAATGCCATCTCATTCACATTGATGAAAATGTGTAAGTAAAATCCTGTTTGAATTAGTGTTTACAAACATCTAACAACCAGTTTATGAGATCCTGATTATCTGTTGTATTTTGCACAGAGGCAGTCATTATATGATCTATTCTGAGTATTTTGCTAGTTTAAGTAGGCAAGTAGCTTGCATAGCAGGAATACCTTGTAAGTCAGTTCATTTCTGAGAAGCCAGGTGTACCATGTACTTAAATTATGTATAATCCAGAAAAACACAAACTATATTTAAAAGTTTAGTATGTGTCATGCCTGCAAATGTTCTATCAAGACAGTTTATATTAGAAAACATACTGGTTTATTCAGGGAATTTTTACTTTGTTGTGAACTCAAGAATTGCAAAATTGCTCTGGTAAACTCAAGGAAGAACTCAAGGAAGTTTGTCAGTGTTTCCAGCATCTTACTGGAATTCAGATGCTTTCGGTTTAGATCAAGGCTGAGACTTCACCAAGAGCTTAGGCACTGAAGAGCACTCGAATGGAACGTCACCAAGAGCTTAGGCACTGAAGAGCACTATGGAGTGGCTATGAAGTAGTTTAGATCAAGCAACAAAAGCAGCTAAATGTTACGATGGCGTCTGCATTGTCTCAGCAGATTTGTTGTCCTGTATGCTTGAGTGATTTGAGGGAACCAGTGAGTATTCCATGTGAACATTTTTATTGCAGGGAATGCATCATTCACCACTTGGCCGCGACTGGAAATGAAAGCACCTGTCCAGTATGCCAGTGTCCCTTTACCAGGGATGATATCAGAGATAGTTGTCTCTTAAGGAACATAGTAGATGCCACCCGAGCCCATCTGGAGGAATTTGAAACACTGAGAGCACGAGTGAGAACGCGAGTGAGAGCACAAGTGGTGTATGCAACAGCTGTGGACGAGACTCACAACTGTGACCCCAACCAACACTGCTGCCTTATTCACAACAAGCCCTTCAAGCTCTTCTGTGAGACAGAAAATCAGCTGATGTGTGTTATCTGCAGAGAGCAAGGGACGCACCAAGGACATCACTGCAAGAGTCTGAAGGATGCTTTCCAAGATAAAAAGGTATATTTAGAAGTATGTTCATAGAAATTAAATGATTGTGTATTTGTGTGGGGGAGGGGTTGGTGAGGATTTGGTTTGGAGGACTTTGGTAGACTCACCTGTTCTCACAAGTGTCATTTCTATTCTGATAAATGCTGTAGGAAAAGACGTCTGAAAGTCTGGCAGTTTTGTTAAATGAGGATGAGACGCTGGTTGATTTGATTGAGAAGCAGTCTGTTGAGGTTGTGAAAACAAGGGGAGGTCAAAAATAACCAGAGTGAAGCCACTTTTCTCATACTAAATTTAAAAAATCCTGCAATATTGAAAAAAGAAAACGTGGTCCATATTTTTTGTAGGATAAATCGAAGTTACTGTCAGACCAGATCTCTGCTCAGTTTAAGATGATGCATCAGTTCCTACAACAGAAAGAGGACGAGGTGAAGAAACTGCTGGATGAGAAGCAAAATCAAACCTTAGACATGATGGGCGACAACTTACTTATTATGGAAGAAATACTGTCTGATGCAAGAGCAAAGGAAGGCGTTCTAATGTCGGCCTTGGATAACGATCATCCCTGCCAGTACCTGCAGGTTAGTCTTTCGTTTTCCTGTTCAGGAAAGATTTTTTAGTGTAGTTGTGAGTTTGTGATTAGTCAGTATCCACTTGTGTGTCTGCAGTGGTGGAAAGAATATGGACAATCTCTTACTGACAAACCACTCAGCACTCTGTCCAACAGCATGTAAGTATTCCTGGAGTTAACTAACATTTTTTGGATAATCTCTGTGATTAATCTGAAATCATTTTGAAATATATCTTTGAGCATTTTAGGGAGCTGTCCGCACAGAATTTTGGTGTTATTCCTGAGTCCCTGTTCCTTGGTCCTTATGAGACACACTTGCAGTTCTTCACATGGAAAGAACTGCTGAGGTCTATTCGACCAGGTAGGACTGAGAAACCCCAGGAGGCAGGAAGAGTTGACTGCCCCTTGAAAATATAAAAACAAAATTGACTCTTGACTGCCCCTTGACAATGAGTGCAAAATGCCATTTTTTCACATTTATATACAAAATAATTGCCCTCAGAATTATTTCCGTAGATCATAATTTTTACAACCCTTTTAGTACCCCATCATCACACAGTGGAGGGTGAAGGTGATCTAAACATAAAGATTTCTTCCAGCAGTCTAAGTGTTCAGCCTAGGAAGAAATTGCTGAAGAGCAACAAGGACTCCTCCCCTTGGCTGAGAGCCGACTCCGCCTTTGGCACAGGACAGCAGTACTGGGAGGTGGAAGTGGGGCAGAAAGCAGACTGGGGTGTAGGTGTTTGCAGCTGCACACTGGGCAAAGTCGACAAGGACACGACTCTGTGCCTCAGCTCAGACTCAGGCTATTACATTCAACGGGCCAACAATACAGACAGAAAGCATGTAGTTATTGAACCATTGCCTAGAAAGATCGGTGTGTACCTGGACTGTGAGAGAAGGCAGGTCTCATTCTACAATGCTGACAGCATGAGTCACATTGACACCATAGTCTTGTCAAAAACATCACCTTATTCTCTCTGTGTTTCCCCTGGTCTGTACTTGAATGGAAAAAATAATGATCCACTTACAGTTTGCTGGTATTAAGACAAACACCACGTCCTCAGGTACATTAGCAGTAATACTCTACTGTATTAAAAGAGAGGGAATATTTATGAGCTTTGATACATATACTTAAAAATATACGTTATTGATTCCTGAGGGGAAATTTAGGAATGACAGAGTGAGAACATTTCTTACAATCCATAAAGCTGCTTATGATTCGTAATGCTGGTGTAAACAATTTATTTTAAGAACAAGTCAGTCTTTAAGGCCTGACAGCCATGTCTAAAGCAGTTGCTCAGCTGACACCTGCTTCCCCAGGCCTGGTAATCACACGTTAGTCACTGCTGCCCCAGGCCTGGTAATGTGGTGGAAAATCTAACATTTTTCCCGTTTATATGTTTTATTATATCTGTTCTTTACTTTACATATACGTAAATCACATTAGTAATGTATGATTTCAGTTGCTCTTTTAATAATGGGCAGTAGGCCTGAATGTGAATGTTTTGGCT
>JAOYMR010000007.1:3427352-3439582 GCA_025802075.1 Tenebrosternarchus preto | reverse complement strand
CTCAAACCATAACATACTCTTATCTTTCCCCATTCCTTCTTCGTCTCTCCGGCTATCTTTTTTTTTTTTTTTTTTTTTTTTTATTTTTTTTTCTTTTTTTTTTTTTTTTTTTCTTTTTTCCTCAACCCCCCCCCCCCCCCCCCCCCCCTCCATACTGCATTGTGTTCGACCCCCTAAAGCAAAGCACAGATTCTTTTGAATCCATGCACAAAAACATCCAAAGCATTTAAATGTGGACCAACAGAAACAAAAAAAACCCAAAACGTTGTCGCTGGGAGTGTCGTCGTTCAGCACGAGGCCAGCCAATCGTGGTGCTCGGCGTCGCTGCAAGCACATCCTTCGAGGCCTCCATGGTTGGACGTTGTCTTATTGGGGGGGGGGAGGAGGTGGGAATTGGCTTAACAATTTTGGAGAAAATGATGGTAAAATTGGAGGGAGGACGGGTTTCGCTCCTCTATAAAGAATCATTTTTCAATATTGAGATTTTGAGACAGTGTCTATAGCCACTGATGTATGGTTACATCCATAATCGCACGTCTCCCAGCGTTAGTCTCCTCTGATGTCTAGTCTGCGGTGCTCAGATGCCCAACGCAATGTGCTTTGTAAGTTCCGCTTTTCTTTTGATTTAGAGACACAGTGTTGATGGCACACTGTTGTTGGATTTGCTCAGGTTGTTGCCTGTTGAATTGCTGGGTGCAGTGGAAGCCTGTGCGTGTGAATGCTTGTTTAACGCGCTTGTCTTGTAGATGGACACGTTTGTCAACCCACTGCGCAGCTCCATGCGCAACGTGTCGAACGCTGTAAAGTCTCTCCCCGACAGCCTGGCCGAGGGAATGAACAAAGTATCGGACAACATGGGCCGCATGTCCGAGAGGCTTGGCCAGGACCTCCGACAGTCCATATTCAAGGCAGGAACGCTGTCCCACAAGTTCTGTTGTTCTGACATTTTATCGGAGAGATCTCGCCTTAAGAATCCTCCAGCATGTGCCCTCGCTCCGATTTGCTCAGACGTCGTCCACGTGTTTGGACAGACGGAGCATTTTGGACCAAAGAATCTGCATTACTGATATAATTTGCTGGGTTTTGCAAAAGCTCTGCTGTTATTAACATCATTCATCACATCCACTGATGCGTTTTAGATCCACTACGCACATTTACAGTCATGTAAAACTGATCCCTGTAGGTGAGATGCGTTGGGTTTGTCCCAGGGCTCGTCTGAGTAAAACCTGCCCGATTATCATGCAGGAGTGTGTACTCTGATCTCAGCTAACCTTCTTTAAACATTAAAAGACCATTTCTATTTTTAATTCAAGCACAATGTATCAGTTACTTGTTCCAGTTCAAAACCGATACATTCTAAACTGCTGAAATACACTGTATATCTTGGGTGATATCAGCAGCTCTGGCATCGTTGGTCGTTGTTATTCGTGCTTCTCGGAGAGCCTGATCTGTTGCATTCGCTCCTCAGGTGCCGCCCTTAATTCCAAAGCCAGACATCGATCCCGAGCACTGCCGAGTGTCTGCTCAGCTGGACGACAATGTGAGTGTCCACACCGCCCCCTGCTGGCTAACCTCTGTGCACTGCACCCCTTCCAAGTGTCAGAGTGGGGAGTTTTTGTTTGTGTAAATGAGTTCCTTTTGTGCTGCATGTTGCTCTCAGGATCTGAACAGCAGGGCGCACATTTGCATAAAACGCGCTATAGAGCTGCTAAAGCACCATCTTCAGTCGTGTAGAGGAAAAGCTTTCCTACGCATCAGCTTAATGTGGCACATAGGAGGCTAACGTAGACCTGCCGGCTAACGTAGACCTGTCAGCTTTGCACACTGGTGTGTGGAGCCATCGCACCCTCCATATCAGCACAGGCTTTCCTGCCTCAAGGGGCCCCACAGGGCCATGGGTCTCGTAGGTAACAGTCTCCGAGAGGCTAATAAGGCCCCGGGGGGAGGGGAGGGGGTGAGGAGCTGTCTGCTAACGACGGGCTCTCACTCGTCTCCCAGGTGGACGACAACATCCCCCTGCGGGTCATGCTGTTGCTGATGGACGAGGTGTTCGACCTGAAGGAGAGGAACCAGTGGCTTCGCAGGAACATCAAGAACCTGCTGCAGCAGCTCATCAGCGCCACCTACGGAGACACCATCAACAGGTACAGGAAGCGTGTGAACACACCAGTCCCAAAGCGTGGAGAATACGTTCTACATGTGCCTTTTAATGTATGGAAACCTGAAAGTTATTGTATTAGAAGTATGATCGGTTTGTAAGATCGTTTACAAATGTGTTGGTTGTTTTGTTGTTTTAGGAAAATTGTGGATCACGTGGACTTCATGACCTCCCCAGAGCAAGTCGCAGACTACGTGAAGAGATTTCGGTAAAGTGGAGACACGAGAGCTCAGGCACTGGTGTGTGCGCGCTTGGTTTTGTTTGGTTTTTTTGCCGTCCTGGTTCTCACTGGAAACACCGTGTCCTCGCAGAGATTCCTACTGGCCAAACGGAATCCTGGCTGAAACGGCTCCACGCAGAGACAAGAACATCCGCATGAGGACCCGAGTGGCAGCGAAGACCAACCTCCTGGGCATCATGCCAGGTGGGTGTGCCCACACACACACACACTTCCTGTTGCTCCTTCGTCCCTCTCCAACACTCTTGTTCCTTCGCAGACGAGCTGAAGCACATCATCGGGGCGGAGACGACACGTAAGGGCATCCTGCGCATCTTCGACATGTTTCAGCACCAGCAGCTGAACCGGCGCCTGGCTTACGTGTTCCTGGAGGGCTTCCTGGAGACCATGTTCCCACTGTACAAGTTCCCTGAGCTCTTCATCAAGCTGCACTCGCGCTCCCCTCGCACGCGCGCCTATTCTCAGAAGGGCCGCGGCCCGCAAAAGAGGTGACACGCCACACCGGGAGGCCACCGGGAGGCACCGTTTGCGGGAGAGGATGGGCCAGCCCAACAGCGAGGCTGGAGTAAGGGGTGGGTCGAGTGGGCGGGGGGGGGGGGGGGCTCTGTGTGTGTGTGTGTGTGTGTGTGTGTGTGTGTGTGTGTGTGTGTGTGTGTGTGTGTGTGTGTACGTACCTACTTGGGGTTGCTTGAATTGCACGCCACCCTAATTGTCTTCTCCTCCTGGCTGCTCCTCCCCTCCCACCCTCCCCCAAAGCCTCACTGTTCTTAATAGAAGCACTGTATCCATGTGGCTGTAACATAGTGTACCCATTTTAGTATGGTGGAGCGTTTGTGAACATGTTCACACCTGCACCACTGAGAGACTACAGTGCCTGACCTGTAATGTCAGTGTTCAGTATTTGTATCATTTTTTGTTTGTTTTTTATTTTAATTTGTTTCTTTTTTTTGGGGGGAGGGTGTTTGTTTTTATTTTGAGAGTAAGTTGCAATGTGGGATAATTTCCTGTGGAAAAAAAAAAACATTTGTGTTTTAGTTGGCAGAGGTCACCCCCACCCTTCCACCCCCATGGAGGAGTTGACCTGAAGACTAGACGCAAGTTCTGTATGATTTTAAACGAGCCAGCAGAGAGTGGAGGGACACTCACACACTCTGCTTTCCTACACCTCCCAAAAGCACAGCAAAGACAAAGGCGATTCATTTTAGGGTTTGGTGGGCGAGTTTTAATTGCACCATAAATCACCTTCTACCATGCGAAACCATGTCTGTGTATGACTGCGTGTTTATGAAATGATTTAACAACCAAATATATTTGCAGCACCTTAACAAGACCTTCTGATTCAAGAAGACGTTCAGTTGTCTCGCGATCCTTCGGGTGTAAAGACGGTGGTCCAAGTCCAGTCTCCTAACTGAGGGGGGGTCGAAAGGCTGAACCGTGAACATGAAAGCACGATTTTATGAATTTGAAGAAGGCGAGAACACTCACTCTCCTTTGCCCAAACTTCACACAGAACGCCGACCGTTCCAACGGCCGTCCTGTTAGGTCCGACGAGTCTTGGTGTCTGTGGTAGTCGGAGCATTCAGACCTACGTTTTAAAGAACGTACCCGTCTCCGAGAGTTGTGTCTGAACTTGTACTGATGTTTTTAAAACTCAGTTCAGGCACTGGGGACATGTGTACACATTTATACATAGTCACATTGTTTTTGTTTTGTGTTTTTTTTTTTTTTTAATATTAGTACACTAGAACTAAGTGTGTAGCATTTAAGATACAACCCAGTTGAAGTAAGAAGTGCTCCAGTGCCAGTTAGAAAATCAGCCTTAATTTTATGACCAAGAGACGCATGTGCTATGAGCAGCTCCCCATAATTTGCAAACAAAAATAATCCACACTCGTACTCAGATATTGAAGATATCCAAACCTAAATGTACTTTTATTCAGAGATTACATCATTCACTTGTGTGTGCAATACTTCTTTTTTTCTTTAATGCATGTATTTGAATAATTGTATAGTGAAAATTTTCGAATATTGGAGATGAACGAATCCAAAAAAAAAAACAACCAGAAGAGAAGTTTCTTCTGCTCCCAATCACCTACATTCCGTTGTAAATTGCTCTCCTTACGTTAAGGACTTGTTTTATAAGTCTGGCTTTTTGCGTTTCGTTATTGAATGTTCATCTGCCTTCCTCCTGGTGGCCCTAGTTTTTTCTTGACAGCAGATTCTGTTGGTCCTGGCATGACTTTTCTGCAGGAGATGGAGATGATCATGGACTGAATCAGTAGACATCATAACATGAGCACACCATGTACGGACTGGCGAGGCCTGAATCTGCCATCTGCATCTGCCATTGAAATTCAGTTACATCTACTTTTTTCTGCCTTTTCTTTTTTTGTTTTATTTCCTTTCCGTCGCTGTTTACCCTGTCTGCTGGGTTACCCCGTCGTTATGGTTGTTTACCCTGTCTGCTGGGTTACCCCGTCGTTATGGTTGTTTACCCTGTCTGCTGGGTTACCCCGTCGTTATGGTTGTTTACCCTGTCTGCTGGGTTACCCCGTCATTGTGGTTGTTGGTCCAACAAAGACTGACTTGGACCTGTGCTGTGTGTTGGTATTAATCATTACAGTAACAGGTCATAGTCCATGCATATAGGCTTTTTTTTAATTATTATTATTATTATTATTTTTAAAGCATGCAGGATCCATGTGGCCTTTTGAGTCTGAACACAGGAAAACCATCCATATTACCAGTAGTCAGATGAAGTGGATCTCTGGGCTACTGACTGGCAAAGTGGGTCCCTGGTGTGTGATGATGAAGTCTCTTCTGTTTTTGACTTCAATAGCACTTAGCGTAGGTCGTTGAAGCGAAGGGTTCTGGACTGTTCTGATGGGAGTTCTCTCCCAGCATGCTCTGGGCTGCGTGACTCTGCGTGGCTGTCGTTTGCCGTGATTGGCTTATTTTCCCCCCTTTTTTTTTTCTTTTCTTTTGATTGTTGTTTTTGGTTGGGTTTTTGTTTGTTTGTTTGTTTTTTAAGCCATTCCTGATTGGTCTGTAAGTGGCTCATGTCTGCTGTGACTCGCTATTGATCAGCTACAGCCTTCTGTGATTGGTTGAACTGATGCTCTGCAGCACCGGCATCAGCGTTACCCGTTTCTTACTGAGTATCGCACTCCGACGTGACCTTTAAACTCAGTAAATGGTTCTCTGTGATGATGCAGGACTGCTTGTTGCTGAAATTAGTTTTCTGTTTTCTAAATCCCCGTACATATGAATCTATGATAATTACTTGTGCATATCATTGTACAGTATGTGTCAACAGTGTGCCTAAATGTACTGTCAATTATATTTTCTTATTTTTCTTTAACAAACAAAACAACAAACATGGACCCGAATGTCAAGGTCAGTTGAACAGACTGAACAAAATGGACTCTAAGGGTTAGAACGCATCATGCTTCTAAGATATTCATTTTGAAAAGCAGATCTCAGTATAACACTAATAAAACTTTAACTCTGACTAACTCACCATTCTGCACGCAGTGTCCTTTCTACTTGATTTTACGGTACCTTCCAGAACAACTGGAATGGTGGTAGAAGTGTTTTTAGTAAAACACACCCTTTGGTTTGCTTTGTACTGGTGTTTTTCCACATTATGTTCTTAGACTTGCTGCTTGGTGGTAATGGAAGTCTTTCCGCCACGCGCGGGGCACAGAGCTTGCATGCCCCTGTGCGGGAACACGTTCTTGGAGGATACAAATCTCAGTGGCAAGTCTTTCTTACACCGTCGGGCCAAGTGAACGCCCTTCTCCTCTGATCTCCTAAAAATCAAACTTTCTGTCTCCAGATGACGGTTTGATGTTTATTTGAATCTAATTCGTTTCTAGATTAGCAAGCAATGGCAACCTTTTTAGAGACTCGCATACCCTTAAAACTTTTCATTATATTGATGTCGACATGTGGACACAAGGGGGCGCTTATGCCACTAGAGGTACTTGATGCGTGAAATTGAATTATTGCGTATTTAATAACCTTTCTACCAATATTAGCTGGTCGGTAATCCTAATGGTTGTTTCTTTGTAGTAAAACGTTGTGATGGACCTCTTGGGTTTTAGGTGCCCCATCAAGGCAGTCAAATCGGTCACATGCGGTCTCGGGTCCTTACAGGGTCTGTCCTGTATCATCCACATGCTTCGCGAGCCTGACGTGCAAAGCACTGTTCAAATGATCGACAAACCAGCCACCTGGGGCTCTAGCTAAGACGGACACAATTAAATTTGGGGTCCTTTCAACTTGATGTGCACTGGAACTTTTCACAGGGCAGTTAACCACTCGCATAGTACAGATATGTGCAACGTGAACTCCACCCCAAGAGAAATGTCCTCCCCTATAAACTGCCTGTTACTTATATTAAACAAACCAACGACTGTTTTACTGCTACCTCGCACGCGTCCCCAGCCAATCCGGTACGTCCTAACTACTCGGTTACTGTGGCGGTAATGTACAGCCCACTTGTGTTGGGAGCAAAGAGAACCAAAGCTGAGAGGAACCTGAAATATACCGAAGAGCTTAACCCCGCGGCCGCCTGGGTCCTTACAGGCGCTTTTCTTAATGAGCTGATCCAGGCCGGTCTGTATGAACCATAGCGACGATGGTTGTTCTCCAGATCCGGGACCAGGTATGTGGGACCCGCTCGGATAGCTGAGCTCGCTACGACTTGAACCTACACACCCAGGTACTAGTCAGCCATGCAGCTAAGCTAGCAGCAACCTCTGGAGCTCAACCACAAAGACCACAGAGCTGTTGAGCACCGCCATGAGTAAAACTGGGGGGTTGGTTTAGCAAGTGACTAGTTATCATGCTGCATTTGGTGAGGAGCGACGTGTTGCTGTATAAGTTAGCTTTCTTGCTACCAATGCTAGCTGGTTAGCGAGCTCAAAAAACATTGTTTATTCAGCTAACTAGCCAGCTAGCATGAAAATACTGAGCAGTGTGCTAACTAGTACTACTTCACCTTAATCTGATGGCCGGGTGTTGTATGGTAAAGTGTTTGTCTGAGTTTTTCCTTGTTTGTGGTGAAGGACCGTATATTCCTAAGGGACTATGGTAAGCGCTCGGGTAGAGGAGCCGGATGCGGCTTCGTTCTGGTTGTGGGTTTCAGTTTAGGTGTTGTGTCCAAACCTCGGACACACAGGTATAATCATGATTAAAAACGACACTTGGTTAAAAACCGGTGTCTAATGCTCGAGTCCACTTGACAACTCCGTTAGTGTTTTTTTATTAAAAGAAATGTAGGAAAACGCAGCAGAGAGTAACACTATTAATAGACCGGATGTAATTTCATGGTCTCCTATTATAGCTAGACGAGGAAACGGTCTAACAAAACCAATAAATCTGCATCTGAATGGTAGACAGTGACAGGCTGCGCATGCCTCAGGCTCGTTTCTCTCTTAAATATGTCCGTGTGTTCAGTAGCGTCGTGTGTGCTGGGTCTTTAACGCCACCAGTCAGTCTACTATTCAGTAGACTCACGTCCACGTGCAGCACTAATACTGAATTACGTAATAACTTTGTATACTCTTCGTAATGACGTATGTATGTCAGTTGGGGAGTCCTTTTCAGTGGAGCCCTCGTTCTGGAGCCAAGACAATTTGATGTTAGCAAAAGGGACCGATTTTTAAAAATCCAACAACAGCATGGAATCCAAAAAGACGACCCTCCACCATCTTTACCTTTCTAGTTCATTTGGCACTACGGTTAATTGGCATGAAGTTCCCTCTTGAACCGCTCCGACTCGGCTTGGCGCTGGCTGGTTACAGCAGGTGCTCGTTTTGACCAGCCATGCAGCTTCTGCAGACAAGGCCGTGACGGGCAGCTGGGAAGTTCTGCCGTTCTCCGACGGACCCTTGTGCCTGCTCCTTGAGCGTCTCCTTCTGCCTTTCGCACCACGCTCAAGGCCTGCACTATTTATACACGACGCCAGCTGGAATTTTGACTGGACAACTAGGGAGGGAATGAGGATTCCCTTAGTCATGGTGTACCGGTTAAGAACATGAAGGGCTATTCCTGTCGCCACCTGTGCTTTCCAGTTGCATGGTGGTAAAGGTGAGAGATACTTGAGAAATCTGGCAGAGGCTCTCGCAGCCTAATTTTAGACACCCCCCCCCCCCTCCTACATTCATATCATACACAGCCTACCTGACATTTTCCCTTAAAGTTTACACATGAAATGGACCATTTCAGTTTGTACTTTGAGTCGAGGGCAAAGGCGCAGCACCACAGCAGGCGCTGGTGTGTCCAGGCCTTTCAGGACATGGTTCCGTCTTGTGTGTGGATCGTTTCAGCAGGTTGTCCCGCACAAAGGCATGTGCCAAATTCTGCAAATGTAAATATATATATAAAATACAGTATTGCTTTCTCTGTACTCACTACCTGCTCAGAGGGTCTTAATCTCTTAGGGGAACTGAGTTAAGCTGCTTTCAAAGCAGATTGTCCACTGAGGCAGTGCTGCCTCTCTCCTCTAGAGGGCGCCGGACAACATAGAATACGGGGAGGGTAGGAACATGGAGCTGATATTTGGATTGGGGGGGGGGTCTTGGTGCAGCATTACCATTGAGTTGTGTTATAATGTGACGTATCTTGTTTAACCCCTGTGTATTGGGTATAATTCAGTGTTGTTTCATGTCCTTTGTCAGTTGTGAAGGGCGAGGCTTGTTTTTAAAGTCCTCATAACTTTAGGAGTAACGTGACCTTTTTCCCCTTTTCATCTTTCACAAAGGGTCTGATAAAACGTGACCTTTCTCTTGTTTGTGTTACTCTTTGCTGAGGTGAGTGGCACAAAATAGCCACATGGACTCTAACAACATTGTTGTTTGGCTGCCTTCTGTGGAATGAGAACCTGGCGTAGATATTCCTGTCAGATATTATGAGATGCCAACGACGTTTCAGCCCCTGGTGGTTTAGCCTCTTTCTGGTGTAACGCATAGTTTCTGTTCATTTGATTTTATAAGCTGCTGTTTATAAAAATATATGCTTAATGGCTGTATGTTAGAATGTAGTCTTGGTGTCGCAAGGCTGGTGGAGGCAGGGTGGGCTGGGCCTCCTTGTGGTGAGTCGTGAGAACACTCCACCAGGGGACCTTAAAGCCATTGGCTCAAGACACAGGAGAGACCATGGACTCTTGGTCTCTCTGTCTCTCACTCACTCTCACTTGCTTATTCTATAGTTTTTTTTATAATGCTTTATCAGAGTGCCTGTGATTTATATAGTTTTAGTGTTAGTGATGTGTAAAAGGAAAAATATTGTTTATATGTGATGGGCAGATTTTTTTCATCCTCTATTTCCGTTAAATCCCAGTATCTTTTGAGCAAAAGTACTTTATTTCAGTATTGCCTTAAGTTAAGTTACACCTGGGATGGTCACACACAAACAAAACAAGAGTTTGAATTCCAACTCTTGGGTTTTCTGGTTTGTTGCGGTAGCAGAAAACCAGTCAAATAAAACTTGAATTGATGCAATTGACTATCCAGTGCATTTAGCAAAAACAAACTGGATCATCGGAAAAGTCTTGAAGGTTGTAAATATGCACCATCAGGACTGGTTGACATGCCTGTGATGCATGCCTTTGAATTGGTTAATGTAAAACTGTATGTGCTAGGGGTGGGCGATATGTATCGTTTGCGAAATTATCGCGAATGTTGTTTTGATGTGTAATTTTGTAATATCGAGGTGTTTTTTTTCCGTACAACGAAAGCAGGATCGGTAACCAGGTGAGAGAGCAAAAGTACAATAAGGGGCAAGGCAAAAACGGCATCCAAAAAAAACGCAGTGAATCAACAAACCAGAAGAGGCTACAGGAGTAGGCAGAGGTACATAAGGGCTAGGCAAGAGACAGAAACCAGGAACCGGCAAGTGATCAAAAAACGTAACCAGAATAGTAAATACAAAGACCGCTCGGTATGTAACTGGGTTGGCAATACTTCGCAATGAAGTGAGGGAATGGATGAGCTGCTATATGAAATAATCACAGCGATGGGGAACAGGTGTGTGTGGAAGATTCCATAGTTCAGAATTCTTGCCGGACCTGACAATCTTAACGCAAGTTTAATTTTTTTTTTTTTTTTTTGGAAAATATCGTCAAAATATCGTTATCGTGAAAATCCTAAAAAATATCGAGATATTTTTTTTTTACCCATATCGCCCACCCCTACTGTGACATCACTACAATCCTCTTCTCTGCTTTGTCTGTAGGAAAAGTCCAAGCAGCTTTCAGCCCAAACATCTGCTCAGTTCGAGGAGCTGCACCGGTTCCTGAGACAGAAGGAGCAGGAGATGAAAACACTGCTGGAGAGAGAAGAGAAGCTTATGGTGGAGAAGATGCAGAAGAAGAGGAGCGAGATAGAGGCGAGGCTGAACAGCGGGAGAGAGCAGGAGGGAATTCTCCAGTCGGTCCTGGAGACGGATCGGCCCGAGGTGTTTCTGCAGGTCGTGCCAGAATCCACTTCTAGAAGTGAACTTTACTGGCAGTTTTCACTTGACTTGCACTTGAAGTGTATTTTTTCATTTTCAGTGGTGGACTGAGAAAGGGCTGAATTTTGTCGAGGAGATGAAGGACACAGACAGCTGTTCAAAAGGGAATCAGAATGGCAGTCAGTCACCAGAGTGAGTACAGGATGAGACAGGCATAACGTATAAGGTACATGACACGAATTCTGACTGTAGTGTAACAATTATCTTAACTGTAGGTTTAAGTCAAGGGTAAAAGACCTCAGTGTGACCACTGACAGCCTGTTCCTGGGCCCATATGAGACTCATCTTCAGTTCTTTGTGTGGAAGGAGATGCTAGGGTCCATTAAACAAGGTAAAGGGTAAAGTAAGGAGGAAACATGATTATACATAAATGATTGCTATGTTATTAATAAAAATGCTACATGCAACAGGACATTTTAGACCCTTTTAAACTCCATGAAAATAGCCATGATATTGTAGCTACATAGGAGGAGAAAATGTAAATAAGATCTTCTTGAGTTATGAGAAGCCCTGATCCCTGCCACGAATTCCTCCGCAGTTCCCAACCGCAACGTCATCTCTGACTGCCACGATCCATACCTGAGGGTTTCCTGCGATGGCCGTAGTGTGATGCGTGCAGCCAAAAAGGGAATTTTCTATCACAAAAAAGACTACAGGCCCTTCGCCAGGACCCACAAGACCTTTCAGTCAGGGCAGCATTACTGGGAGGTGGATGTGGGTGAGAAACCAGACTGGAGTGTGGGTGTGGATACTGGGTGTTTGAACAACTTAACCAAGAACATCGGGCTTCACCTGAAGTACAACCAAGGCTACTGTATCAGAGAGAACGACTCAGAGACAGAGAAAGAGCTGGCTGTGAAGCCGAGGAGAATCGGGCTGTACCTGGACTGCGACAGGCACCAGGTCTGCTTCTACAACGCTGACGACATGACTCTCCTCCACACATCTACATCCCCTTCTCCCCTGCCTTACTGTCTGAGTATCTCCCCTGGAGCCTACATGCAGGGTAGGAATGCTGACCCACTGACTGTGAGCTGGAACTGATCTCCATAGGGAAAACAGGATACAAATCATATTTTTCTCTGGATTTCAATGTAATCAGAATCAGTGGAGTGGAATGTCCCATCTGGTAACAATTTGAATTTTTTTTTTTCCTTTTTTTGGTAAAAGATTTTCATTATAACCATGCTGAATGCCACCCAAACAGATGTGCTCATCTCAGTTTCTACAGTGAAATTATACCAGACACAGACATCCTTATAGAAATGAAAGCAGAGCATTTAATTACAGAGCCCAGTCACAGAGACTTCAGCT
>JAOYMR010000007.1:3417131-3427252 GCA_025802075.1 Tenebrosternarchus preto | reverse complement strand
GGACTGTTTAATTACAGAGCCCAGTCACAGAGACTTCAGCTGGACTGTTTAATTACAGAGCCCAGTCACAGAGACTTCAGCTGGACTGTTTAATTACAGAGCCCAGTCACAGAGACTTTCTTCCCCAAAGCATCTGTTTTAGCATCTTTGAGGTGAAAGAATGCATTTTGGCTAAAGACGACTTACCCAAAGTGTTGCTTTAAAAAATGCAAAAAATAAAAATTTTTTTTAAAAAAGCTTTAAGGTAGATGGAAGACGGGGGTTTATTGTGAGGCATGTTGAGAAAAGGTGAGATAATGAATTCCTGTTCTTGGTAAGTGGATGTATTACTTTTTTAGTATGGATGTATGTCTAATGGAAGGATGTGCTGAAACACGTTGAACATGAATCTCCAGTCCATGATCCTGACACTAGACGTACTTCACACTGATTCTGAGTGAGTTATGTTGTTTTACACTATGGCTTTTCTCATTGTCCACTGGAGAATAAAGTGGATAAAACAGTATTTTTTTGTTGTTGTTGTTTGTTTTTTTTTTTTTTTGGTGGGGGGGGGGTGTTGCCTCTTAAAAGTATGTAAGTGTAGATAATTGGAAAGTGTAATATATTAAATTTGAGTGACCCGTCTCTCTGCAGGTTACCTCACAGAGGCTGTAAATATCCAACTCCTGTAAAACACCTGAGGCCATTAGGTGTCACAGTACTTTTTTCATGGGGTCTGCACCACGTCATCTTTTTGGAACCTACAACATCTGGGAGGTTCTAAAAGGTCCAGAATTTGGCTTTTCCTTTCATGTTGGAATGTGTTATCCTACCTTCTGGCACAACTGCTCAAATGCACAACCTTCTGAGTGTGTGTGTGTGTGTGAGTGTGAGTGTGTGTGTGTGAGTGTGAGTGTGTGTGTGTATAGCAGCTACAGAGAAGCTTATGGTCCGACAGGATACAGGAAGTTTATCTTCTCTTCTATATGACCTTCAGTAAAATATACCTGGGCAGAACTGCTGAAAAGGGTTTAGTAAAGTAGTGAATCTTGGCAACTGATTTTCATTTATTCTTTGACTATGAAAAATTTCTATATATTGTTTTCACTTTATACATAATACTGTCTGGTTATATATGCTTTAACAATTGTTATTGGTCTTGTAAGTAAAGCCTAATAAATATATTTGTTAAAAGAGGTTATGTGTGCCTCCCCCCTTCCTCTTTTTTAAAAAACAAAATACGGTTAAACTATTTTTCATGACCGTAATTCACGAAGGAATAGATTTATGTGGCGTTTTAAGGTGATGGGTGACTAAGCTCATCTTAAACATGCTCGAGGTGGACTGCAGCAGCGACAAAAACTACCTTCCAGACTAGACTGAGAGAAGCTAAAGAATAAAAACAACATAAAACAAACACTGCCCCCTTCTGGTTGGAACTGGCAATTAAAGAATTGATAGAGATTTCTACACAGACATGAGTTCGAACATAAACTTCAAGAACAATGAAGTACTTTCAGTTTAGCCTACTTTGATTTCATATGAATTGTAAATGTGTGTATGATTCACAAAATGAGGAGTACAGCCGTACCGATGCTAGAAGCTGGTGGTTCTGGTGGTTCTGGTGGTTCTGGTGGTTCTGGTGGTTCTGGTGGTTCTGGTGGTTCTGGTGGTTCCACACATTCATCAAGGGCCCCATTTGCTTAACACAAGACACTTTCAGACACGATCTTGACTGATTTCGATAGTTTATTGAGTATATTTACAAACATCCACATGCAAGGAACTGACTGACCGTTGGATGTCACCGCTCGGACAGGGTACAGTACACAGGCTACTATGCTTTTCAGTGTGCTACCAGCGGCGGGTTATATCACACAGAGCTATGCAACCCACTGCCAAACAAAGACATATGCACACATACACACACACTTACACACAACAGCAGATAGATAGAGAGATAGACAAGAAAGGAATAGCTAGCATCCAAATCAACATCAACAAAAAATACTACCATACTACCATACTCAATATACCTAGTTTTCTTTTCTTATTTTTCTCCCAACAAACCAAGGCTACATCTCACTTATTAAAACAAAACTGAAAGGTGGTTAAAAAACAAATAATAAATGAACACCAGAAGAACCAGAAGAACTTCTTGTTGATGTTCCAAACATCATTGCAATTTTCCATCTGAGGTAAAATCCAAATGACGACACTCAAACTATGGATTATAACAAACAAAAATGGAGCATTGAAGCTACTGTTGCTATGACACCACGTCAACAATACTGGGCTACTGTTCTCAACAACCTAAAACCTTTAACCTAGATCAACACATGCTTAACCTAAATATCTAAACGTTTAAAGTCCAGAGCAGGAGTTACATGTAAACTGACTTTCTCAAAAATACAAATCAAGATTCCTCAGCTTGGTCAAAAACAAAATAGCAGAGAGTGAGAGAGTGCCTTCTTGGACATAATCAAATCCTGAAAAATGCAGAGTTTGAGTTCACACATTCACACAGGAGAGAGACAGCACTGTATATGTTCTGTATTTTTTTTCTCCTACTAAGTCAGTTCTGTGTGTAGCCCGCAGCTAACTGGCCTGGCCTCAGTAGGGTCTATCAATTCAAACACACAAAGTTGAGACCCATGCGCAGGTGGTCCATAAAGGCTGTCTGTCGACAGAGGTCAAAGCAATCGGCACGTGTGGAAGTGACCACTTGCTGTAAAAACGGTGGTTTTTGTTGTCTACGTGTTGTATGTGCCTGAAGGCGACCCACACCTGCACTCATGGTGAGTATCTTTCCCTTCAGAACAGCAGGTGTCTCTTACTGAGGTCAGGTGAGCCTAGTCCTCTGCTCCCCGTCTCTCTACTCGGTCACACAGAACCACACGCAACAGCCTTCAGTAACAACATGGACCCTCACAAGAGTCACTGTGTGGTTGGTGTCGTGAGTAAACGAATTGCTGCCAGTGTGCACTGAAGCCATGTTGTTTTCCTTTCACATGTGTTCATGCAGCTTCAAAAATACTACAACCCCTGATTCAAGGCATTCGCACACAGATTGCCAGTTAGATATGAATAATGCCATCAATCATATATGGTTACCCCAGCAACGAGTCTTGGGTATATGGTATATGCATAGTCATCAATATCAAGCCTACAGCAATAAAATCTTCTAACCACACTAGTCAATACACTGTAAGAAATCAATAACAACTAAGGGTGATCAGCACACTACCACAATATACTACTATACTGTCACTAGTGAGAGCAACAACAACAGTTATAGAAGTAGATTTACATCTTCAGTCTAATGGGAATTTTTTTAATTGAAACAAACAGGGATGTTTGATAGAGAGCGGAGTCCAAGTCCAAACCAGAGATCCAATCCCAGATTACATATTTGGCAATACATTTTAGTCTAGCATTAGGCCTAAACCATGTCCAAATAGACCATAATTTTAGGTTTTGAGTCATCCACAAATTGCCTGAACCCTTGGAATTTACAAGATAAATCTTAATAATTCTAATAATTCTAAAGCATAGAACAATTATTTCATCTTCATGTGGAAGGCGTCTTTAGATATATACAGCTGACTGAGGAAAACCACAGAAGTACCTGAAGTTTTGGGTAATCACACAAATATATATGCTCTCCATTCACAAGCTCATTGTTTTTTAAAGATTTGGGGTAAAGCTGTATATTATGGATTGAATATTTCATAATGCAATACATGATGAAATTTATGTATGGATTTAATTATTACACAATGACTATTCAGTGTTAGTTCTTGTTTGTCTATCTGTCTATCTATCTTGGTCAAAATCTATTATTTTAATTCTATGAATCTAATATTTTCATATATATGTATGTATATTAATAATTTACACAGTAATGTATATGTTTAATAGAATGCTAAGAGTTGCAGAAAAACATTTCAGACATCACAACCCAGGCAACAGAGGTGGGAATACTCTGCACAGTTCCTAATAGCTATATCAACACATACACTCCGCTTTTTGACATAGTTGATGCTAGGCCTATGTTCCTTGAGGCTCCACTCACACAATCATCCAACCAGTAGTCTGGAAATCACATGATAAGTGATGCATAACCAATTGGAACGAGGCCTTCCTTGTCACCTTGACGACAGCGAATCAAGTCTTGGTCCACAGCTCCCAACAGTATAAGCTCCTCCCCTTTTCTGAAGCTCAGCTCTGCCCCTGTTCCTGTGTGATCACACAGGGTCCGGACTGCCCTGCAAGACCATACACATAATTGCCATCAAATTGCAGGACTTTTTTCCCACTCATTGTGCATCTCAAAAACTGTTTCAACTGTACCTCAGAGGTTGTGGCTGACCCTCTGTCTCTTTGTAATCTTCATTTTTTTCCATCTCATTCTCTCTTTTTCTCCCAGGCTCTATCTTCTCAGGCAGGAAGACATGGCCTGTACTGGTCATACGGGTTAGAGCTGCTATACCAGGAGACAGCCACTGAGAGGGACGCCTGAGACACCGAGAAACAGAGAAATAAAGAAAATAATGCCTTCTGTGTTAAAATGGATGTAGTTTTACATACATTACATAGAGATGAACCCAACTCACCTGAGACATACTTATGACTATGGAAGAATTACAGAAATGATAATATACCATTAAAATGTGTACCAGATGTATACCAGGTTTAAGCTGCACCACTAATTACATAATAATCATAAATATCAATAATGCTCATAATGCTTCGTAAAAAAGCGTTCAGTATCAACAGGCTCACGTGAACAACACATGAACAACAAACAACACACATGAACAATAAAACATGACCTGTTAACATGTATTATCTTATGATGTCCTTTCAAGTGTATGGTGTAATACTGTGATGTTCTGACAACTATGACATGAACGTTTTCATGTCATAAAAAAAAAGGAATTCACCTTTTTGTTGGTGGATTTGTGGGGCTTTTGGAAGCTCCAAACAGCCTGCCCAATCCCCATGGAACTGTTCCGCTGTCAGCTGTAAAGAATTCCTGTCCTGGCCTCTGATGGGCATCCTTACTGGCATCTGTGTTCAGATCCTCCACCTCTCGAACTCCTTCTGCCTCCCCCAAGGAGCCAAAGGAAGTTAAACCACTCCAGTTCTGCCCTAACCGCTCCCCCCAACGCAACACTGCACCCCAGCCTTGTTGAAGAGCCTGGCCTGCTTGCTGGGTGAGGATGTTCACACTCCCGACACTAGGTGGCACTATCTCTTTCTCCTGCAGCCACTGCAACTGGGGGCTGGTCTCCCCCTTACCGATCACCGATGACATCGGTTTGCAGTAGGTGGATCCTGGTTGGAACGAGCTCAAGGACGAGCTGGAATCCAAGCCGGCTGCTTTTGAACCCAAGCCAGCGAGGTCCTGCTTGGATGCTACCCTCAGATACGGACCGCCAATGTGTGAGTGGCTCGAACGTGACGAGCGGAGGCTGGGGTCCTGGCCGGGCGGGCTGGGCAGGAGGTTAGGGGAGGAGGGGTCCAGGTGATGGTGCTGGAACAGCAGGTCAATGTTAAAGGTCAGCAGGGAGAGAGGCTGTAGCAGGAGGAGGAGCTCGTCAAAGAGAGGCTTGCAGGAAGTGCCTGCAAGGCGCATGAAGGCTGTGCGCCGGTAATATGTTTCCAACAAATCTGAGTGAGAGAGACAGAGAAAGAGAGAGAGAGAGTGAGAGAGAAAGAGAGAAAGATAGAGAGAGAGAAAGAAAGAGAGAGGGATGAAAGCAGAGGGGGGGTTGAATACAGACCACAAGAACGATGAACGGAATGTAGAGAAATAAACAAAAACAATCACAATGTGAAATATTCTACAGCAAAACAGGACATACTACCTTACACTCTCTAGAAACATACAGAAATTTGATATTTTATCCCCCTTACTTTCAAAACAGCTATAGATGAAGTGAACTGGAACCCAACCATAAAGTGTAACCAGTGAACACACTCACCACTGCTAGACTGCAGATGGGAAAGCCAGTAATCGAGACGCTTGATACTATAGGAAAAAAGAAACCAGGACAAAAATTTGCACTTGTCAGTTTCGAAGATGCAAATAAAAATCTTTTTATTCACATCCACACTTACCTGTTAAAGGAATTACAGAGAAAAGAGACATAACTGTGCAGACTTGAACACTGAGAGCAAACTGCTTGGTGCTTACTTGAGAAGTCCGAGGAGGAAGGCGTTGAACCTGTGGCGGCTCTGTTTGAGCTGGGGGAGGGCTGCTACTTTAGCTTGCAGGCTGTACAAGGCCTGTGTACTGGAGCCTGAAGGAAGACAGGGGGCGTCAGAAACAATGAAAGACCAGAAGACAGAAGAAGAAGGTAAGCCACGTACAGTTAACCCATACTCATGTTATGATAACACACATTTCAAATATACAGGCATCGAAACAAAATACACATGTAGGGGTTGAACAGTAAGTGTTTTCTTTCAAATTACTGCAGTATAACATTGAACCTAAATGAATGTCAGTCCAATGTAGGCAGGAGGACCTGAGAGAATGAGACAGACAGACCAGAGAAGGGGAAATTAGATAATGCTGGATGAGGAATGTTTAGAGAGACAGACGGGTGATTCAGCACTGCAGTGACAGTGAGTGCCAGGAAAAGAGCTCAAATGAACAGAGGAGACAGACCAAGAGACAGGAAGATGTGGGGAGAAATCAAAAGCATGTAAGTCATACCTGGCTTGGTGGAGGCCAGAACCAATCCCCAAGGTGAATTTGGCCTCCTCCCTGCAATGAGGTCACTCTGATGGGGCTTGAGTCCATCACAGAGAAGGTCACGCAGAGCAGGGCAAAGGCACTGCAGTAACAGACGCCCCAGAGTGGGGTTCACACTGCTGTCTCCAGAGAGGGCCTGGTGAGAGAGAGAGAGAGAGAGAGAGAGAGAGAGAGAGAGAGAGAGAGAGAGAGAGACAGAAACGCAGAGAGGAGAGAGAGAGAGAGAGAAAGAGAGAGAGAGACAGAGAGAGAGAGAAGGAGAGAAAGACAGAAAGGCAGAGAGGAGAGAGAGATAGAAAGAGAGAGACAGAGAGAGAGAGAGAGAGAGAAAGAGAGAGAGAGAACAAAAGCAGGCAAGGCAACAGTGGAGGATCAAAGAAGAGAGAGAGAAAAGCAAGAGGACGTGAACAGGGAGAGAACATAAGTAAAGATGCAGGGATACGAAACAGAGGAGTGGTGTGTGGGTTAGTGACAGTACCAGTGCACAGAGGAGTGGTGTGTGGTGTGGTGTGTGTGTGTGTGTGTGGTGTTTGGTGTGTGTGTGTGTGTGTGCGTGCGTGGTGTGGTGTGTGTGTGTGTGTGTGTGTGTGTGGTGTGTGTGGTGTTTGGTGTGTGTGTGTGTGGTGTGTGTTTTTGGTGTTTGGTGTGTGTGTGTGGTGTGTGTGGTGTGGGGTTAGTGATGGTACCAGTGCACACAGATGCCCATGAGAACTTAAACACTTTTGAAATACCTTCTCTACTGAGTGGAACTGGAGAATGAAAAAGTGTGTGTGCAAGCAACACGAAGAGAAAGACAGAACGAAGAAAGATAGAGAAACAAAGATAATAGAAAGAATAAAAATTGTATATTATACACTAGCTTTGTAGGTAGCATGTGATTTAAAAGTTGTAGAGTAAAACTAACCTTCTGCACGAGAGTCCTGGAGGAGCTGAACTGAGACAAAACGGCTTCCACCGCAACACTGACTGCACTTACAAGAGCTGAGATGCACAAACACAAGGACTCACGCTCACTGGCTGAAAATCTCCAGAGAATATGAAACAATGTGAAATGTTTCATAAATGTGAGCCTCACAGAGTTTGTTTACCTCTTTTTTCCTGCAGGCAAAGAGAGGACAGCTCATCACCTCTCAGTGGGGGCCTTACATCATCACCCATCCAGGTCTCTGCCTTGGTCACAGAACCAGCAAAGGACAGGCTACGAACAGCTATCGCAAGAAGAAACAAAACGATAAGACAACTTACCTAAACAATGTTAATGATCAATATACTATACAACCAATTCAACCTATAATACTAAAATATAGGATCTTTTGAAATAAAGCGTCTTTTGTGCTTTAGGTAACAGTACAAATACACGTGTTTGCTGTTGTGTTTATGTATGAATTACCATATTTATGGATTTTAAGTACATCTCAACACATTGACTAATTACATGCATAAGAAATTTTATCATCAATACAACTACAAGAAAAACAGAAAATACATGCATATGTTTAAAATAGTACCAGTGAAAAAAATGTTTCATTAAAACAAAAAACGTTTTAAATAGAAAGAAATAGAACTAAATATATGTTACAACTAACATATTGAACATACGATTTTCAAAATGCAATGAACTTAAATATCTAAACATTATACACAATACAGCAGCACATGACAATAATCAGAAGCAAAACTCATGATTATCATAGTCTGGAATAAAAAAAAACAAACACAAAAAACAAACAGTGTCTGTCGAGGTGGAAGCAGCCTGTGCAGGATGTTCAAGCTCCTGCTCCATGCAAGCACATCCTCACAGAAACCCCAGACACCTACAGCCTCAGCAGGAACCAAACGTACTTTTGAACATACAAGAATACTGAAATAAAAAGGTGCTGAGAGAGAGAGAAAGGGAGAAAGGGAGAGAGAGAAGGAGAAGGAGAGAAAGAGAGAGGGAAAGGACAGAGAGAACAAACGGCGAAGGCCATTTAAAAAATAAAAATAAAAAAAGAAACAGGTCAATCGAGAGGAGAGGGATGAGACGGAGGTGGTGGCCCTTACTCAGAGAGGGCGATGCCGAACTCTGCTGAGGGTGGAGTTTGGGGGCTGACGGCTCCCACAGTGGAGCTCGAGCAGCTGCGGCGTACAGGCAGGGGTAATAGAGAGGTGCAGCTAGAGCAGGGAGGGTGTGGCTGCGAGGGAACAGGGGCGAACAGAGGCGGGACACATCCGTCCCCGGAGAGAGAGGCCCCGCCCTACACGGGGGTGAGATCGCTCCTACAGGGGACAAGCGAGGGGGGGCACCCTTGTGCAGGGGACAGTTTTTGGGATGGTAGAGGTAGAGGGTGGGGAAGGCTGAGGTTGGGGTTTTGTCCTCTATCTTTTTCACATCATTGTTCTGGCCAATAAAGGAGTCATTTACTGAGACTGGGACTGGGACGCTGGTCTCTCTAAAGCTCAGGGCGTTCAGGGCATTAACATGTCCTTCGGTGCTTTTCTCAACCTCACTCAGGGCGTTCATGGCATTAACATGTCCTGCAGTGTTTCTCTCAACCTCACTCAGAGTGTTCAGGGCATTACCATGTCCTTCAGCGTTTCTCTCAACATCACTCAGGGCGTTGAGTTTCTCTGCATTAACGTAACTTATCATTTCATAGTTTTTGTATGGCGTGGTCTCACCAGCAGTGAACTTGCTAGCTGATGGTTTATCAAACTGAGTGCGGAGCTTTAAGCTCTTCATCATGTATTTGTTACCACTGTAGTGTGAATCTACATTACTGTTGGAATCTAAACGGTTATCATACAGTGACCCATAGGTGTTACCTGAGCCCTGTCCATGGGTGTTACCTGAGCCCTGTCCATAGGTGTTACCTGAGCCCTGTCCATAGTTACATCCCTTGTCATTCTTCTTAGCAGAGTATTGGCTGGAATAATACAAAGAATCTATTATGCTGTCTGAAATACTGTTGCTACAGGAAGTATTTTCATGTTTACAAACAAATTCAGTGCAGTAGAGAGAGTCAGCGTAGGTGTCTCTAACAGAGTCAGAAAGAGGGTTGGCTCTGCCCACAGCGTCCTGCTGAAGAGGAAAGGCTTTAGATTGGCTCCTGTAAAAGTCAGAACGGTAAAACAAGGGAGCTTGGCGTGGCAAATCAGAGTGCAGATAATAGGGAGAGTGCAAAGAGTGAGGCAAAGCTAGGGGCAAGGTAGGAGAACAATCACTCAAAGCACAGGAGCAGGAGAGAGAGAGAGAGAGGGAGAGGGAGAGAAAGAGAGAGAGGGAGAGAGAGAGGGAGAGGGAGAGAGAGGGAGAGGGAGAGGGAGAGAGAGAGAGAGAGGGAGAAAGAGAGAGAGAGAGAGAGAGAGAGAGAGAGAGAGAGAGAGAGAGAGAGAG
>JAOYMR010000007.1:3365974-3378041 GCA_025802075.1 Tenebrosternarchus preto | reverse complement strand
AAAATGAACACTATCCAAAAAATGAACACTGTCCAAAAAATGACAGTAACTAATAAGGTTTTCATCTGTAATCTGCATCACACTGTACTTCCCCATCCATCTCCCATCAGCGCTCCTCTCTGATTTCACATGCTTCTGGGACACACCTCACCTGTGGGGTAGAGCCCACTGAACACACCTCACCTGTGGGGTAGAGCCCACTGAACACACCTCACCTGTGGGATAGATCTCACTGAACACACCTCACCTGTGGGATAGATCTCACTGAACACACCTCACCTGTGGTGTCATCTTTCCCAATCTATGCACTGGTCTTCTTGTTGGAAACTGGACCCACGGTTCATCCCTAGTGATCCCTCCCAAAGTGTGTGCATGGTAGTCATCTCTCTCTCTCTTCTTCTTTTAGACAGCCATGAGTTCCATGTGGACTGTTACCTCCCTCCAGAATACCTTACAAACCTCTCAGCGATCAACACTGTAATGACCAACAGCATAGAACGATAATCTCAGGCTAGTCCTTCATGAAGAGATCCAGAAATTCAACATCTCCTAGTTTAGGTGTTGGGTTTTCTGATAAATATATGTGTGTTTAGTATTCCGATCTCTATATGTGCTGTAAAGCAATGGCATTAGATTGAATATATATCAAGAAAGCAAAGAGGAAAAATGTTACTTCATATTTATTTACATGTTTTACACAGACAAAATATAATGTACCAAATAATTAGTATAAAAAAAAGCAATGACAGGTGATCAGGTATGTATGTTTGTATGTATGTATGTGTGTGTGTGTGTGTGTGTGTGTGTGTATAAAAGGTTGGAGGATTATCCCCAGGCTTGTGATTTGCAATAATGTAGAACAAGTTTCCCGTCACTTCCAAAACACTGGAAAACAGAAAGAGGTAGAATTTTTCTTAATAAGAAAACAAAATATAAAGAATAATTTATTTATATTTCAAAATACAAAGAGATGTAGAAAAGTAATCATTCATCTCTGAAAACAGACCATCACTACTTCCTAAAACATTCTGGTGATATTATAAATCAGAAATGAGTGTTCCACAGGAAACAGTACTAATCATGTCCAGAAAGAACATTTAAAAACTTACTTCAAAAAGCACACCAACTTCTTGATCAGGTGACGGGGCAAATGACTGATTCACGTAAATGAACTGGGGGAAGGATGAAGGGTTGTTAGACAAATAATGACAATATTTCACCAACTATTTTACCATTCAGGAGCTGCATATCGATATAGCATTACTTTTAATTATGCTGGATTGCTACAAGATTTTAATAAAATTTTAATCTATATGATTTCACTAAACGGAAGTGGGGGTTCCGTTTGGTTTATTTTTCGTACCAGTTGTTCGCTAGGCTCCAGTTTAAGGAAGCGCGAGATGAACTGGGAGAGCGACTGCACGGTCCTCCCTCTCTCCACCGCCCACTTCTTGGTCTTCATTATGGGGGTGTCACCAACTGCCTTCAAGAGCACGTCAACTAAAAAAATGTGGAGAAAGGCAAATACAATCACGCATACATTCCACTCAGAAATATTGTCGGACAAAAACAGCGGCATGTAATAACATCAGGATTTCAAATGACATAACAAGAAGCCGGTTGGTCACTCAAGAGGGTCAATGTCGCGTCTGTATGTGGAATGTGAAAAGATGACGTGACATCCAGAGTATTAGCAGGCCGACATGTGTTTTAGATCACAACTAGCAGCTATTATTTCTCCAATGCAGCATAATACACTAACTGCAGCATACGAAAACTGGCTTGAGGTAAAAAAAAAAAAAAAAAATACACAGGCCTTTGAATCACAGGTGTCTTTCTCATCCAGACGGCGATCACGACGACTAAATGCTTTTCTATATGGCATTAGATGACACTGAAAATAACTTTGTGTTTGGTTATGGTAACAAAAATAAGTATTACGTTGTAAAGCATTTGACAGGCCACATTTTATTTAGAGTATTTATACAGTTTAACAAATCCGATGCGGTTTTTATCGCCAATAAACATTAAAACGTGATAGTTGTTGTTCAGAGGTCTAGTTGTTCAATCATTGGATGAAGACATCCAACTCCGTTATTTTAATTCGCTGCTGGCCCCGTCAATCTGAAAATGCGGAAGTAACTGCTTGACGTCTTTCGAACCCATGATTATAGAAGCACTCTGCTTTTTAAAAAATGTGTAATATTATTCTAATACATTCTTACTCTTCTTCTTTTCTCCCGTAGATCCGGTATCTCCTGTATCAGTAACACTCTGTTGCGTAGAAGACTCATCTTTATGTATTTCTGTGGGAGATTCTACGTTGTCAGACATCCTCCAGTCTCTAGTTAGCTAAACATCCTAAACAGCGTGCACAACACGGGACAAAATAATCCTTCAAAATAAAAGTCCTAGCATGCTTGTATATCATTATAATTCTTCGTTGTGGTCACCATCTTCTTATTGTTTTATTTTCTTTATTACTAAATTGTATTTGTGCTTTTTAAAATATATTATCTAATTAGCACAGTCACCTTGGCAAAAAAGAATTTGTTAGCCAGTGACAGCAGCCACTATAGCCAACAGATTCTTAAATTCGCAGATTTCAAATGGTTTGGGACCAAAGATCAAATAATATTTGTACTACTTTATGTATTTTAGTTCATTTATCTCAATAGGCTACTTGATACTCTAAATTGTGGTGACTGAATGATTACACCAAATAATTTTGACCTACTATTAATCCTAAATAATATACCAAGCAAGAAACACAAGGTAACATTATACTTTTACCTTATAATTTATATGTGCACAATTAATTAAATGTGTTCAATCTGATTGTGCAGTAAAAAATATAACTTTGTCACAATACTTATTGCCGATATGAATATACAACTGTAAAAACATACTAATAGTTAAACTTTGAAAATAATATGCCCCTCAAACATCATAGGCCCTGGAAGGCTGAAATGATCACAAATATAAGGGTAATTATAATGTTATTATTATAAACACAAGAAAACCTACAACTTTCAACCTACATTAGTGATTTTGGCAAAAGGTTGCAACACTGATGCAAGTTGTTTTGAGGATCATTGCAAAGCAAGGCAAACAAAAAATCCCTTTTGAAAATAATTTTTTATATAATCAAAATCCAAATTGGCATTTTGTGTGCAAGCTTTATTGCCTTAACTTACAAACACTCCCACAGTGAATGTGAACACTCCCACAGTGAAAATCCTTCAACTACTGGGGAAATTCATGCATTTAACAAGCATTTTGAAGTGCAGTGCTACTTTTAGAGCTATGGCTGTTCAACACTTTTCTTGGACATTTGCCCTCCTGCACAGTTCAGTTTTACCCCTAATTGAGATCATTTAATACTTCTAAACATAAAAGCCAGGGGACTTTAAACAGTTAGAACAGGCAAAACAATGGCATGCAAAATGTATTCATTAGTTTGTGTTCAATTTGTAATCGTATGGCATATTGAAAGATAACAAGTATCTCATGTCTAAAGATGTTTTGATATACAGGTAGAAGAAGCAAAAAATGAAACACTATTTAGAAGGTACAACATTCTGAGTTTGAAAGTTGGCAGTGAGAAAGAAATTCACATTCTGAGAGCATTTTTGACATGATGTAGTTAACTAAACTTGTTTCACCTCTTTCATAGTATTGACCAGTTTTGTGTCAGGAAAACAGAAGACGCATTTGGTATAGTTAAATATTTAAGGAAAAATGAATGAAGATACATTTTCCATATCCCATACGTGGTATACCACAATGAGCACTACATGGATTTGGAATGTCATTTTGGATCTTTTTTTGAGAATGGAACATTTTGCCTAAGCTGGTTAAGTCCAGCCTGTTTTTGGTCATTGTTTTAAGGGTTTTCAGTCCTTGGTTATACTAAAGATGACAATTTTTTCCATAGACATCAGAAGTCAGCATTTATAATAAAAGTGCTTTAAGGACGTTCTGGCTACACACACACAGGCCAGAGCTCTAACACTTCATGCACATTTCACAGACTAAGTGGATTATAATCAGTCCCCATTTTCAAACCCAGTGTTTTTGGTTTTCAGCAGTCTGATGCATGTTACAGTGTCATCCAAGAAACAATACCAAATGTGAGTGGGTTTGTTGTTTCCATTAGTATAAGTGTCTTTTTATTGAGCTCTTTCTGGATTTCCTATTTTCTAGAGAAGTTTTGATTTTAAAAACTATTGTTGTCTGAAGGTTTTCCATGTTCTGCCAGTTCATTTGCTGATGCTATGTGTGTTTTTATTTCTGTGTGTTTCTATTTCTATGTGTGTTTTTATTTGTGTGTTTTTATTTCTTTGTTCTCTGTAATGATAAAACAAGGGAGTCGTTTAGTAACGTGCAGTTTGGTCACTGTGTGAAATGACTGAATGTGCTTTTCCAGTAACACTATAGCTCTTGTCCTTCATATTAGTTTGGGATACAAGGAAAATAACTGTAAAATTTAGCCAACAGTTTACACTATAACCAAAATGATGTGCATTTTCAGAACTAGTGGAATATAAAGCAGACAAACAAAAAGTGTATTAAAAATGGGTAGGACACACACACACTCACGCACACACACATGCTCACACACACACGCTCGCACACACACAGCACAGGGAGTGAAGTCATCAGGGTTGGAATTCCTCCTGTTTTTTGTCTCCTCTTCCTGTGTAGCTCTTGAGCAGTGGGGTGTCCAGGAAGTGTGGTTTTACTCAAACTCAAGACCTCACAGTTCTAAGCCTACGTCTCTCTTTAGCTAAACACACATTCCCATAAAACAATGGCTATTTACTGAAATCTACACCACTGTATTGCTAATATCACAGTATTAAAATACTCAGTCAGATCATTGTAATTTTGTCACAATTCCCAACTATATATTACATAGCCTGTATTGTGCTCTCACTGTATGACTTGGAAAGCCAAACAAAATAATCTAAACAAAATAGTGATCAATGTAAATGAGCATCTATCCTACTGCATGATCAATCTTTCACAAGTATTTCAGGTTATTGTGTATAATCACCCTGATATAATTTCCAGCCTTTGACTATTGTGTACCGGGAACTGTTAGGGTCACAGTCACACTGAGTCAAACTTATGAAAAGGAAGTGATGTAATGAAAAACAAATATCTTAGAATTTCAATCATGTAGCACATAATTATGCCAAAATAAGAACAGAAAAGATTCTGCATACCTAGTGTGGTCTAACAGCCTAAGGTTATGAAGGTAATGCTGACAGGCCAGATTCCAAAATGTGTTTAAGTTCTAAGTGTAACAGCTGTAGGCAACTGCACCCATTGTAGTCCAAGACAAAAGCATAATGTAATTCAGGTGTACAGAAATTAAGAAACAATTCACACTATCTCAAAGATCCTCAGCCTATTGGAGATGTAGCCTGTACAAAATGTAAGAACTTAAAAACCAAGGCTGGCGGATAACGGTTATAGAAATACAGATTACTACAACGCACGCTGAGCGGTGGGAAAAAAAACAGCTGTACTTGAATCGCTGACTTTTTTCATTTTGTTCAATTCAACTCGCTAATGAAAGTCGCGTCACTTCCTTGCCCATCCCAAAGGGGAAAAAATATCCGACAAACAGCGCCACCAAGAAATTCCGAGAAAAAAAAAACGCAGCGAAAGAAGATTTAACCTGTATAAAAGAACACCCTGAACATAAGGGAATAATTCGAGGGAGAACCGGATTAAGAAGTACACTTTCCTCGAAGTAAGTATTTGTGCCCTCCTATCAGATAGAAAGCAGGCTGTGAACTGGAACTTCAGAAAACTCCCGGGGGGCGCAGCACTATTGGCCCCCTTCTCTCACTTTAATTCCTTTTAAAACTTTAATACCACAAACGGTCATACTCTTTTCGGTGCGCAAACCAGTTTGCCCTAAACAGAGTTAATGAGAACATGATAGGAAAAATGTTATTTTTCTCGAAGAGTGGCAGAACTTCAGACAAATGAACTTTCGCACCCATACATTAAGTAACTAGACTGTTTAAAAACTAATACACAGGTTCGATGTTACATATGAAGCCTAGAGGGTTATGGAGTTACTATTAAATAGACCTGTTGTATTGTGTGAAATCTATCCGAACTGTGAGACGCGGCGCTAATTCTCTCTCCAGCTGTGGCTGTTTGTTGACTCGTCATCCAGGTAACAAAAATGGCGATTACACCCATGCTTTTAAGAAAATGCAGGATTTTACATTATAAAAATCAATTTTTATAAAAATCTAAAAACATAGTAATTGATGAACCAGTATATATTTATACTAAAATGCTTTTTATAGTAAATCTCCACGAACGGCACTCTAGCTTTAGTCGTTTTAAAGAAAACTTGTTACTCAGTCGGCAAATCGGCAAATTTCCAGATGTAAATCCACTTTACTGGAAGTGTGAGTGGACTGTACCTGAATTGTAAGTAACCCAGCTGACATTCACAGGAGTTATAGACCAATTCTAGTGAAAGCATAATATATATTGTTGTTAGTAACAACACAAAATTCTTAAGCTGCCCGTTATGACAGCAGTTTGCATCTGCCTGCTATATATCGCAAAGCATCGCAAATAGTAAATGCGCACCTAATAACTGATCAAAGTCTTTGGTGTGTGCTGTGACGTTAACACAGACCTAAAGAGAATTGTGGGTGTTTTGAATAAAGGCATTCACCCGATCTAGCGATGGTAATTCGTGGTGCTCCAAATAATACAAGACTTTAAATGTCAAAGCTCCACTATGCAGCAGAATAATCGCTAGTGTACATTTTGTCCATATCGTAAAACCGTACTGAGTTGCTTTTTTAGTAGTCCTGCCTAAGAACGTGGTATGATCTTGTTACATTCCGGTGTGAGTTTTATATTAATAAAACGTAATTTTAGATACATTTAATAAATTGGTTATGCAAAGAGACAGGATAACTGTATCAAAAGCGCATTTAAAAGTCACTAATAAATCAAAATCATACACTGATATTTTTAACTTGACAGAGCTAGCTTGGCTGTATCTTAACCGCAGAGGGTATCTGGCAGTTTAGTGAACTACATTTTTCATAGTAGCTCCCTCATCACTGGGCAATTTCAAACTTTCCATTTAAGAACTGTGTGTGTGTGACTGTGTGTCTGCCTGCTTTCTCAAGTCCTAGGGCAAGAATCCAAAAGTATGCGCTTGCATTACAAGTGTCTCACTTGCAAGTCTGAGCATGGTTTAGGTCTTACCTCTCCGACAGCTCTTTCCCACATTTAGGCGTTTATTATACTCATCCGCACTGCGTTTTCCAGACGTTCACATCCATTAAAGTAATTTTTGTCACTTCTAGCCCTGAGGACGCCATACTTGCACAATTTTTGCATCATCTGTAATCTACCCCATCTGATTCAACTTCTCTAATTAACCAATCGTTTATGATCTGGGACAGGTGTAATACAAGAGGGTAAATCACAAAAACATGTAAGACCAGTGCCACTGTATTTATAGTTAGAAGACTATCTAACATCATCTGAGTTATGGTAAGCAAAGCATGCAGAACCTTCTTCCAAGTGGCAGCAGACAGTAACATCAGCAGCTAGATGACAATCAACAGCTTGGAATAATTTAACTTGTCCAGCTTTTCCTTCTTCAGTATTTTCATGTCTACTCTCCTGCTGTGGTGACTTGCTGTTGATAAGGCTCTATGATCTCATCTTATGGATGCTTGATATGTCCTTAGAAACATTCTTCCCTTTTTCTTGTTCAGCACCAATGCCTCTGCACAAGTCGGGCCGGGCTCACCGCCTGGATCCCACCATGATCTCGGCGCCACTGGGCGACTTCCGTCACACCATGCACATTGGACGTGGGGGAGACGCCTTTGGAGACACCTCCTTCTTGTCTGTACAGGGTCCCTCAAACACAGAGTCCTTTAAGTCAGTCCAAAGCCCTGTGACAGCCACCAGCGAGACCACGGAGACGAGGCAGAATTGGGATGACGACGACAGCAGGGCTCCGGACGGGACGCTTCCGGAACTTCGGCACTCGGAGTCTGTCTCGTCCTTCGACCTGGACCTAGACTTGGGGCCGTCCATTTTGGGAGACGTGCTGGGAGTGATGGATGGATTGGGGTTGGGATGCGAGTGGGCAGTGGGTACAGCAGGTGATGAAGAGGCGTTCGGCCCCGCAGACGGAAGGGTGTCACCAGGGGTCGTCGCAAACGAGAAGAGGACAGGGAGTCTAGGCCGAGGAGAGGAGCACCTAAACGAGGTAAATGGAGTCAAGTCCAAAGGGTTCAGGCCAAAGGTGAGATTCAGTGATAAAAAGGAGGAAATTGTTGGTCGGCAGTATGCGGCTCATGGGTCAGAGGAAGAGTACGAGAAGGAGATTTGCACGAGTTCAGCTGAAGGAGTGCACGTGAGCCGTGAGGCATTGGAAAAGAAAGAGGCAGGGAAACCAGAGTTGACCAATCACCTGACAGGCAACAGTCCAAGCCCATCCTCCTCAGTGAGTTCTGAATATGAAGGTGTCTCCCCACTGGACAGGAGGAGAGAGGAGGACCACCTATCAGAATCGGGTTCCGATGAAGAGCATGTTGTTGGAGATCAGGGGTATACATTTGAGGACGAGTCTGACGAAGAGATTGGCCTTTAGATGGATGATGTTGGGTGTGAGATGAGCAAAGCTGAGAAAAGTATGTGCACGATGCTTTTCTAACCAACATTCTATAAACATGTAAAGGGAAAACATAACCAAAGCTAAAAAATTTATATTCAAGAGGAAAAACTGGACTCTGTAATTACTAGATTAATAAAACATTTACACACACAGAGATCTTCAGAAGTTCACAGATAGTTTCAAAGCTGTATGTTCTAAGGTAATTAACCAGTAGTGCAAAATGGCATATGAATGAAAGCTTAATTTTGAGGCTAATGTTTTGTTGTTAGAATTGTTGTATTTTGTGGAAATGACAAATTTCTTAGTACCTCTTTTAGTATGGCTCAGAATACGTTTTATATTTAATATTTTAAATCAATGATAAGCAGCTGTTTCAGGTTCAATATCTTAAAACATTGTTAAACTGGGAACGTTGAAGTTTCAAAGCTCGTTGTTTGGGAATTTTGAAGCCTCTGGAAACCGTAGCCATGGAGTTATTGTAACCTTGTGAGTAAATATACTGTTACAAATAAATCATCTCAGTGCTGAAGTAAATGGTTGAGACAAAGAGAAGCATTAATGTAAAGGGGTTTGGCTCAACATTAAAGTTGTTCACTGATTTGTTTTTAAAGAAAAAACTTGTTATATTTCTTAACCTCTGAATAGTTTCTAATGCTTTTCTAATATGGACAGTCATAATATAGAGAGGCAACAATTCCAAAATAAACTGGGCTCTTAATGTTTCAACATGAAACAAAAAAATGATTCAAAAGCCTCTGGCTACATTATAAGAGACACTATTACCTTCAGTAAATTGTAATTGTAAAAGTAGGTTTACTTAAAAAAAAAAAGTTCATATAGTATTAGCAAGTAAATTGTTTCTAAGGCAAAAGTATAGGTTTGCTTAAAGTTACAAAAAAAAAAAAGTTAAAATGACAGAAGCTGAATGTGAGTGTTAATTGGACTACGTGAGCTCTGGAGTTTTCATTCGAGTACTCAGGCTGGGCTCCAGTGGAAGTTTGGCCGTTCCTGTCAGAGCGACAAAACAATAAGTGGAAAAAACAGTGGCTGAATATCGTGCCTGAGACGTTTTCTCCCACCACACGTCTTCAGTTTCTTCAGGCTAGAAATGCTTTTTTGTTAGTGCTGTTATACACATTGTAATCTGAAGCACCTTCAGGTATGCGCTGTTACTGAAGCTTAAGGTACAAGATGAGCAAATATACATGATGAAATCGTTTTGGCATGGTGCAGATATGAGCTACTATTAGTCAACCAGTTGTAGTGAAAACACTTGACGGTCCACAGCACATGTATTGCATGTATGGGGAAACCCATGAAAAAAATACCTGTATACTGGGACAAGGGCTGTTAACTAACCCTCTCCCAACTGCTTTAAATGAAATGATCTGTTAACAAGGTTGTTCTCGGTTTGAACAGAACACACTAACCACTCATCAAAATAAAATCAGAGATTAGAGGCAGAATATAATAGATAAAAAGCCCAATTTGCAGTTTATTTTAAATGCATCTTGGCCACTTTACTCTGTTTAGTTTAAAAATGTGTTTCAAAGTAGCAAATGAAATGGAAGCAAATGACAGAAATCGAGCAGAACATTAAAGATTTTTAGTTATTTAGCTACGTAACACATCACAAGTCCTATATGTAATGTTATTTAGCTACGTAACACATCACAAGTCCTATATGTAATGCAGACTTGAATGTCTGGATCACTCTTTCATGCTAAAAGTGAAAGCCATGTATCTGACTCCTGCAGATTTTAGCATGAGCCTGGATGATAACTGACTCCGTTCAATTCATGTGGAAATAATCTGATAAAATATGAGGTGATAAAAAGAAAACAAAATTAAATCTTAACAAAAAAGACTACAGAAAAAGTTTTTTTTTTTTTTTTTTTTTTTTACTGAAACTTCATCTAACCTGGTCACCTTTATTCTATTGAACTATTAACCTATGAGCACCTTATACTTGTAAAACATTCTGTAAAGCCAAACGCATCACGTCTGTTGACCCCAGATCAAAAAACTTCTATGCTGTAAAAGGCCAAACCAATTACATAAGTGTCCATAATTAACACTGCACTTAACAGCTTTCATACGCAAAAACTATGACAAACTGCACAAATCAAGCAATTTAAAACCACTGACAATCAATCTGTGAAGTCATTTTCTGTAACAATTAGATGTGATAGAGCAGTCAGAGATATAATAAACAAGCTCTGTGGAAAACGTTCTGCCTGCATGTAAGCTCTTAACCACACATCTACAATGTGGAAAATACACACTATTGTTATTGACATTATTTTCCTGGAATAGATGTCTGCATGATAATAAATGATTTCTTTACTTCTTACCACTGTGATAGTCTGCATTGCTGGTTTCTTCAAAATGTTTGTTATTTTTATTTTAATCAACAAAATCTCATTTTCCCATGTAATGTACGATTGTTCGGTTAATGATATGGTAAGCCTAGAACCAACTTAAAACTGTTTGGTTGACCACACAAGATGGCGTTGCTTCAATGTGTCATCTGTCACCTCGCCCAATTCTCTTCATTAGAGAATCTACCCCAGCCACATTCCATCCAATCTGCCCCATACCTCCTCCAGAACAGTGTCGAGTGAAAATAAAAATAAACCAATGTTCCCCTCATTTCAAAGCACTTCACCGTGCAAATGGCAGAACTGTAAGAGTGGAAAGAAACCACCTTTATAAATGGAAGTGCAGCACTAAAGCTACACCAGTCTTGAGACGCTTCTGAGTGATGGTGGGCATGTCTAATACCAAGTGATTGCGTGATGGTGGGCGTGTCTAATACCAAGTGATTGCGTGATGGTGGGCGTGTCTAATACCAAGTGATTGCGTGATGGTGGGTGTGTCTAAGATACTGCAGACGGGAAACTATTTCTAATTTAACACTCAGAAATGAAAGGCTATTTTTTAAAACATATTTCTATGTATTATTCAGTGAACCTGGTACTGATGTCCAACACTACATTTCATCCATTGTAGTGCAACAGATTTTCTCTCTGCAATACCACCATTAAGGACAATGTTTTTTTTTTCTCCATTATCTGAATAATTTCAAGATTTTTATAAAGGTCTCATCTATCTGGTGCCACAGATTATTTTAATCAATATAAAAGTAGAACGTGGCATCATGTCATTTTAAAAACAAAACATGTAAACTATATTCCAAAAGTATTCGCTCTCCTTCCTTGACTCACATATGACCTTAAGTGACATCCCATTCTTAATCCATAGGGTTCAATATGACGTTGGCCCACCCTTTCCAGCTAGGACAGCTTCAACTCTTCTGGGAAGGCTGTCCACAAGGTTTAGGAGTGTGTTTATGGGGATTTTTGACCATTCTTCCAG
>JAOYMR010000007.1:3349394-3359646 GCA_025802075.1 Tenebrosternarchus preto | reverse complement strand
GTTAGCCACAGATTTAACCTCACATAAACACAACAGGCTAATGGTTAGCCACAGATTTAACCTCACTTAAACACAACAGGCTAATAGTTAGCCACAGATTTAACCTCACTTAAACACAACCCCACTTTCTGCTTTTTTTAAGGAGACAACAGAGGTGGGCAGTAAAGTGAGAGTATAGGGGTAATATAATAGTATAGTAGCCACTAACATTAAATATATATATGCTGTTTGCTCAGTATCTTAGTTTAAATGGTTTGCGTTTCAAGGGGCATCTTAGGTGTTTATATAGTTGGTTATACTTAATGAAAACAATGCTTATTTGGCTCAATTTTCACGGCTGTGTTCTCTGTCAGGTAGATACCACAGTGCTTTATAATGACACAAGTACATTCTACATCAGGCTTGCCAAACTACACGTCTGACAATACAATGTGTTTTAAACGTGAAAGGCTCTCTTACAGTCTTGAGACAGTGGGTGTAACCTTAGGCTTTGACGTTGGTTCTACATGCTGTGGCTTTCAGTATGAGGAGATGTCTGCTAAGATGTTTTGAAAAATGTGTATAGTAAATATACACACATTCTGTAAATGTACATATACTCACATTTCATTAAATGATAACAACATCAACAAAAGTGTAAGCATCTGCACAAAAAACATACATAATCCAGTTCTTCTAATTTGCAGGTAGTGAGCTTCATTACAGGTAGCATCTAGGCGAACATTTTAAGATATGTAAACATTTTAACAATGCAAAACTGTTCCTGAAATACTGTGTTTGTATTGAGCACTAGCCTAATCAGGTAAGCTGTCATGGCTACATGGTTACTGCATCTGTAAAAGGACATTTTCTGATTTTGTTAGTAAAATGCATTTCTATAACAGTGTTATAACTGTGACAATGATATTGTTAATACTGAATATTACTGACAGGGAAAAGGGAGATTTGTTTGTGTGTTTCTCATCACCTTTAGTTCTAGGTTCTTCATTTCAAAACAGCTGATGTTTGACATGACACTTGAGGAACATAACGGTAATAAAACAACCAACGGAGGCACGGAAAGGACACAAATCATCAGTGCAGAGAAATGACATCAAATTAGACAAACAGGGTGGGTGTAAAATTATTCATACCATTGTGCAGAACAACAAAAAGTGTCTATTTAAAGACAAGAGCTTTTACTCTGAAGAAAAGCCCTTAGTTCTGAAAAAAGAAAGTCAAATGGGTGGCATTTGGATCAGATAAAAAAAAAATCAGAAACTTCAAAAACTCACATGAACGAAGAGTGCAACTGGCCGCACAACTGTAGCACTGAGTGTGTTTATGGCCAGACATTCCAAATAGATTTCCTTAATTTATAAGAGGTGTGGGTCAAGGGTCAAACACTTCATTTTGTTGAAGGATAACGGTCCAAGCTCTTTGCATTCTCCCCTATTTTTTCCTCAGTGTTAGCTTGAGATAGACCAGGTCACATCCTGTAAGCTGTCTATCAAGAGAAATACTAGTTCTCTCACTGAAGACTGTAAGTAGTGCAGGTGCACTGATTGGCTTACAGGTGTTGCTTATTTGCATATGGCAAGACATTAGTTTGTGGGTGAAAGGTTTAAAAATCACCATTTATAAGTAACATTTTATCATAGGGCCACAATATCATAGCACAAAACATGACCTCAAATCACTATTTGAGTAGGTCTTTCCCGCAAAATGTTGACTGTAAACTTGTAATAATTTGCACAACCCAACCAGAATAACAATTTTATAATGGCCTTTTCTTTTCTTAATTAAAACAAAATCCCAGTTATAAGCACTAATTTTTAAAATGTAAAATGGTCATTTTTTTCTGATACAAACGTATTTTTCCATCCAAACTAAGATATATATATATAAAAGACTGTTTCCCATATCACTTTGCATCTTCTAATCCAGTGACCCCAAGAGTGATTCTGGATGAAATTAGCTAAAATACATCCTTTGATATATCACCATGAACCCTGCATCACACAGAGGTCCTTCATCAATTACAGCTTGTTCCAGTAAGTTTAAAGTGAATCCTGGACCATTTGCCCCTCCCCACTTAGTTTGCTGCAGTCCTCAGAAACCAGAGTTTACTAACCAGGATCCTTCAGTATTACAACCAGGGTTTAGTAACCAGGATCCTTCAGTATTACAACCAGAGTTTACTAACCAGGATCCTTCAGTATTACAACCAGGGTTTAGTAACCATGATCCTTCAGTATTACAACCAGAGTTTACTAACCAGGATCCTTCAGTATTACAACCAGAGTTTACTACTCAGGATCCCTCAGTATTACAACCAGAGTTTACTACTCAGGATCCTTCAGTATTACAACCAGGGTTTAGTAACCATGATCCTTCAGTATTACAACCAGAGTTTACTACTCAGGATCCTTCAGTATTACAACCAGAGTTTACTACTCAGGATCCCTCAGTATTACAACCAGGCTGAAACTCTCAACCTTTTTCTTCGTCCTCAGAATTCACTCCCTATCACATCCAGCACCATCTTTAAGGACAGAACTGTGCACAGGAGGAGGGCCGGAGAGCCTCGCAACTCTGAATTCCCATTAGCCGGGATGACAGTCACCCATCTTTTCCCTCTTTCTCCTTCCTTTCCAGGCCATGACTGCTCTGTGCTTTGCCTGCCTGTGACTCCTCCTTCTTCCTTGTGCTCCTCCTCCTCCTCTTCCTCCGAGTAAAGGGGGGCTGGGCTGGGGAAGACACAGGCCTGCTCGCCAACAGGACAGCCCAGGGCCACCCATTCTGAGAGAACCGTCGCGGTGAAGGTGAGCAGGGTTCCAGGGGAGGAGTGAACAGGCGGGAAGACGGAAGGATCAGGAGATTCCTGGAAGCTCTGTTTACATAAGACCAGGTCATTATTGGAGGACTTACTGCAGGCAGTACAGAATTAACATAATTCAGTAATTTAGCAGGGAGTGGAGTGGAACAGACAAACAGCTTGTCACAGGAATGTGCATGACATCTGCTGCTATACAGTATAACCATAAATCGTTAGTCGTATAACAATGAGTAAATTATTTATGTGTAAACTGACTTTCAGAAGTTTTGCTTCAAAATAAGTACAGACATGAATCACTTATAAAACCAAATACATCTGTCTCTTAGGACAGGGAACATTAAAACAACCTCCAAACCAAGGGCAGATCTCTACTGAGATTAATTCAGAAGAGATTCATGGTTTTGAGTTGGGAGTGCAAGGACAGATGTAATGTAGTGAATCACTAAGGAAAATTCATAAGTGCAACTAAGATATTTCCCTACAGTGTAATAAATACATATACCAACCTGCATACGATACAGTACAGATAAAAGGCAGATAAATGAAACATCAGGTCTCTACATCACTCTAAAACTCTTAAGGTAGTTGAGGAAAACGTGGGTACCCCTCGTGAAATGTCATCTAATGTAGTCTTCAGTTCAGTGATGAATTTGTATTTGAGATGAATTCTGTCAAGGTGCTGCAGCAGCTGCATCCAGGAGTGAGACAAGATCACAGCTGCACTGAACACACAGCACTACACACACACACACACACACACACACATCCATGCACACAAACAATTGGATGATAAATATTGTAAACAGTATGTCTTTGGCATTATTGGGTATTGGACAGTCACAAGGGTTTCAATTACACATACTCATACTACACATCTCTCTCTCTCTCTCTCTCTCTCTCTCTCTCTCTCACACACACACACACACACACACACCAGCGAAATAATGCACTAGAAACTTTTCTTACCGAGTCTTGACACTCTGTGCTGGCGTTGAAATGATGATGCACGTAGTAATTACCGGGGAATACTTCAGGCTGCAAACAACGTTAAAAATTAGCAGAATATTGTTTAACACAGACACGTTGACATGACACTGCGACTTTCCTTTAATATAACACATGGTGGAAAAAAACATACATGTTAATAATCCAAGTTGTATTGTGGGTTATTTCGTCTGTACAATAATGTATCAATCAACAAGAGAGAATGCATTTAGTCACAAATCTATCAACTCACAAATCCTTTGTTTTTCTCATTGTTGATGGTGGCCCGAAGATTATTAACAGTTCCTTTCTTCAAATCATCGCAACCGCTTCCTTGAACAGTGAATATTGATAGAAGCAGTAGTACTGAAAGGCAGAGAGGACTGGTTTTTACTGCGCAGCTGGCCGTTCAGGCTCAAGCACGTATTTCCAAACAGTAGATCAAGAGCGCATTTTATCAGCCAGGTATCGTTTACCGCTCTCTGGTTTTATACGCGTCAAATACTTTATTAAAACACAGTGTGGTTACATTACCTGTTCGTGACATACTTTTACCGGCCGACGTGGTCTTTATTCCCCATGTTTCTGTTAGTGACGTCCCACCCGCTCGCTCTGTCTGATTAAGTTACTTGACAATCTCGATACATTCAAAGCGTCGATGAGTGTGATTACACAACAGCCTTACTCTGGGCTGGCGAACTAAAAAGCTATGCTCTTTTTTTTGCTTTCACAAGCTTTACCCCAACCCCTCTCATTCCACCCTGTCACCAACCACGGTTTCAGACCCTCTGGTGCTTTCCGAATTTCTCTGAGATAGAGCACCTGTGATCAAATCTGCCCTTCCTCTCGTGTTCCTTTCCTCTTCCCCTTTCACTCTTTACTCTTCTCCCTTCACTGTCCTGTCCCCTGTCGGCATACTATCAACGATCATCGGCAGAGTATAAAAGTGAAAGTCCTCATAACTCAAGCCTGCACTCACACATGCTATCCACCCCCTTCCTCCACCAAACCTCTCTCCTCCCCCTTTCCTCCCAATATAGGGCAAGCTCTCCTCTCCTCCCCTTCTTCTCAGCTTTCAGAAAAGACCTCGCGCAAGCGTAGGCATGCACTTTAGCCGTCTGTTTTTAATTTCATCCTTCTGCGGCCGCTTAAGTTTCTCCCCCAGCCACGCTGTGGCATGATGAGGACCACTGGTGTCGTTGTTTTAGTCACTTCTCTGGGCTTTGTGTTTTGGACGAAACAACAAGGACGTCATCACACATTTTGAATAGACACAGTATTGCTAAGTCATTGTCCTGCATCATGTGCTCCCCATGAAATGAGCCAATTTGATGTCATACTTTATTTACGCACAAAAGGCATACCGCGCGGTTTAAAGTAATTGTGATTCCCTGATCAAAGACAAGAGCCACAAAACAATGCATCTCAAAAGCAACATCATATTACACATGCATTGCACGTGTTATGTGAATTACTCCATAAAACAATGTAACAATACATTTCCGCTAGCTTTCCGCAGATCACATGCTGTTAAAGTAATGCTGACTCACCGAATTAGTGTATTTGAACAGAATCTGAGAGTGAGGGAGCAGAATGTTCTAGCAGTTGCCTGGCAATGCAAAATTGTTTGTTTGAAGTACCATCTGACGGGGGTTTAAAAAAAACATCGATTTTTGTGATTTATATTCATTATTGCTTGAATTAAGTATGCAAAGCGTCGTGGTTTCCACAATGCGATCTTGATGAGTTACAGTGGAGATGAGTGAAGTATGGTTGACTACATGCAGAATTTATTGAGAAGGGAGTAGGATGGGCACTATATGAAACTCATGGTTTGGCACAGGATATTTGACATTTTATCCTGTGTATAATTATAATTTATGATGAAGGTTGGAGTAAGTCTCATGTAAGAGGTAATTACATTCCCATGATCCCCAGGACCTTAATGACATTTATGACAGTAATTATCAAGGATCATGTTTGAAAGCTCAACAATAATGGCAACAATACACATATTTACATATTCCAGTGAAATACTGCTGCATGTCATCAAAAGTCATGCTAAATGAAATCTGTCTAGTGAATTCTACAGTATATTTAAGACAGTATCTTTTTTATTATTGTATATTAAACACTGTAAAGCTATTGTATGCAGCTTTTTAAAATAAAACAGTTAATGATCACCTTCTATTCTATTCAATTTATTTAGTTTGGATTTACAGTCAATGCCAGATATTGACATTAAGTTACAAAGCAAGACACACAAACTGTGAGTATTTCCTTTTAGACGAGTGCAAACAGAAAAAGGTGAGTGAAGGTGCAAAATAAAAACAGGCTTATTTAAGGCCCCCAAGGACAGTTACTGATAACATTCATCTAACAGTTGAACGATATGGCACATGTCCAGATCTAACTGAAATCTGACGGCACTGATCACCACAGTATGTGGATCTTAGATCCAATTTCAGTTCAGAGAACATCCACACCTGCTAGTGAATGGGAACCGACATCATGAGGTGCACCAGGCCCGACAGAAATGACAAGTGGCCAGAGTCTCTGTTCTGCTCAAATGAAAACTGGTTCTGCTTCAGCAATCAGTGCACTTACAGACATGATGCAGACCTCACACTTCCTTCATGTCTTGTTTCAGATCATTTACACATTTGGCAGACACCCAATCTCAATCCTGTTCCAGAGGTAGATGGATGTTGTGTTCGGAGACTTGCCTAAACCGGGTCTGGAACTCCAGCCCCTCCCCAGCAGAGGCAGCATTCCATCACCCACTTCACTATACCGCCATGCTTGTATTTTGACTCTAGTAGTAACCCTGAGATATTCTGAAAGTCCTGCTGCATCACAAATGCACTTCAGCAAATATTTGCAAAACACACGTAGTCAGGCTGAATGAAATTACCAACAGCCTCATGTTAGGACCTGTTTGGTTTTTACTACGTTGCCCTATTATGTTTGAACAGATAATGGTATTGCAATGGTAAAAAAAGAACATTTACCCATATGTAATGTAATAACAGGGAGATCAAATATCCAACTCATTCCTGTTGCTTTAATAAGAACGTGTAATCTGTACTTGGCGTGCATCTGAGGACAGGCTGTTTATTTAGGACAGAACACAAATCAAAGAGCAACCTACAGGCACACTGAGAATACCTCTTTAGAAGAAAAAAAAGCAGACTGCTGTGGTCCAAATGGTTATAACATACATGCTATTGTGCAGCTTGGATGTTTTAAATATACAAGCTAGTAAAATAGTTTAGAATTTACTTTACAATAAAACAGTCCAAAAGGTGTAAGGGGTTTAAACAGTTTTGCAAGACATTCACTCCGAGATAAATATTTTCCGTTCTTAAATAACATAGAATCATCCAGTTTTGTTTTTTGCTTTTTCCTTCCATCCACTCAGTTACAGATACACACAGTAGTCTCACGAGCAAAAGTCCTTTAACACATGCGCACACATTCATCCTGTTACCAACTAGTAAAAAAGCTACCATTTCCATGCTTGCTCTCTCACTGACTCAGAGTCCTTTCTCCTCCTCTGACAGCAGTCATTAGATGGCTCTTGTAAGTCTTGCTGAGTCCTGTCATCCAGAACTTCAGGAGGCGTACGTTATCCTCTTCTCCAGGACCAGTGGCTCCCAGCAGAGCCAGAACCTTCTGTGTGTCCTCCCTACCTCTCCCATCCACCTTGGAGAACTTAAACAGCACCTTAACCTTGCTGTTGAGAAGGTAAAAAAACACAGAGAAGGAGGTTTAGGAAGGAAGGAAGGAAGCGGAGAGACAATGCAACACTACTCACTGAACACGAGCCTCACCCACACGAAACAACTCGCAGTTTTTTTAAATAGTGTCTAATCAAAACAATCTGTATCTGATAATAGTGTCTAATCAAAACAATCTGTATCTGATAACAGTGTCTAATCAAACCAATCTGTATCTGATAACTGTGTTTCATAATTAACCTCTTTAAAATCATATTCATAACAAACAAGGAATTATGAAAATAACTGAATGCATTTTAATTTGGAATCCTGAAGATTTTCTGCTAACTTAAGATCAAGAAGATCTAGAAATACTGTGGTAATAAAGAATTAAGGAACAGAAGTATAACTAACTTCATCCATTCTTCCTTTAGACAAAGCAGGCAGTGAGAGACCACATCCACAGACAGGTTCTGGTTGGTCAGTGCCACCTCTATCTTATTCAACAGCGTTGGACCTGTGGGTTTGGAACGGAAAAGAGAAGCATATGTACATTATGGCAGACAGAGAGCTGTAGGTTTCAATGTGCTGTTGGGCTGGGAGCAGGAGTATTGTTTTTTAAAGTTTACCCTTTTCAGTTGGTTGTGTATTGGCACTACTGATGTTGAAGTGGTACAGTGAAAGAATGTCATCATCACACACACCCCCCCGTTCCACATTCAGCACGTCTACCAATACTGTAAACTCTGAAAAAAGAATAAAGACTTTAATACAAGTATATATTGTTTTATTTTTTTTTAACACTGCTGTTATTAAATTAATTTGCTAACAGTGCAAGAGTGCTTCAGTGTGAAAATAGGGCAAATGCAGGTACAGCACTGACGCAGTCGTACCGATGCAGCCGTACCGACGCAGTCGTACTGACGCAGTCGTACCGATGCAGCCGTACCGACGCAGTCGTACCGCTGCAGTCACACCGACGCAGTCGTACTGACGCAGTCGTACTGACGCAGTCGTACCGCTGCAGTCGTACCGACGCAGTCGTACCGCTGCAGTCGTACCGACGCAGTCGTACCGATGCAGTCGTACCGCTGCAGTCACACCGACGCAGTCGTACCGCTGCAGTCGTACCGACGCAGTCGTACCGACGCAGTCGTACCGCTGCAGTCACACCGACGCAGTCGTACCGACGCAGTCGTACTGATGCAGTCGTACCGCTGCAGTCACACCGACGCAGTCACACCGACGCAGTCGTACTGACGCAGCCGTACCGACGCAGTCGTACCGACGCAGTCACACCGACGCAGTCGTACTGACGCAGTCGTACTGAGGCCCTGTGATCTCTAAGGTGTTCACATTCTACAGCGTGTAATTTTGATTCCAACATACCTGAAGAGCTGACGTGGGCTGGGATTTGCACGTCAGGGCTGAGGCCCAGGAAATTGCACCGATACGCTTCCTCATAGTGTGAACTGTATGCTACCACACGGACACAGCCCACTGGGAGCAAGGCCTGATGGGAACCAAGAGGAGGGGCATGTTTAGTTTATCTTAGGACTGTCTCTAAGACTAGACCTACTTTTAAATCAACAGGTTTGTGATACTTAAAATGATCTCATGTAGGATTACACACCAAGATGCCATCTGTACAACTAATTTCATGTTTGTGTTCTGAACAAATTAAACAAGGAACATTACACCATATACTTTGTAGTGACAACAACTAGAGACATTGCATCTTATTCTCTATGTATTGGACAGCAGCACTAGAGCCTCATCAGTGGGATCTTAAATTACAGAAGGTGCTTTAAAAGGAAAAAAAAACCTACTGTTACCATTTGACCACATTTTAACATCATGTCCACATTTCTGGCCAGCTGACCTTGAGCATGTTAAAAGCTGATTGGATAAGACCATGGTCCAACCCTCTCCATATCACTTGGTTCCCCATTAGCACATGCCAGGCCAACTGCCGGAACTCCGTACATCCAAGTACCTGCAAGAACGGCCGAGAAAACAGAGAACACGTGTTCAAAATGGCAGTTCACTGTTAGAGCTCACAAAGGTGACTTTAGCTTGAATATACCTGTCTTAAATGCCTCAGTGACCTAAACTTTGGTCCATGAGTGTCTTCTCCTTCAGCACACAGAAGAACTCTGGCCTGTGCGCTCTCAGGCTGGCTGGACTGGCCTTTACATGCAACTCCCTCTGCAATCATCTCCTCTTCTTGTTCTACCAAAACAAACAAAACAAAAATGAAAACTGCCTTTCAACATGCGATTCTAACCTGGATCAGTAACCCTAGATGGATAAACGGCTTAAGCCATTTTGAGACTGAAAATGTAAACTGAAATCTCAAGATACCTTATGACGCCCCTGTGCAAGATACTGATACAGGATGTTTAGAGACAAAAGGACTTTTGACACTGGACAGGGCTGTAACCAGGACCAAAACATTCACGATCTCCATAATATAGACAGATATGACCTACTTCAACACAGTAATAAACCTCCCTGCTGAATGTGTGCATGCCTAGTTCACCACATTCTACATTTATAGTATTTAGAAGATGCTCTTATCCAGAGCGACACACAGAAGTGCCATCATCTTCTCACAGAATGTGTCCTAGTCATTACTGTTGGGTCGAGTCTAACTGAACCATTGAACAAGGATTTCACAAGATACCGATGTCAGTGACTGAAGGAAATACAACATGAGCTCAAGTACAAT
>JAOYMR010000007.1:3319898-3330544 GCA_025802075.1 Tenebrosternarchus preto | reverse complement strand
GTCTATAGAACTGGTGATGCTCCTCTCCAGTTTTGTCTTTCCACCTTTTATCCTTACATTTCCCAGACTCTCCTGGTCCTCTCCAGCTTGTCGGCCGTCGCTCTGGTGCTCTCACTCCTCGTCATCCTCTCTTTCCTCATCCACTACTGCTGCTGTCATCGCAGCAACACCACAAGGGAAGAGGAGGAAGATGATGATGGCGGCAGGAAGGGGCGTGGCATCTGCTGTGTCACATGGGTGTCGGTGGCAGCCGTTATGCTGTGCTGGTAATATGTCTTGCCTTTTGATGCAATTTCTCCATTTTTACTCATATTTTTCGAATTAGTCTTGTCATTTACAAGGTACCGTACTTGTAGTTATCTGTAGGCATAGCTGCAGGACTCTTATTATGTAATGTAGCATTCTGTGCAGTGAGGGATGATACAGTAGTTGTATAATAGTAATCAATGAGAGTCAGATTTCCCCTTTTAGATAATCTGCTTTCCACTCTATAATACTTTGAGTCCTTACACTGTTGATGCTCCTGATCGCATGTGTCCACTCAGAACAGTGCAGTACAGTGGCTCAGCTCTGGTTTCTCCCTGGAAAGCTGCTCTGTTCTAAATCATGCCCTCAGCAAAACCGGCTCTACTTAAAGAACTGCCTAGGAAAAGGATACACAGGCACCCAGAACTGAGACTGTCGGCTGGATGATGTAGGAATAATGATGTAGGAATAAACAAGGAAAGGCGTGTTTTTATAGAGTGATAATGTCATGTATGTGGAACAAATGGAGCCAGAGTGGGAAGGACAAACGCTTCCTCTTTCTCATTGTAATCTGGATTAGTTTTGACTTGCTGTGTTAGAATGATAATCCTGTCTCTGTATTACTGACCCTGTATAATGAAAGCTAAATGCTTAAAGTGTGGAAGGCGTCTTATCTTCACACACAAAACACATAACCATACTGGTCTTACACTTTACAAATATTTGTTTATGACATGCACACACACACGCACACACACACACACACACACACACACACATTCTTACCCCTCCATCTATTGCTTAATCTGGGTTAAACAGCAAGCAGTGGACTTGTATCCTTTCTGGTGGAGTGAAGGGGATTTGGCCTGAAGTTTAATCTGACTGTCTAAATATATGGGTGATACAGTAGGAGTAGTTTTTACACTTTTTATCTTGCAAGTCACTCAACCATTTTAGCCATTTTTTAGCCATTTTCTTCTTGTTGTCTGCTAAGGCCAAAATCATTTCAAATGCACATGTAATTGAGTGAAACAATCCTCTGCACCCTCTCATTCTACACAGTCCTTTTTTACTCAGTTTTCATTTTTCAACCTCTCACAGTGTTGCCATAGGCATTGGTTTCTATGGTAACAGCGAGGCGAACGATGGGATGTATCAGTTGACCTCGTCTCTGCTCACTGCCAATTACACTCTGGCTTCCATCAATCTGCTGGTGAGAAAAACCTCTCACACACACACACACACACACACACACACACACACAGTCAACATTGGACCAAATGCAAATGCTAATGAAATGTGTGTGTGTGTGTGTGTGCACACGCATCTGTCAGACAATGACACTATTGATTTGTTCTGGTCCAGATAGCTCTGGAGGTTCAGTCGTTATGCGGTCGCTCTAAGGATTTTGCCGCCTCCTTTTGTCATCTTTTTACTCCTTCTCCACTCTTTTTCACATCGTCTCCCTCCACTCTCTCCTTACTGCTACCCCTTCCCTTCGCCCTCCTGTGCCCAGGTTTCAGACACCGTGGCTGGGCTGCAGCAGTCAGTCTCGGGGCCTCTCACCTCTTTAGAGGAGGTGTTTGGGGGGAACAAACCCGCCCTGGTGTCCACGCGCTCCTGCCGACGCCTGTCAGAGCGCGTGGCCGCCCTCCTGTCCTCCATCACTATGAGGACCCCTGCATCAGGACCCAGTGGAAATGACAGTGCAGCTAGGGTCATGACCCCTGCCCCCCCCTCCGTAGCTCCCACACTGACCTCCACATCCAGCAGCATCCCTTCATCCTTCTCTCCGGGGTGGGCAGCCACCACCCTGCTGGTGAAAGAGGACTACAGGTGAGGAAGGGCCAGTGCTCAGACGGGTAGAAATGCCTCACACTGATATTTATTTGAACTACAGATGTACAGTGTCAACACTCTACGATACAGGGCTGTTACAGAGCAAAGCACGAAGCTCCACAGTAACGGTGTGTGATGTGTGTGTGTGTGTGTGTGCAGGTGGCTGTCGTATGTGCTGCTTCTGCTGTTCGATCTGGTGCTGTGTCTGTTTATCCTGCTAGGATTGGCCAAACAGGCCCGATGGATCCTTATTCTGTGAGTGTTACACACCAATACTGTACAAAGCAACACTGATTCTGTAAACGTCCTGATAGTGCATGTGAGAATGATGTAACTGTACTTTAGTTCACCATCTTATAATGTACCTGCTACGTTGTGCGTTTTTCTGTGTGTACAGTGGTATGATTCAGAGGAATTGTAGGAGTAAATGAAATTAGCCATTTTTAGACAATATTTATATACAATATTTAGACATTAATTAGACAATATTTATTTATTTATTTCGCTTATCATATATAGAAGCCTGAAGTCGGTGTGGCATCAACGGGTTTAACTTCTGTGGAATCTGTGTGTAGACTGAAGAAAACCAAACACCAACCAGAAGGATTTTAATGCCTGTTGATGCATTAATATAGACAAACAGATGGTGACTGTCAGGGCACTGTGTGTGTGTGTGTGTGTGTGTGTGTGTGTGTGTGTGTGTGTGTGTGTGTGTGCAGAATGACGGTTCTGGCCTGGTTGGCTCTGTTTCTGAGCTGGGGTTCCCTTGGCCTGGAAACTGCCACAGTGGTGGTGAGTATTCAGCACCATACTCTGCTCCAAGCTGCAAGGCTGAACAACAGCTCTCTGCAGGCGGGTATAGCCTATTCAGAACAGAACAGAGCCTGTGTGTGTGTGTGTGTGTGTGTGTGTGTGTGTTCAGGAGATGTCTTTGTGTTAAACTGTGAAAAGTCTGACCATGACTATGAATCTCAGAAATTTCAGCAGCCACATTGTGTGAGTGTGTATCAGAGAGGCGTAAGTGTTAACTGTGAGAGGCTTGTCCTCTTAGGTAACTGCAGTAATGGCAGACACCCTGAAAGGCAATAGAACGACTACTGAGCGCTCTTTGTGAAACGGAGAACAGGGAAGCAGGCTAGATGATGGCATGAGAGCCTCAACAGCCAGCGGGAGAACGAAGAGGCGAGAGTGAGAGGCGAACGTGGAGAGCAGACGGGCCCTGAGAGGCGTGGCCTCTGAGGAGGGGCACTCCAACCACCCCGCAAGAAAGGACAGGGAGAGAGTGTCAGGGAGAGACAGTCGCTGGCCCTCAACATAGAGTTCCACTGTCCCCAGGCAGGGAACGAGAACAGTCACCTCTCTTATTCTCTCCCTCCCTCCCTCTGTCTCTCTTTCTCTCTCTCTTTCTGTATCAGCGTTTCTCTCCTGTCTTTCTGTCGTTTTTATTCTCTCTCTTGTCCATGCACGACTTGTGCAGCGCCTTGTTCACAGCTAACACTGATTAATTACAAGTTTCTACATTCCACTGGGGAGAGTGAGTGTGTAGAAAAGAAATAGACAGACAATAGTAGAGGGAGTGAAGAAAGAGAAAAACTGGAGTAGATGAGTAGAATGAGAGTGTGTGGGTGGAGAGAGGGAGAGAGAGAGAGAGAGAGAGAGAGAGAAACAGACATGTTCTCTATCTGTGTCAGTGAGTACAGTAGATCAATGGTAGTCACAGCAGAGGCACTGGAGAGATGAGAGCTGGGCTGTATGTAAGTCGGTCACTGTGCCATAGTGTTAACATCTTTGCTCTGTTTTCCATCCTGACCCCCCCCCCCTCCTTCTCTCTCCCTCTCTCTCTCTCTCTCTCTCTCTTTCCTCCTAACAGGCACTCAGTGATTTTTGCTTTGACCCAAACACATTTGTAGTCAATTCAACTCACTTCAATACAGGAACAAGTACAGGTGATTGGATTTATCATCCCTCTCTCTCTCTCTCTCTCTCTCTCTCTCTCTCACTCTATCTCTGTCTCTCTCCCTCTCTCATTCTCTCTCCCCCTCTCCTTCTGTCTCTCTCTCTCTCTCTCTGTCTTTCTCTCTCTCGCTCTCTCCCCCCTCTCCTTCTCTCTCTCTCTCTCCCTCCCTCCCTCTCTCTCACACACACACACACACACAAACACAAACCTTACCAAATGTCTTTTCTCGATAGAAATCCTGGACTATTACCTGAGCTGTAGTAGGCGAATAACTAGTCCCTTCCAGCAGGTAAAATATTTTATGTTTAAAAAATAGCCTGAAATCTGTTGTGTTGTGGTGTGTTGCATGTGTACAGAAACACTAGGGTTAGGGGTTAGGGGTTAGGGTTAGGGTTATGGGTTAGGGTTAGAGTTAGAGTTAGGGGTTAGGGGTTAGGGTTAGGAGTTAGGGTTAGGGGTTAGGGTTAGCACTTGTAGACATTTGTGCTGTGTGTAAAACAAAAAGAACAAAGTCTTGCTTATAAGCATTTGCCATTTTTTATGTGCATGAGAGATGTGTTACAGAAGAGTTTGGGTCTTGATATCATAGGTGAGAAAAGTATGTAAACTGCCCTTTTTTAAATTAATATTGTTATAATAGTGTTGTTAAGAAAAATGTGGTAAAGTATTTTGTTGTTTAAAACTAGGAGCACATTGTTATGATTTAATTCTGTATGTGTGTGTGTTAATCTGTATGTGTGTGTTAAACTATGTGTGTTAATCTGTATGTGTGTGTGTTAAACTGTATGTGTGTGTGTTAAACTGTGTGTATGTGTGTGTTAAACTGTATGTGTGTGTATGTGTGTGAGTGTTAAATTGTATGTGTGTGTAAAACTGTATGTGTGTGTATGTGTGTGTTAAACTATGTGTGTGCATGTATGTATTAAACTGTATGTGTGTGTGTTAATCTGGCTGCAGCTGCTTACCCAGTCTCAGAGAGCACTGTCTAGCATCCACTCACACCTCTCCAGTCTAGAGCGAGATGCCCTCCCTCGCTTCCCCAAAGCAGAGGTGAGTGAACGCGGCCTCCTTTCTGATCGCTGCCTGTGGAGGAATCACCGCCTAGTGCATTGCAGAGAGCCTCAAAATGGCCGCCGTCTGTAGATATGTTGTTTCCTTCGCAGAAGCCACTGAGGGAGGTGCAGCAGATGCTCAACATCACCGAGGGTAATTTCCACCAGCTGGTGGCGCTGCTCAACTGCAGAGGCCTCAACAAGGTAACCATAGCAACCTGCTTTCCCCTCCAGTGTGACTTACTCAGCTCTGGTACAATTGCTGCACTTCCAAAGCGAGTGACTTTAACAGAGACTGTGTCTCGTGTGAAAAATGTATGTGCGTAAGCCTTCATGTCTCCAATTTTCTCTCTCTCTCGCTCTCTCTCTCTCCATATCTGTCCCGTCTCTCAGGACTACATTGACTCTTTGAAAGGCCTGTGCTATGATGGGATGGAGGGATTGCTCTATCTCGCTCTCTACTCTTTCCTTTCTGCTCTGGCATTCACAGCCATCCTCTGCTCCCTGCCTGGAGCCTGGAGGAACTTTGCTAGGTAGCATTTCCTCATGTTATTGTGAATGTTTCTGTGATAAGCCTTCATGTACAAGAAGGACTGTATATCAAATGAATGTACACCTATCTATCTATCTATCTATCTATCTATCTATCTATCTATCTATCTAGGTAGTATGTTCTGTATTGCCCATGTTATCTGACAGTTACATATTAACCTTGATCCTTGATTGAACACTGTGACTGGGACCTAAATGGTGAATATTTCTTTGCCATTTTCTGAAATTTGTTGTAGTTGGATAACTGTTAATCTTAACTGTTGGATAACTGTTAATCTTAACTGTTGGATAACTGTTAATCTTAACTGTTGGATAACTGTTAATCTGCTCATTTATTTCAGTCTATTGTCTTCCTCTTCACAGGCTCAATCATCCTCTGCTAGTTCATGTACAACTTCCTTCATTTCACCTAAAACAGAAATGATTGGGATTATCTTGGCATATAGTGAAAGTATTAAAATACTCATTTACTTAAATGTCCTCAAGTTACTTAAATGTCCTCTCTGAGAGTTGATGGTTTGCCTTTGGATGATGGGATGTGTTGGTCTTCCATCCCATCAATACTAAAAACTGACATTTTTGAAAAGTGGAAATAATTAAGATATTTAACCGTAAAGTATAGTAGTGGCGCACTGCCCCTCAGCCCTAGTGACTAAACACATCCCACATTCAGCCACGTCCAGGTTACAGGGTTATAAGTCTAGAGGTAACATGGCTAGAGGTAACATGGCTGGCTGTAAGATTTAGTTGTTCTGAGTCATTTTTGTTGTTTCTTGTTCTGCTGTGGCTTGCATGAGCCTCACAGTACCATCGGGTTCATACAAATCATTAGATTAATGAAGCCTTTGTTAAGGCTGGTAGAGTTCTGTATTGCCCAGATCCTGTATTGCCCAGATGCTGTTCATCTGGATTGTTCCCTTTGATCTGACGATTACCCTGTGTACATGCACGAAGGAAAACCCACATGCAAATGTGGGACAAAATGTGTGCCTCGAAAATCACTTTCATCATTGATGTTGTATGCTGTCAGGGTTTACGGTGGATCTGTTTTTCTCTAACAATGCAACAGCGACTCAGAAGATTACGAGGACTCGGACAGCGAGAGCGAGGACCCCTTCACATCCCATCAGGCACGTAGACAGACGGCCGTGGGCTCCCAGCGAGGGGCCTTGCCCCCCTTCTATAGTTACCAGGGGGCTGCCTGGACGCCCCCCTTTTCTAGCGCGCCTCCCTTACCGTGAGTAACATGTGCACAGACCCACGGACAGACAGACAGGATGACTCGAGTAGTACCTCTCAGTTTTGTGAATCACACAAACATGTATTAAGTCATAAACCCTTCTGACACAGCCTTTCAGTATAATAAATGACATAGCATCATTTACATTATAAGTTTCCTTCACTTTGCACAGCATTATGGGTAAATGGTCATGGACATTGGTTGAATGTTATCCACAAATGGTGTGTTATTTTAATTTAAGTCATTTTGTTATGAGCACACTTAAAGTACAAGCATTCAAACAGACACACACACACACACCCGTACGCACACAGACGGACATAGTTGTTCACATATACACATAGACAGAGGGGCATGTAAATGTGTATGTCTATACACACACACACACATACTGAGTACACGTACACACAGACACACACTGAGTACACAGACACACACTGAGTACACGTACATACACACACAATGAGTACACGTACACACAGACACACACTGAGTACACATACACACACACAATGAGTACACGTACACACAGACAGACGCACAGACAGGTTTATGTATTCAGCACAGTTTAGCCGACTCCAGTGGTCTGTCTGTCTGTGTGTCTGCCTATCAGTCTGTCCGTCATTCCAAGACAGACGTCAGTTCACCACTCAGAGGAGGTGTGAAATGATTTAGGGAAAGTCCTGACCCTTCCTGTAAGTCCTGACCCTTCCTGTAAGTCCGCCCATCTTCAAAAGTCTACCGCCGAAAGCAGCTTGGAGCTTTATAAATCTTTCCCAGTCTGCCTTCCTTTTTCTCACTCTTTTTTGTCTCTGTCTCTTATTTTGCTTCCTGCCATCGCTATTTATACACACTTCTGTTTTCACCTTGATCACAACATGTAAACGTGCATTTCTGTTATGTGTGTGTGGGGGGCTAAGTATCTCATTTCTGTTATGTAGGGCGGGGCTACGTATCTTATTTCTGTTATGTGGGGACGGGGCTACATATCTCATTGTGGACCAAAAAACAACTGATATTTCCTAATTTCCTCATTTAGTAAAAGCTGCTGCTCTTCTCTGCTGCTCTCCTGCTTCCTTTAGCGATTACCCTGCCCTCTCTCAGATCAGCCACCAAGGAATTATTGCAATGACTCGTCCATTATGGGAGTCTCCATCTCTAATTCTCTTCTTCCTTCTCTCCATCCTTGGTTCCATCTCCACTCCCCACTTTGTCTCTGTCAACGTGGCATGACCCCTCGCCACCACACCCCCACCCACCCACCCACCACCCTCCTTGTCTTTGCCTCCTCTCCTCCTCCCCCTTTGTTGTCTTCTTGCTCCTCTCCACTCCTCTTTCGGTGTCTTTATGCAGGACTCCAAACACTTCCTCCAATGGCAACCCTGGTTATGAGAGCCTGCCTCTGAGTGACAGGCAGTCCCCGCCCCCTTCTGTGAGTTCCCCTGTCTTTGTGACATCATTGTGACTCTGTGCCATTCTCAGTGTTTTACCTGTGCAGGGCTGTTTGTGTTCCAACTGTCAACTTCAAAACAAAACAAAACACATCAGGGACAACTATCTTGTAGACTGATACACAGTCTGAAATACAGTCTGCTGACACATTTTTAGGATTGTGGTTGTTTTGAGAAGTTAAGATGACTGATTAAAGCATTTCTTGTCCCGTTGGTCTTCTTTAGTCTCTCCTCATGAATGTGTCTCTGATGTTATGCCCACTTTGTGTACATACTCAGACAATCATATTTGTGGTCAAATTTTGACCAGTGTTGATAGATTGAACCTACATCATAAATTGCATAAATTGAAGCCTTAATAAATATTAGTAGACTTTGTGTGTGACATTTTTCAGATCAGTATTTCTGAAGTGACACCATCTTTGATGTTTAAAATTTAGTTTTCTTGCATGGGCATTAATTTCGCATGGCTGTCCCGTATACGTGGGATAACTAAGGGGCTCTTTTGTCATTTAAAAATCATCCTGACTGGGCATTAAGGATCTACTTTCCTTTATACAGTTTACAATGTTGATTGTTTGTTCATTGCTTATTGACATTTGTTGTTGTTGTCTTTTTTCTCTTTGCATTTGTCCACTGGTGGATCTGTCCATCTCTCTCTCTCTATGGCGGCATGTCTATCCAATCACTTTTGGCCCTGTGAAAGTACAGTACTCTCCCAGCATGCTGACAGGCTGTGCAGGTAGTCAGTCACACTCCAATCCCGCCCATTTGAGAAACATGTATTCGCACTAATTTTCATGTATAGTATTAAAAATATGAATATAGCGTATATTTAGTTTCATATTGATGGACACTTGATTGAAAAAAAAAACCCAACAAGTTAAAGGAAATTTGAATTCTGGTTGTGAAAACTAATGTGTAACGTCAGTACCACTGATTCACAAAAGCACTTGGCTCAGGTCAGACTGGCACTTTGATTCACAGGTAATTAAAATATCAGCCAGCATATCTGAAACCTGTCAGCCACCATCCTCTGTTTATGGTGGCTGGAAGCAGGACGGTATTGATGTTACCATAGTGCTCGGTTTTTTAAATGTATTACCACTGTTGTTTTAGAGTTTTATACTGTGGTAATGATGAGTCACAGGGCACTTAGGAATAATTACAACATCTTCGTATGATTATGCAGCTTTGCTGAGCACTTATTTCTGGTTTTGTCTCTCTTTTTTAAATATTTCACTGTACCCTTTTCGATAAGTGGCAGTTCTGTATCATCTTGTACACCCTCTGATATTATGATCTTATGAAATATTATATAAATATATATTCACTGTAAATGATGTTTGAGTGTTAAAGCACTTTGATGGATAAAGAATGAGAATAATAACATTTTAGAGAGTGCTAGAGTGTCTAGCCTCTTCCCTATAGCTACTGGGGATTTAACCTGCTGCGTGTGAGCAATACAGCCTCCACCACTGACTACAATACGGAGGTCACAGTGGAGCCAGCAATAATACACTTTTTCTCAACTGATATAGCACATTTTAGCAAATTAGAGTGATTGCTCTTAACAAAATAACACCTTGACTTTGCAATACATAAACCTGACCGCCAAATAAAGTGTTTACATTTCTATGAACATTTTTTGTACCACTGTTGTGTCAGAGCAGTGGTATAAGAACTGCATTAGAAGACTTTGCACTTTCTGTGACTGATGTACAATTCATCTTGGTTGTGGTGTTTTCAGTGAGAGATGATCTGCAGACACAGTAGGACAGTTTCAGTTTACAACATGATTAGAAAGTTGAGAGCATTCACCCTAGTGGAAGAATGTGCTAACTCACTTGAGATCAAATGTAATTAGCACAAATCACATACTCACACATACAAATACAAACAATGCATATATACAATACAAACATTATATATGTTTACCACCCCCACCCACCGTGTATTTATATGCGTGTCTATTTGATTTGCCAGTGGATTATTCTTTCCTCACACTCTTGTTAATCTTTTGATGCTCCTTTTGAAGGACATTTCTTTTTCACTACAGTCTAATATCAATTAAATAAAAGTATGGTAACAAAGTTGGAACACCCAGGATGTGTGTGTGTGTTTTGAGTGAGACACCAGTCATCTAATCATACCACCAGCGATGGTTACATCATGTACAAAAACTGTACAGCATCACAGTTAAATCCTACTCTGGTCATTAAAAGCTGTCCTGGTGCACCGAGCACCAGACCAAAGAGACAGCTCTCCGACACGGCACGCAGAACACGCATCCAGCTCTCCGACACGGC
>JAOYMR010000007.1:3299943-3314913 GCA_025802075.1 Tenebrosternarchus preto | reverse complement strand
ATATATACAATTTATGAAATAAGATTAAAATACTGCTATTTCACTCCTGTTAGGATAATTTCACATAGGACTACACAGTGACCTTGACATTTAGGAAATTTTGTTTTTTCCCCTGAATCATAAATAAATGTACATTATATATGAGTTCTGTGGGCGTTACCGCCTATTACTGTTTGCTTATACATGTAGCTTCCTATATGTTACATGAATCCTAACGTGAAACGTTAAATGTTTTATTTATTTATTTTATAGCCATTTCCATCATTTGGGCACCCCTTGCATTTGTATTTTCTTGTCGCTAGATGGCATCCAAAAAAGTGTACAAACTCCGATGATTTGTTTCGATTGATATACTTTTCATATTTTAGTTAGAGATGCAGTCAATCTATGAGACTGAACTCAAAATTCCACTGTTTTTATCTACGTTTCCATATGGATTCTCATTTTTTTCCGTATGGATTCTCATTTTTCCGTATGGATTCTCATTTTTCTGTATGGATTCTCATTTTTTCCGTATGGATTCTCATTTTTTCCGTATGGATTCTCATTTTTCCGTATGGATTCTCATTTTTTCATGGATTCTCATCATGCTGATGAAGCCTTGGCCCCAAAACCTTATTGCTTTAAACCCTGATTCGAATAAATAAATTGTATATTATGAGTGCTGTCCGACTTCTTTCACAAATTGATTCTTTTGTGTGGATTCAGGACGTCAGACATCGTATGCAGACGTGTAGCCTGTTGATTGATCTTACATGATTATAGATCTGGAAGATGGGAGGCTTTGCAATTTTCTGTAGATTTCTAAGATATTAGAAGATATCGTGAAAGAGTAGATATAGTGACATAGTAGATATGGCAGATATAGTAACTGTTAGGAATAGGTTTTAATTACATATTATGATAAGGATGGCTTTACAGTAATTTTCAATGCTTTCAATTCAATTTATGACTGCATCTTACGGTCTTGTTAATTTTACCGAAATAACCACATAACCTAGCGACTGCTTCTGTCTTTTCCATGTTTATAAATGAGCATTGATCTAGGTGATGAGACAAGGAGAGGAGACCAGGGAGAAGAAATAGCCCATGTCATTTGACATCGAGTGGTGTTACCAGTCTGCTTTTACAGGGTGTGTCAGTACTGATAGAAGATGTATAATTTTTTGGCCTGTTCTAGAAGGAAATGTCAATGGATATATTTTGTTTACGTTTATAAAGGTAAATATGTACGTTTTAAGGTTCACACTCAGTCCACAGAAAGACATACCAGAAGTAAAAAATCTATATGCAGTTAATCGCTTTTAATACAGTTGTATTGATTTTATTTTGTTTACTTGCCTTCTAAATGTTACATTGAAAGGGATACCATGTATCGATTCCAGAAGCCAGATATTTCGATTTATGAAGGATTGTTTTAGTGCTGAGGTTACTTTTTCTTTACACTTTGGGTGAACAAGTATTTGCAAATACTTTGCAAAGACTTTTGGGCGGGTATGAGTTATTCAAACGCACCTATTGCTTAAGAGCATTTTTCGCATTCCCGACTTTAGTTGGTCTTCGAATTTACAAAGACCAGTTACGTCACTGTGGGTACGGAAAATGATTGGTTAGACGGGTTCGCTGTTTGTATACGCGCTACTTATATCAAATGATGATTGGTCAAGTTGATTAAACCGTGCTTCTATACGTGCTCGTATTTTTGTTCCTGTGTCAAAAAACCCTGCTAACTTGCTAAATACGGGACGTTTTAGCCGTTAGAAGTTAACAAGCTAACGTTGTAAGAGACGCAGAAATTCCTTTCGTCTTAACCGAGCAAGCTATTTTTGCTGGGTCTTAGGGCAAACTCTTCGAGCAAAGTTAAGAAATTATCAAGGCCGGGAGCTGGATAGGTTATAGTTTGCTAGTTAGCTAGCTAGCTAGCTGTCTATATTTTTTTCTAATTTAGCTGCGCGAGCTGACTTGCGTCAGTTTCAGGTTTGGGTAGTATCTGACAAGATTTTAGTTTATTTTGTTTTTAACAATAACATATTCGTTCCGGGGATTAGTTTACGGGTTGTCAGACACTTTCAATTTCAGTTTTCTTCTTTTTGAAGTTATGTTTGATCCTGCCGAGGTCCCAGAGTGATACGACTACAGTTTTCGTTGACGTAAAGCTAACGTTACTCAGCTAGCTTGCTTGCTAGCTAGCTAAGCACCCGCATCTAATTTTTCATCCGGCGAGCCTTGGATCAAAGCCGCGTTTGCACTGGTTTCATCGCTTTGCTATTTTATTAGTCGAAATGGTAAGTTGGTATCAGATGACTTTCCTAGTATAAATAAAGACTTGCCGCTACTTTGGTCAACTCACGTTAGCTAGCTAGCTAATTAGTTTATCTTTATGCTAACCAGTTTGTACGCTAGGCAACCACATCACTTCTGTGCGAAGTCGCTGCCTAGCTAGCTAACTTTTTCAGCGTTGGCTGGCTAACTAGCTAGCTAGCTTAGCTTAGTAGCTCCAAACTAGCTAGCGTTGCTAACGTAGCTATCAAGGCGGAATATGCAGTCCACATAGTACAGCTAACACTAGCTTACTGGCCAATTTACCTCAAGTAGCAATTTGACTGGCTAGCTATCTTTCCGTTTGATTACCATAATAAAATTGCTAGAAGGATTGTCAGTTACAGTAGTTTCTCTTAACTCGGTGTATGCAGCTTCGCCTTCCTATTTTAACTGCAGTGTAAATTGCCGTTGGATATAGCAGCTAGCGTCTACGAATAACCTAAACTGGTGTAGTCGCTTGGAACGTAGCAACAACCATCTAGCTAACTGCTATCCCGCTGTCGCTAGCTACCGTCGGCTAACTTGGGTGTTCCGATATCTGAACGTAAGCTTTGCCATTCCAGTATATTTGGGTAGGTAGCTAACTGTACAGTTATAACTATAGTTTTCATTCATCTTAACTATGTAGCGACACCTGGATGCCTAGAATTCGAAACGCAATTTTTCAATGTGTGATTTAGTACCTACATTAGTTAGCTAGCATTAACGGCTTAACGTTAAGGTCGATATTTCGGTTCATCAAAGATTCAGCTAAAAAAAGCCGTATCGCTAGATGTAGTTCGAACTTTGAATACCTTTAGATGTTCACAAAATGTAAAGAAATTAGTCAAACATGCAAACGGAAGTGCATAACAACGATATTGCCGATCTGTCTAGGTATCTATTTGAATTGAAGTCCATAGTTCTCCCTCTAGCGTTGGTGCAGGGGTTGGAAACCAGAAACGTCAAATATACTTTATAACCGATAGAGAACTTTTTGTGCGTTTTATTTGAATGCGCAATATATAATATCCATATTACAATATTGGTTATTTCTGTATTTATATCGCAGAGTACTTCGTTATGTAGATTGTCCATTTCACAGAATCCCATATTATTTTTGTTGGTGTGAGCATACTGCTCAATCTGCAGGTGAATGTTCTGTTCAAATATTTTGTTAGTTTGCCTAGACACCAATCGTTCACCACATACAATAAAGGTTTTGACTGCTGCTTTTAACATGTTCCAAAATGTATTGAAATTGCAGTGTATATCAGATCACTAAAGCAGCATTTTATCAGTATCATGTACCCCTAATTTATTTTGTCAGTGCACTGGGAGAGGGACACATTAAGATGTTACTCAAAAGTACCAGGTCATCCACAGTTCTTCTGATCACATTATATTGATAAGTACATTTCCTAGAATATCTAGCCTTAAACAAATACACCATTGCTTCATGCATTATGGACTGTAGTGTTGCAAGTATACCTTTAACATTTACAAACATGGTATCGCTGTAGAGGCCACAATCTTTAATTTTCCCCAGTTTAAATGAAATGACATGCTTGGTGTTCTATTCATGAATTCATACAGTGAAAGTTCAGGCTACCTTTGGTAACAACCTTGCTCTCATCACTGCCCACTCGTGCACCTGCCACCAATTTTCTACTCGCACGTACCCGGTCTTTAATCTCCAATCAATCTTTCAGCCAAACACCTTAAATGGTGCTTTCTCGTGTGCAAAGTGAGCAAAAAAAAAATCTTTTCTGCGTACTGCTGCACTCTGGCTGTTCTTTGTTTTGAATTGCAATGGGAGAGTTTTTGTGTAATATAGTGCTGATCCATTAATGGACATGTCTACCTTTTTATGAAAGAAAAGGGTTTAGACTTCTTCTAGTTTAGATATTTACGCTTGTTCTGTGTTTGTATATAGTAAATCCGGGCATCAGTTCATGCTCCCACCTCTTCTTGGTTTGTGTTTTTAAAATGTATTTATTTGTATACATTTAAATGATGTACATGAGACAAACTTGTCTCATGTACTCGTATAGTTATTATTAAAAAATATTTTTCATTTATTTGTAGAACTCAAATGTAGAGAACCTGCCCCCTCAAGTTTTGAGACTAGTATACAAAGAAGTCTCGGCACTGGCAGCAGATCCGCCAGAGGGAATTAAAATCTACCCCAGTGAAGAAGACATCACAGAGCTTCATACTGCCATTGAGGGGCCAGGTAGTTTCTCCAGTCTTGTTAAATACAAAAAGTCAGCATGTGGCACAGATTTGTAAAGGATTTCAGTCAATCTTTCTTCCTTTGTGTTTTCCTTAATAGAAGGGACCCCATACGCAGGGGGAGTGTTCAGGATGCGTTTAGTGTTGGGGAAAGATTTTCCTGCTGTACCACCCAGGGGCTATTTTCTGACCAAGATTTTCCATCCCAATGTTGGACACAAGGGTGAGATCTGTGTCAATGTACTGAAGAGGGACTGGAAGGCAGAGCTAGGCCTCAGGCATGTTTTATTGGTAAGCAGCACAGTTGACTCCTTAAATTTAATGCATTTAATTATCCACAGGCATGCAGTTAATTAGAAATTTGACTGTTCATTTACAAAGCTCAATTTTAAAGTAATACACTTCAGAATATGCATCAGAAATATTAAAATGTCTCTCGTTCTCTCTCACCCTCCGTTTTTCACTCTTTCAGACCATTAAGTGCTTACTGATCCATCCCAATCCTGAATCCGCTTTGAATGAAGAGGCTGGGAGATTACTGTTGGAAGACTATGCAGAATATGCCTCTCGAGCTCATCTCCTCACTGAGATCCATGCTATGGGTGGGACCTCTGGGGCGCTTCAGGAGCAAGGTGATGGACCCCAGCCCAAGAAACATGCAGGAGATCCAAGCAAACGTGCAATTGCTGCTGGTGCTGTAACAGTTGCTGGGCCCACAAGCTCAAATAGCAGCACTACCAGTGGCACAAGCAGTAGCATTGTAGCTGCAAAAAAGAAAACTGATAAGAAAAGAGCTTTGAGGCGGCTATAACAGTGAAGCTCTTCCTTTATTTTCTTTAATTTTTTGTTCGTCTTTGTCAATATGAAATTTGCATTGAGCAGACCATATTTTTCCTCCTTTTCATGTTTTTCTGTTGTAGAAAAGCCCCTACATGTGTTTTGAACTCTTCTCTTTGAAATGCTACTCTCAGGATTCATCATTATTGGCAATGTATTTCACTCATGGAAGAAACAAATAGTTAAATGGATCGATGTGAGTGTGGTTTTTTTTCTGGGAATAGAAAGCAAAAGAAATCAAGTGTAATTTCAGTGTTTGTGTTTTAACTTTAAAAGTACCTTTCGAATCCATGGCAACATTGTTTTTCCTTACCCTCGTTAACTTCACCAAGGAAGTCACAACTTTACATTTTCTTGAATCTTCTCCTCAGATTTTAAAATTCCTGTCGTTCGAGTGCTTCTGCCAACAGTACAAGAGGGCTCAAACCAAGAAGCTCTCAAAGGCATCCAGATTTCCCCTGATTAATTTGTATTTAGTCAGCACACTTGGTCACAATAGGATTTGGCAAAATGGTCACTCAATCTTGGATTGCTCAGGATGTGAATTGCATATTTGGGGTACTTCTGCTTCTTAACAGGGTTATCCTATTTTTATCAAACTTGATAGAGATATGTAATTGTAATAATGGGTGGTGTTTTGGGGTTTACTGTATTTATTTGAACATGAGGTTTTAAAATGATTCATTTCAGAAAACAATATTTTCAAGTGTTTCACAGACACATGCAGATGAGTATTGATTTATGGTTTATGAAGTTGCCTATGGGTTCTGTCTTGGGTAGTTTAGTCCAGGTTCCATGCAGGTTTGGCAGTTATGTGAGCGGTAATTCCATGTTGCAAGAATAGTAATGTGTTACACTTGAGACATTACTGGGTTGTAAAAGTTGCATATGCTGTGAAATCTGAAGTCCATTGGGAAGGGAATTATTGCAGTTTGCTGGCAATATAGACATAGTGTATGCGCTGATGTAGTAAAAATGTAGAGTTTAAGGAAAACAAAGGGGTTAAAATGTGGTCTAAATATAACTACAATGTCGGTGTGTTTGTGCTTTTTTTATTTTAATTGTTTTGTGTATCTTATGACAGAATATATATATATATAAATTAATTTTCTTGCGTTCAGGTGACGTGCTCCTAGTTTTTGTTGGAGATTGTCACAGAAGTTTTCTTTCTTTTTTTTTTTAAAATAATAAACCAAGGACAATACAGTTTATTAAAACCTCATTTGTGATGTCACACAATTATTTAATCATCTTGAAAGGTTTTGTTTGTAATCTTATTTTTTATGAACTAATGTCCAAGTCATCCATCTTTTTAATCCCAGTTTTGTACATTAGATTTTAGTTGTTTTGGTTTTATAGAGGAAGTGTCTGATCTTGCTGTGCATGTGGCTCTGCAGTGGTATGGTTACTTTTAGAGCATGTCCGTGCACTGGACATCCAGTAAAGTCCATAGTTCTCAACGTAGGGCCTAAATTTCCTAAGGAAATCCTCTTGATAGTTTTGAACTCTGGTAAAACCATGCATACGGGTAACCTTTTGCCATTTTGTGAGTTTGGGCTAGAGATTAGATATTTTATGTCCGTTTAAATTATTTAATAATAAAGTATGTTGGAGGAAAAATAATATTGAGTTTATCTTGTTACATGCAACACGTGGACTAAAACCTTGTGACGAGCCCATAATCTTAATTAGTTCTTTTTTTTTTTTTTTTTTTAAACAAAGTTTTCTGGACATTTTCCAGTCAAGAAGGTTTACAGGGTTTGGCTACCTGGTGCCTATATTACAGTAGTTTGCTCATGCAAGTCCTGTACACTCTTGTATTCCACATAAGTCGAGGGGTGCATTCCTGCTAAGACAGAATTGGGCAGGTAGCACAGTTGGTGACATGACGATTAGTCTGGTGTTCTGCTAGTTAAGTAGTAATTGTGTAGACTTCCTTCAAATATTCTGACACTTGGTAAAGGTGTGGCAAGGCTGTCTTCTGGTATTAAAATCATTGTCTTCAGTTACAGACTTATTCTGTTTTCTTAAGGAATGTGGTAAAACCAAGTTCGAGAGGCAATTGAATATGTAAGGTAACTGTAGAGAAAACACTGCTTATTGTGTACCTCTAAGAATAGAATTGTGGGACATGCCATAGGTACATGAACCTTTAGGCTCTAAATCTATAATTGACAACTTTATAGGTTTTATTGCTTTTGATTTAGAAATGTATAATATTCTTGACAACATCTCGCTGTTAAGACGTTTGTCAGAACTGCACTTTTTCTGTTTCAGAAGGCAAACAGATATGACAGAAGCAATACCTAGTTTTACCTAGTTCTGTGTATGTTTTCCTTTGCACCCACCCAAACACAGTGAAGAGAAGAAATGTCTTTAGCATTTAGTTTTAAAGGGTGGTGTTATCCTTTATACTACAATACTGAACTGTTCAATCTTCTGCTTGTTTTTTTTTTTTTCTGGCCTTCAAATTCTTACTTTTGTCATATAAAACCTCATTAACCATTAAAGTGCAAACTCAGCATAATTATAATTCAGGGTGAGCAGGTGATGGATGTGAGATACCAAACCTGATGCAAAATGAACCAGGTGCTGTTGTGGTTTTGCTAAATTGAGTGGTCCACTGATACCGGACAGAAACTGATCAATAAAGGAGGGATAGAAGACGGCTACCACAAGTTGGGCATAAGTATGAACATAAACACCCTCAAATTAAAGTTGATGTACTGCACTTTAATTCCACAGACACCAATTAATTTAAGTTTAAACAACAAAAACTGCCCAGTTATTTACTATGAACAATAGGGGTGTTTTAAATGGCAAAGTCACCAATAACAAATGCTGTCATTGCTAAAAGATACATTTAGTTTTTTATATCAATAATAAATGTTTGCATTCATAAATAGAGGAATTTGAATACAGGATGTAGTTATAGTGTTGGCTGGAAGAACTGGAATAAGCATGTAAAATGGGTGAGTCAGATTTCAGTGCTTGACTCACAGGGTCTGGTAGACTATTTTGTGTAAGATCTATCATCTGGGGTCTGTTAGGTGACCTTTGGAAATCACCAACCTGCAGGTGACGGCAGCCTACCCGTGCTTTCTCCTGCTGCCTGTGTTTGAAACACCGCTTACAATGGTGTACCCTGGCAGACCCCAAGGGCCCAATTCATCTTATGCTCCCTGTTGTGCTTTCAGATCTATTGGTGGAGGTAGGCTTGTTTATAATGTTAAAATACTATTTCTTATTAGTCGTTTCTTGTTTATATGTTACATAGCCCAGTAGTCTGAGCTACTGATGAAGGAAAAAAAAAACAACCACAGTATACCATAAAACATTTATTATTTTTTACATGTATTTCATTGAATGACTTCTGTCGTGTTCTTTAATGTGTAATCTCTGTTTTCTGTGGCATCCATATTTCCAGAGGGTGTACGCAGGCTGTAATTTGAGCAGGTTATAACGGATGAACAGTTCTGTCCGTGGGCTTCCTGAGAGGCCGAAGCAGCGGCCCACCCACCTGTATAGGAATAGCACACTGCATACTGCCTAATTACTGTCTGTAGGAAGCAAGCCCAAGACTGGGGGAGGGTTGGGCTTCACAGTAGAGTAATCCAAGTAACAGTAGAGTAATCCAAGGATGTTGTGGCCTGGATTTTAAGAACCATGAAGTTGCTAAATTATTGATCTCATTGTGTCCTCAAGAACGATGTGTGCATCTGCGGGTGATGGAAGTCAGAAGTGTGTAGGCCAGTGTGAACCCATAAGAATTCACAACATGCAAATATTCCTCTACATCAGACCTCTACAGCTGATCCAGAACACAGCAGCATGGCTGGTCTTCAATTAACCAAAGTTCATGTGTCACTTCACTGCTGCGTTTCTTCCTCTACATTGAAACCCTGATGCTCACCTACAAAGCCAAAAATGGACCAGCCCCTCCCTACATGATGAGAACGGTCAAAGCCCCATCTGTACCTCGAGTGCTTCAAACCTCAACTACGGCTCGGTTTGAAACTCCATGCTTTAAGACAGATGCCAGACAAGCATCAAGGTTATTTTCTGTCCTGGCTCCCAGGTGGTGGGACGAACTTCCACTGGTTGTCAAAACAGCAGAGTCCCTTGCTATCTTCAAATGTAGACTGAAGACTCGTCTATTTGAGGAGTACTTAAGTGATCCTGCATCTGTGGAAGTACTACTGTTGAGTGATTGAATACACTAACACCCACTGTCTGAATTGTCTGGTTTTGCAATGATTTAGTCCATATGTTTTTAGTGTTTGATGTAGTTCATATGCTTATTGTGTGTTTCTTCAATGTATTCAGCTTTCATTCCTGTGTTTAGCAGTATTCAAGTTCAGCTGTATTTGACTAGACCTACTGTACCTGCAAGGACATATTCTGAGTGTTGCCTGCTAAATACTGTAAATGTAAAAAGTTTACTTTTGGTTAAAAAAAAGGAAAAATCTAAAAATGGCCGCAGTAGGCAACTTCAGACTGTTTTATCTTAATTTTAAGTGTAAACTGTGGAATATGGTTCTTTTCCAGGTTGGTAAAACAGAACACCACTAGCTAACTAATCTATGCAACCTGTTCGATTAGCATGTTTGTGATAGTTAACTCTTGTTTGCAGCTGTAGTGCGCTACAGCCAAACGTAACAGATCTGCTAGTGTTAATCTCCTTATGAATCATTACTTCAGAGAGCAATAGGCCTTTGTCACTTAGGGTTTTTTTTTAAACATCTTGGCCATTTAGGCATCTAGCTGCTGTTTTGGGGAGAGCACCAAACACGATCTGAAACGCTAGGCAAATGCTATCGATCAATATAATTAAAAATGCATTTTCTTATACATTAAGAAAGTGTTCTCTTTACTGTATAGGTTATTCATCAACCCTGAGACAGTCACCAACAAAATGACATCGTTGCTGTGGCAACCGATCCCCCACCTCTTGCATATTGCCTAGCCAGCCATATTCGCGAAAAGGATGGGAAGTCGCTTGAGGAACGAAACACTTGAAACGATCCAGAAGCGGCATATCAATCCCCAAACAAGCTTGGCACGCGAGACCATTAAACGCTTTATTGAGCACTTCGGACCTTTGTGAGACCACCGCCTCATTCCACCGGTGTTTCGCGCGAGGGCTGGAATGTGTGTGCGCGCACTTGGCAGACCGCGTCGAGCGACACGAACGTGAAGGAGTTATATTTTGTATGCCATTTCTAAGAACAGTGACAAAACAGTGTTAAGCGCAGCAACAGTTTTAGATCACCGTAGCCGTGCGTTTATTTTGCCCCTTAAAACAAACCAAGGAACTAACTGGATATTTTACTCCTGGAATGCTTTCACAGTACTATAACCTAGGTCATACTTAAACTGTAAATAAGTTTAAAAGCCGTCTACAGGATGTGTATAGGTCTAATGTAACCCTTCATCTTTAAAAAGAAAATGGAGACGGCTACACCAGCTAAAAGGAAAACCTTGCGGAAAACAGGTAAGCAAAACTGTTTTTAGATGCCGAATAAAAATTTTGGACGGTAGTACGATGTCTCTCGTGAAGAAAAATTCCCAGGCGTCATAAAAACGCCGCTGTGGGTTGAATGCAATGGTGAGAACAGCAGTGTCGTGAGGTTCAGCCAAACCGCGCACAGGTAAGTCACCAAGTTGCTCTGCGTTTTCTTTTGCTGTGGTTTCACTTGTGACTGTCTTATTTTATTCTGCATCACCAGTTTTTGGGCTAAAATTGAGCGACAAACGGCTGTTGATCGTCGTCAAGTCAGATGTTTTATTTATTTAATTAATTAAACCAACATGCGTGTACCCCAGACTTCGTAAGCACAGTGAATCTAAACTGCCACTTTATCCAAACATGCATCCACGCCAACGCACACGACCGTTCAGTGCACTCTCGCTGGCTTCCATACCCACCTACTCACCCATTACTATTCGTGCGCATCAACAGTCCACAACATGGATAAAACACGCAGCTACTAATACAGACGTAAATGTGCACATGCAGAAAGAAACGACGCTCAGAATCACTGATTGCACATCACTGCGGCGAAAGCTCCGCTGCGCAGTTCAGCAGCTCACACTGCGCTCGTGCCTCACGCCTGTCTAGATGCATGTCTCATTAACTGTTAAATGATTCTGCTGTGTGCTACTTGTCTGTACATCATCTGCCAAAACTAGCGGAATACTCCCTGCTGAGTGAAAAGTCGTGAAATTTTGTTCTGCAGCTTGGCGTCTTGCAGGAACATGTAACGTAGGCCTAACAATACAAAAGAAGACAAACATCACCCTCCAAACATTTTCTGACCTGACTGTTCTCTCCCTCTCTCCTTCTCTCTCTCTGTCTCTCTCTCTCTCTCTCTCTCTCTCTCCCTCTCTCTCTCTCTCTTGCTCTGTCTCTCTCTCTCTCCCTCTCTCTCTCTGTCTCTCTCTCTCTCTCTCTCTCTCTCTCTCTCTCTCTCTCTCTCTGTCTCTGTCTCAGACACAGTCTCATTCTGTCCTACATAATTTGTGCCACTGCCCTCTACTCCCACCAGATGCACCACTTCTGTGTCAGTCAAGTGTAGACAGCTGGCTTCGCTCAGCCCTGACAACAGTAACATTTAACAGACAAGATCATTTAATCTAATCAGGGACAAGGTCCTTCATAAAAGTTTGATACCACAGAGTAGAGGAGTAAAGCAATTCTTCAGAAAATATTTCATAATGGTGACAGTGACGAAAAATTCTTCTGGACATTTGAGGTATGAAGTGCATGGTGAGGTAATGGGTGCAAAACGCCAAGAAACGTACAGCGTAACATGCCTGTGATTGTACTGGCTGTGTAAACCCAGCGTCACTGTCAAAGTGTCAAAGCAGATGTTGTCATCTGTGTAAGACACTGAGTAGGGACGACTACAAAGTACATAGAGACACGCAAGTGCAGAGAGATGCAGGGCTGATACCTTCACATCTAAGTGCAGAGAGATGCAGGGCTGATACCCTCACATCTAAACTAATGTGAAGTGAGACAGTGGGGAAAAGCTTTTCCTTCGAGGTGCGCGAAAAAATAAATAAATAAAAAGGAAAGTGCGTCTTCCTCGAGGAAAGCAGCCTCTGAGAGGGAAGAAGGTCTGTTCGTTCTTCCTGTCATTCTTTCTCTTTCTCCCTTTGCACAAGTATGAACTGCTGCAGTGCTATTCTGAGAGAAAGGGAGAGAGCTAGCTGCTTCAGCCCACGCACTGAATATCATAAAGAGAGGGAGCGCGAGAGTGTGCGCGAGAGCGAGGGAGAGAAAGTGAGAGAGAAAGTGAGGGTGGGAAAGGAAAACGGAGAAAACGTCCAAAAACAGACGCGCAGCTCAGCGGAACAGCATAAAGAGCGTGCTAAGGTTTCACTGCGTTCCGTCTCAATCTGACGGCCTGATGATCGTTCCGCGGTGAACTCAGCAGGCCGAGTGTTCTGGGAACTCGTCAACGCGCCACATCTCCAGTGGCGTGTCTCTCTCTCTAATCGCCCACAGTCTCTTGATGATCGAGTGCTATGCTTAAGAAGGCCTAATCCAGTTTACAGAGAAGGACGTACTGTTCCACATATATTATAAGGTGTTAAAATGGCCTACACAGACTAACACCATTCCCTACATGCTGTAGTACACGAAAATGGGAGGTTACTGATTTCTTAGATGTTATTGCTTAAACCCCCTTTCTCCAAACCTTACTATTAGGTATTCAACAGTCAAATATATTATATACTGCACTTTTTAGACTTGTTAAACTCATCAATAAACCAGGTTTAGTTACTGTTTCTAAACCAGTAGATTTAGCTAAATTTGGACAAATTTCACAGCAGAACAGATAGTGCTTGTGACCATACAGCTGTGTTCACATCTGTCACATCTCTTTCGAGGTGTTTAGACTGACAGCACACCTCTCACAGCCTTCCAAGACGGTTAGAATAGTGCCTCCCCTGTTTCACTGCCAGGTCACACAACGACCTGTTGCACTCCAGGTTCCCAGCAACTTAATCTACTACAGGTGGTCATAACAGTAAATGTTTACCATTTCCATGTAGTGTCTACAATAACTGTGAATTACATTGGCCAGAAATTTTTAAATGCTAGGTATGAGAAGGTGAGAATCTTAAAAAATATTGAAATGTAGTGTAAAGAAAAATATTAAAGGAAATAGACAAGGAATCTAAATTATTCAATCTAAATTCTAACTACCACCACCAACAAGGATGACTGTCTAACATAAAACAGGCAAGCCCTAAAGTTGTGTAATGTGAAACACGTTCTCTTGAATACGCTATTTTATTGATAGGTAAAAATCTAAACACAATCTCACTTCTCTAAGAATCCTAGATTCTGTTTTTAAATTACAGGCAGCAGTAGGTTAAAGGCTCGTCAGTTCTGAGATGTGAATAAACAGGATATGTGCTGGATAAACAGGATATGTGTAGATTTTGAGTGGTTTGTTTATGTAGATATGTGCATATCCAAATGCCTGTGTAACTGGGGGTGGGATTAATGTTCTAATTCATTAAGTAATAGCTGGGCCTCCTCAGTTCAACTAATAGGAATTATTTATTATCATTAATTAGTATAAAAAACAACAACAACAACAGGTGCTTCCTGAAATTTGATTTGTGATCAAAACTGTGTGAAGTATAGTGAACCTTTACATATATCTATATATATATATCTATGTGACGGAGTTAAAATAGAACAATAATAAAAACCCATAAAATATCTACTTGGGTGAATTCATACAAAATGACTGTTTGTAAAAAGTCAATTTTGAATTTCAGAGTACATACATACAGGTTAATTAATGAAACTACAGCTCCCTGTATGTACATATACAGTATAACCGATGCGGTTGTATTTTGTTTATCTCGCGCACATATTTACCTCAGATCCTGCGCTGTGGGAAAATCAAGTAGAAAAGAGCTCCATAATTTGCGCAATATTTTATTTAAATATATGTGATGTTGGAATTAAAAATCGCAAATGAGTCGTGGTGTTGTTCAGTGTAAACAACCAGTGTGTTGTTAACAAGTGTGAACATTTTATGGGATTTGGTGCTTTGTATTTTATTGGCGCCATGAGCGGTAATACACATGTACAGAAATGAGCTAAAATAAATGTCAATGTTTTTTTCTTTCCTCGTTTTTAGAAACTGTTCCGAGCAGTTATATGACTACCTAAGAACTGTATGTGTATGCAGGTACGTTGTGGTGTTTGAAAAGTTATTTGAACGTTTCATCATTTTTGTGTGGTGAAATGAAGTACCATTGTGCCATTTATAATATAGGTACTATACGATCACGTTTATAATATAAGTACTATACGATCACATTTATAATATAGGTACCATACGATCACGTTTATAATATAAGTACTATACGATCACATTTATAATATAAGTACTATACGATCACATTTATAATATAGGTACCATACGGTCACGTTTATAATATAAGTACTATACGATCACGTTTATAATATAGGTACTATACGATCACATTTATAATATAGGTACTATACGATCACATTTATAATATAGGTACCATACGATCACGTTTATAATATAAGTACTATAC
>JAOYMR010000007.1:3269840-3299843 GCA_025802075.1 Tenebrosternarchus preto | reverse complement strand
TTTATAATATAGGTACTATACGATCACATTTATAATATAGGTACCATACGATCACGTTTATAATATAAGTACTATACGATCACGTTTATAATATAGGTACTATACGATCATGTTTTCTGTTCGCTGTGTTTGTTTTATCAATTCTGTTAACTCTTTTATTACAATTGTGTGAGCCATCCTCGAGGCTATATGAGCATGCAGCATGCAGATTAGCCTGTCCCGAGCAGTTATATGACTACTTAAGAACTATCTCTGTGTATGCAGACAAAAAACCCCACCACAACAACAAAAAACAGAGAGAAAGGGCCAACCAGAGTCTGCTAGATTACTGGAGCATGACCACCAAACACACAACCACCTGTCACATCCATCCATCGATCCATCCATCTCTATCTATCTATCTATCTATCTATCTATCTATAACACAATGTATATATTTTCAAAGAAACAGGGTGTTTCACCCAGTAGATCCTAATATAAAATTATCTTTGACTTGCTTTAAAATATAAATTTTTAGTTTGATATCGCTTGTAGTGACATAATTAAATTGCTATAAAGTAATTAATATAGAGGTAATAAAATAATTGTGTGTGTGTGTGAAACAGAGAGAGCACCTATTTGCACACCCACTGTGTTGTATCTGTATCGGTATACCTTCCCCAGTGCACTAGTGCATGTATTCTACATGTCTTTCTGCATGCTGCTGTGTGCAGTGTGTGGTATTGTTAGTGCTCTGCTGTGTGCAGTGTGTGGTATTGTAAGTGCTCTTCTGTGTGCAGTGTGTGGTGCAGTGTGTGGTATTGTGAGTGCTCTGCTGTGTGCAGTGTGTGGTATTGTTAGTGCTCTGCAGTGTGTGGTGCAGTGTGTGGTACAGTGTGCGGTGCAGTGTGTGGTATTGTTAGTGCTCTGCTGTGTGCAGTGTGGTATTGTTAGTGCTCTGCTGTGTGCAGTGTGTGGTGCAGTGTGTGGTATTGTTAGTGCTCTGCTGTGTGCAGTGTGTGGTATTGTTAGTGCTCTGCTGTGTGCAGTGTGTGGTATTGTTAGTGCTCTGCTGTGTGCAGTGTGTGGTGCAGTGTGTGGTATTGCTAGTGCTCTGCTGTGTGCAGTGTGTGGTATTGTTAGTGTGTGGTATTGTTAGTGCTCTGCTGTGTGCAGTGTGTGGTGCAGTGTGTGGTATTGTTAGTGCTCTGCTGTGAAGGTATGTTGCTTGTCTTATGTTTTCTGCATGAACTGTATTGTGTACATGCTGTGTGTGGTACATACTGTCCTGTATGCTGTGTGTGTGTGTGTGTGTGTGTGTGTGTGTGTGTGTGTGTATGTGTGTATGTGTGTGCTGGTAAGTGGTGTCACAGAAAGCTCTCCATTCTCTGCCACCCACTCACTGAACTCCCACACACACACATACACACACACCATCATCACCACACAGAGAGCATCTCTACCGTACCTCTGGCTCGGCTTGTTCCTGGTCCTCTCTGCACTCTTTTAATCCCTACCCTGTATTTATCTCTCACTCTCCTTCTCTCTCCGTCTCCTTCTTTCTCTCTTTCACACACTCACTGTCTTTCTTCTTGTTTTATACTCCCCTGTCATTTGATATCTCACTGATTTTCACAAGCCCTACAAATGCATACAAAATCAGATACAGATTAGACACTTCAGGAGTAGCAGAATAACTAAACTACCTCTGTGTGTCTGTGTGTTCCCCTCTCTCTCTCTCTCTCTCTCTCTCTCTCGTTCTCATACATGCACAAGCTTGACGCATAAACATACTGACACATATAATAATGCGTACCCACAAGCAGCTGAGTGCACGCTCTCTCCCTCTCTCCCTCATCGTGTGCCTTATGAAAGGAATTGATCACTGTTTGTTCAGATCATCGCTACCATTCAGACCATCTCAATGCCTCTGAGTCACATTGGCACATAGTAACACGTTAAACAAACCGCCAATACCCGTCCCTGTGCCAGTGCTGCACCGCTGTTCTGTGCCATTCCTCTCCTCGCCGCCCATGGTGCTGGAATTTACCCTTGCAATGTCTCTGATCTGGTCTTCAAGATAATCAACTGAAGAGTCTTTGTTATTAATGGGCTTTGAAATGGGTAAAAAGCTTTCACAAAGCATATATATCTATTAAGATTGTAGCTGATTTTTCTCCTCATGAATGTTACCGGGACATTGCCTGCTGTATTGGTTCATTTGTATTTAATATGGTCAACATTATGTTACAATTGTACTTTACATGGTGCCTGGCCCTGAGTGTGTAGCAAAACTTCAAGACACGATCTGTGGTCTCGCATCAAAGGAGCTTAGGAATGATGTGCGTGCGTGTGTGTGCATGCGTGTGCGTGTGTGTGTGCATGCGTGTGCGTGTGTGTGTGCACGAGTGTGCGTGTGTGTGCATGCGTGCGTGTGTGTGTGTGCGTGTGCATGTGCGCGTGCGTGCGTGTGTGTGAATGCGTGCATGTGTGTGCATGCATGCGTGTGTGCGTGCGTGTGTGTACATGTGCGAGTGCGTGTGTGTGTTTGTGTGCATGCGTGTGTGTGAATGCGTGCATGTGTGTGCATGCATGCGTGCGTGTGTGTGTGTACATGTGCGAGTGCGTGTGTGTGTGCGTGTGCATGCGTGCATGTGGGTGCGTGCGCCTAGGCTGCCTCTGTAATGTGCTGATGTGTGTAATGTGATGTGTGTGATGTGTAATGTGATGTGTATGATGTGTGTAATGTGATGTGTGTGATGTGATGTATGTAATGTGATGTGTGTGATGTGTATGTGTAATGTGATGTGTGTGATGTGTATGTGTAATGTGATGTGTGTGTGTGTAATGTGATGTGTAATGTGATGTGTGGTGTGTGTAATGTGATGTGTGTGGTGTGTGTAATGTAATGTGTGTGTAATGTGATGTGTATGATGTGTGTAATGTGATGTGTGTGTGTAATGTGATGTGTATGATGTGTATGATGTAATGTGTGTAATGTAATGTGTGTGTAATGTGATGTGTATGATGTGTGTAATGTGATGTGTGTGTGTGTGTAATGTGATGTGTATGATGTGTATGATGTGATGTGTGTAATGTGATGTGTGTGTAATGTGATGTGTATGATGTGTGTAATGTGATGTGTGTAATGTGATGTGTGTGTATGATGTGTGTGATGTGATGTGTGTGATGTGATGTGTATGATGTGTGTGATGTGATGTGTATGATGTGTGTAATGTGATGTGTATGATGTGTGTGATGTGATGTGTGTGATGTGATGTGTATGATGTGTGTAATGTGATGTGTATGATGTGTGTAATGTGATGTGTATGATGTGTGTAATGTGATGTGTATGATGTGTGTGATGTGTATGGTGTGTGTAATGTGTATGGTGTGTGTAATGTGATGATGTTTTATATGTTCCAGCTTGCCGTGCCTCCCTGCGAACACAGTGCCAGCGATAAGGACCAAAGCCGTGTGAGAGGAGCGCATGTAGAACCAAGAGAAACACCACTGGGATTTCAATGCCATTTTCACCACTTTGAGAGGCTCCTCCGCGTCGCCGAAGGCCTGCCTGATCGAGCTGCTTGTTAAGGCGTAAACCTCTGCATGCACCAGTCCTGAGTGCTGGTTTTAAACGCAGCCACGTTCCACAGACTGGTCCGTGGTGACAAGTCGAATATTTTTTTTTGGACTTTATTGTTCCTGTTTTTTTTCCAGCGTCCAAGTCTAGGACCAAGTTAAACCGATAAAATCAGTGAGGAATGAGCACTACCTAAAATCACGTTTCAGCACTATGTATTTGTGCAATTTATAAGTAAGGACTTTATAATATAAAGTAATACCATAAGGGTAATAGAATTCACACCTTATATGTCACGCAAACTGTTGACAGGCTTGATAAAAGCACATTTGTGAAAAAGCCCTTGTAAAAATGAGTCTCGGTCTGTCTTAAACCATGCAGCATTGGTAGAGGAAAGCCTCAAAAGGGCTGTGCAGTCAAAATGATTCCCCATCACACTGACCTCAACCACTCCAAAGATTACACCACCATAACTAGTCCTCTAAAGGACTAGTTATGATAAAGATCTATCAATCAATAACAATAAAGACATCAATGTAGATTAGGACCACAATATTGAGACAATAGCATTAGAACCACAATACTAAGACAATAGCATTAGAACCACAATACTGAGACAATAGCATTAGAACCACAATATTGAGACAATAGCATTAGAACCACAATACTGAGACAATAGCATTCGATTATTCTGGTTATGTCAGTAATACAGTTATTATTAAACACTTGACTCCAGACAAACTGCATTCAGGGAGTATTACTAGTCAGGGACATTCCTAAAGACTGTGTCACAGCTGAATATAAAGAGTGCCCAGATAATGTTACTGAAATCTTACAGAAGACTGTAAAATAAAGTATGTTCGTTTACATTTCATGGTGTTTACAGTTGACCCTTTGCTCTTAAGTGAATAAATCCTTATGATAAGTGCCAATACCAGGAAAATATACCTACTTAAAAACCAATGTGCTTAACAAAAAAGCTTGTATTTATCAGCTAAAAGCCTTCATAAATCAGTTATCAAAGTTTGCCTCAACTGATGTTTTATGGAACACAATTATAATGAGAAAAGCCATTCTACCCTTGAGATATAAACTTGCTTTAGCTTCTTTAGCCCTCAACCTCTGAAGAAAAGAGAACAGTGAGTGTTTTATGAAGAAAACACATCTGCTCACTTTGGCTGTGCTTCATGATCATCTCCAGCACTAAAGGAATGATATGAACTTGCTGGAGTTGTGATTGTGTTTCCCCAGTGAATTAAGGCATTTCCTCTGCTCTTCTGGAGAACCGAGAATCTGAGTTTTTCTTGTGCTTGAAACAGCACTGTAATATCTGTCCCCTGATTCACTGTAATATCTGTCCCGTGATTCAGTCCCAGAACTCCACAAGGATTAGCCCTTTTCCTTACAGACATCTAAGCACTTCTTCATTTATTTATGGACTGTTTGATACGGACACAGAAATACGTTGGACTGCCGTGATTTACATGCTTTTCATGCGGCGTTAAGGAAGCTGGTTGTAAAGGAGGATTCTGCAATGGTGCAGTGCGTTGAGTCAGCAAGAGAAAATAGCCTTGTTAGTCACATAAAAATGATGCCCACTTCAGGAGCTCGAGTGCGTGTCACCATCCTCTTCCTGCTAATTGTCGCTCCACTCATCGCATCCTCGGCCAGCGTCCCAGACCCATTGAGACCCAGGAACTCCCTCAGTAGGCCCACAATCAGTCCTACCGCAAGCCCCAGGCCTAGTGGCTGGGGGTTGTTGTCACCCCTGTCCAGAGGTGGGGCAAACGCACGAGGGAAGGGTGTGATGGGTCGTCCAAAGACCCCGCCCCCCGTCGCAGAAATGCCGCCTCGGCCACAGGCTCAGGTCATGCTGTCGAAGAACGAAACTTCCAATGCCCTGAAGCCTCCGCATGGTGCGGCGCAGGTGGCCCAACCCCCGCGGCGGCTGGTCGAGGTGGACGTGTGCCGCGGTTACTATGACGTCATGGGCCAATACGACCTCACTTTCAACTGCTCCAAGGACGACTTCATCTACTGCTGCGGGACATGTCACTACCGCTTCTGCTGCCCCGATCGCTCACGACGTCTCGACCAGAACATCTGCCATAACTACCACTCTCCAGTGTGGGCCAACACACCAACGCCCGGCACCAAGCCTCCCCACCTCCCTGACCCTGGCCTCAGCCGCATCGAGCAGAGCAACAACACCGTATACGTCATCGGTGGCGTGATATCGTTCACAGTTGCCGTGGCGGTGGCTATCAAGGTGGCCTTTCACAAGGCCTCACGGCAACCTCGCAACCGGGAGCTCAATATGCCGAGGTAAGCAGGACCGGTTCCGATCTGTATGAATCTGGAGGTCTCCTTTAACAAACCCCATCCTCTAATCACTGACGTCTCCTTTAACGAATCCCAGCCTCTAATCACTGACGTCTCCTTTAACGAACCCCATCCTCTAATCACTGACGTCTCCCTTTAACGAACCCCATCCTCTAATCACTGACGTCTCCTTTAACGAACCCCCATCCTCTAATCACTGACGTCTCCTTTAACAAACCCCCATCCTCTAATCACTGACGTCTTTAACGAACCCCCATCCTAACGAACCCCCATCCTCTAATCACTGACGTCTCCTTTAGCGAACCCCCATCCTCTGGTCACTGACGTCTCTTTTCAATGATGTTGATGTTGGTGCTGGTAGGGCTTTGGTGGACATGCTGCGTCACCAGTCCAGCCCAGTCCAGCAGGGGGAAAGAAACAACAGTGTGGCCCTTGGCACTGGAGGGGGTGAGGGCACGCTGGGCCGGCCACCCAAAAACCTCTACCCCACCCTGCAGAGCAAAGACAACCGACGTAAGTAGAAACTCAAAGCGCTTGAGCAGGATTGCAGTGTCCTGCAAAGCAAGCGTTTACATACATGTGTAGCCTGTGGTTGACAATGAACAATAATTTTGACACGCTTCCCTACAATATAGTATATAAATTAATAATGTATTATATTGTATCACTGTATAAGTCAAATTCAAAATATCCTTTACACTCATAATATGAAATTCCTTGATGAGACAGACATGAGGCACCATCTTACCACAGCTGTTCATATGTCATTTGGTCCAACCTTCATACACTGAATCAATATACTAACAAACAGGCCTGGGTACTCAACCTTTGCATGGTATCCATGCACATTACCCGTACATCAGGTGGAACAGTGTTGACTTTGAGCTGAATGGCAGTAGGCCAGAAGTTATATTATCACGAATTCTTCCCTCTGGACAGGAATCTGAAAAAAAATGCATTATACAGATATACAGCCTAATTTACAAATATTTTTGACTGAGGAATTCATGAAACAATCTACAAAAATATGTGGTTTGAGATAGAGGTTAGCTTGCAGAACAATGGAGTATTTATTTAAAGAAACCAGTCAGGAATTTTTTTTCAGTGACATGAAAAACCCCCACACAGTTTGTACAATTACTGAGCGGTCAGTGGAGCTCACACATTCACTCAACACGCTTCTGCTGTGGGGAAGAAGCCTAATGCTTTCTGGTCCCACGTGCATGCTGGCCTCACGCAGATGTCATATTTCGTTCTGTTCCCAGTGGGGAATCTACAGCATAACTTCATTCACACTTCAGGTTCCAGCCCCAAACACACTGCCACCATTGGTAAGTCTCATCTCAGTCCAATTCGAGGTGCAACAAAGACTCTGTTTTCTGTCTGCATGCTAATGCTAATGCTTAAACTCTTCAATTAAAATGCCTACATTTAAATATGAATGTAAATTCTAATAAAAACAAAGTATATTATATGAAGACGTTTCATTGCTCTAAAGCAGTGAAAATAAAGCTACATTCTTTACAAAAATACATTCTGTATTTTTAAATGTTTGTTAAAATGATATGCACATGTGTGTGTCCTCTGTATTTTCATGTGATTATATACATGTGTGTGTCCTCTGTATTTTCCTGTGATTATATACATGTGTGTGTCCTCTGTATTTTCCTGTGATTATATACATGTGTGTCCTCTGTATTTTCCTGTGATTATATACATGTGTGTCCTCTGTATTTTCATGTGATTATATACATGCACATTTTGTCAACAGAACGTGCTCCACGTATGAATAACATGCAAATGACTGGTGGCGGGACACTGAAACCCAGTAAACACACCAATGCCATGAAGGCCCAACCCTCGTTCCACCACTCCCTGCACAACCTGGCCCAGCTCCCGCCCTCATACGAGGCTGCCATGAAGCCTGAGATCAACAGATACTCTTCCCTCAAGCGCCTGGGTGAGTCTGCCAACAGGTCAGACAGGACGGCCTCGGTTTCTATAAGAATGCATGTTCTCTGTGAAGGGGCCTGTGCCGTCATCACCACTGACCCAAACGTCTGCTGCATCTCGCCGGGGGAGGGGAGGGGGTCTCAATGACAGGACAAGAGGACACAAACCCCACTTGGAGCATTTGAGGCAGACCTGCCGGAAAAACGCCCATGCAAATGGGGTTCTGTGTAGGGTGGTGCGAATGTTACACAGCAGTGTGAGGGAACTCCAAATGACAGAGAAGGTCACACTAACGAGAGCAGAGTCCTAAAAGGTAGCCTCAGTCTAAGAGAGAGAGAGAGAGAGAGACAGAGAGAGAGAGAGTGAGAGAGAGAGAGTGAGAGAGAGAGAGAGAGTGAGAGTGAGAGAGAGAGAGAGAGAGAGAGAGATAGAGTGATAACAAGGCAACAAGAGAGCAACAGATTCAGGCAGGTATAATCATAAAGGACTAACACTGTGTTTTAAGGCCATAATCAGCTGAGGTGTCTGTTTGTGATTTAAACTTGTACATGACTATTGTTTTAATCCGAAGTATCTCTACCTCAGCTGAGGCCGACAGATGGTCCTTCATCACTCACTGCGAGATCGCTAGCGTTGAAGTAACACCTACAGTGTTAAACTGCTCTCTGATGTGCAGTGTGTAGTAATCTGCCTTCCACTGTGCTCTGTTAATGTAACTCTGGTGATTAGGCCATGTGCAGTTTCTGTGTGCTGAGGAAGTTGATACAGCAGCACTGACGTTGTTCTATACGGTTTCCTATATCCACGACTGCTTCATTTTGATAAAGGGTTTGTTTGACTGTTTGAGAAGGAAACACCGCTGCTGGTCCTTCTAACACTTGGGATTAATGTGAAGCTTGTAGTTTAGATGAGGTAAAAGCTTGTAGTTTAGATTAGATAAAAGCTTGTAGTTTAGATTAGATAACGCTTGTAGTTTAGATGAGATAAAAGCTTGTAGTTTAGATTAGATAAAAGCTTGTAGTTTAGATGAGATAAAAGCTTGTAGTTTAGATTAGATAAAAGATTGTAGTTCAGATGAGATAACAGCTTGTAGTTTAGATTAGATAAAAGCTTGTAGTTTAGATTAGATAAAAGATTGTAGTTTAGATTAGATAATGCTTGTAGTTTAGATGAGATAAAATCTTGTAGTTTAGATTAGATAAAAGCTTGTAGTTTAGATTAGATAAAAGATTGTAGTTCAGATGAGATAACACCTTGTAGTTTAGATTAGATAAAAGCTTGTAGTTTAGATTAGATAAAAGCTTGTAGTTTAGATTAGATAAAAGCTTGTAGTTTAGATTAGCTCATTCTGTCTGTCACTGTCACATGCTTTGATCTGCCCGGTATTATGACTATCACCAATAGACGCCAGCCATCACAGCTGCCTCTTTTAAACCAAAGTAGGTGGTTCTAGAAAAAAGAGTGGTTAACTAAGAGTAAAATGTAATACACTCAAATGATGTAAGAAAAAGACAGATATATATTTTGCTATATATTTACCCACCGCTACTTGATACAGAAAATGGAGGAAATTATCCATCTGATTTAGAAATAAATTAATGCATAAATAACAAAGGGAATAAGATCAAATGCCTTTATTGTACATCATAAAATCAGTGTAAACAAAAAGAATTATTTGTAGTCTCTGTCTGAATAGGAATTTTGTTCTGATATGTGATTGAATGTTATGTTCACATAATATTTTAATATGACTGTGCATGTAATAGTTAACATTCAACCAACAAAGTATAATATCCCTGTCTGATAATCTGACTAGAACTCTCTTCTTCTACACTACAGAAAAAGGAGGCCTGGAGGAATATTCCGGTTACTGCACTACCAAACGGAGACCCAACAACGCCCCTCCCTCCTTCCACTCCTCTCAGCACCACCTGCCTTGGGGTGGTGACTACACCCTGGGTGGACGAGGCACGCTCCCCACGCACGCCACCCGCCCTCGGATACCCCACCCCCAGTCTGCCCCCAGCCACACTCCAAACCCCTATCCTCTCGAGCCACCAGAATCGAAGCACAACCAGAACTATGACACGCTTTCCAAGCCACCTCGCAGAGTCAAGTCCACAGACCAGCTCCTTGCCCTCGCTGACGGCAACACGTTGTCCAGGCTCTCTAAGAACCAGCAGCACCAATACTACAAAGCGGCGGCGAAAAACTCCAATGCCCAGAACACCCTGCGCAAGTCTAAGGAGAGGCTGCTGATGTCACCAGATCACCTAGAGGAGGAGGTGGGCGGAGTTGAGTACGGAGGGGGTGGAAGTGGTGTGCCTGGCATGGGCGAGTACACAGGGGGCGGGGCCATGGTACCCACCTTACCTCGCATGGGCCACCAGAAGGCACAATCGCAACAGAATGTCTGTGCCACTCCTTCACTCGACCGTCACCACATGATCAAGATGAACTCGCACCCGACCTCGGGCCGGGAGCAGGAGAGAAACACGGCTGCCATGACTGGCCACCTGGGGGGGGGAGGCGGCGGTGTCGGAGGCGTGGGGTGGAGTGAAATGCAGGGAACAGGGGTCGTCATGGGAACGGGAACGCTAGCCGGACACAGTGCCAGGAGGCTAGCGTTTGCGGCTAAAAGGCAAAACACCATCGAGCAGCTACATTTTATCCCTGGTGGAGGGGGAGGGAGTAGTGGGAGTGGAGTGGCTGGAAACCAGGGGGTTCGGACAGGGAGTAAGAACGAAGTGACTGTGTGAGGCTGGAGGGGGTTGCAAGAGAGGGAGAAAGAAAGAGAGAGAGAGAGAGAGAGAGAGAGAGAAAAAGAGAGAGAGAGAGAGAGAGAGAGAGAGTTAGGGAGAATGAAGGATGCGGTGAAGCTTGAGGGTGTGAGGAGTAGGAAGACGGCTGGAAGATTTGAGGGAGAAAGAGTGAAGCAACGAAAGGAGTGTAAAAGGAGTGGGAGGATGGTAGGAAGAGAGGAAAGGAGCAGAGCAGAGACAGCGAGCAGCAGATGAAGAGACGAGGTACAGAGAACAAGGAGATGAAAGGAAGAATAACAGATGGATGTGTGGAGGGAACCACAGGCAAAACAGAAGCTGTACATACAGAGAGAAGACAACGGTCTTAAAGACAGGGTTGAAGCTTAAAAATTGTTGTTTTTTTCTCTTTGTAAAATTTCAGCCATAATTGCAGTATAATAATTCTGTATGATGATGATAGTCACCTCATTAAATATTAATGTAAACAAATGAATATCATACATGAAGAGACTCAGTAACCTGATGAGGAAGCAGAATTAATGTCACTGTGTCATGTTTTTACTGGATATTTAAAAGTCATAACATTTAATGCCACAAAAGAGCCATATGTTTGAGTAAAATGTCCGATGGAACATTCATCAAAACAAAAAACAAACCAAAAAAAAGGGGGGGGGGGGCTGGAAGAGTGGGCCATATGTTTACCTTAGAAGATCCTTCGGACCAGAGATTACTTACTCCAGAGATTACTTACTCCACTTAGGAACTGCCCTGCTACCGACTAATTTAAGACTGTATTAAATAAACTCTCCAGGATATTTGCAATGGGTTCAATGAGTTAGAGGTAAGAAGACATCCCACAAAATGATGTGATCTATATCACATTCTGGGAAAACAGAGTTTGTTGTTAATCCAAAAACTTACCACAGTAAAAAAAATTAAGTAAATAAACAAATATGAAAGAATCTACAATCTGCCCAGAGATTAAAGGAACCCGGGATTACATCGCCATTAGGAAAACCATAGGATTATTGCCTTTGTCATACACTATAAACTCTTCATCTCATTTTCTGCCATATTTACTCATGGACATAATTTATGAGGACTGCTTTTTTGAAATTAGTTTTGTTGGGATAATGAACAAATCACCTGAAAACATATTCTCAGATTCTGTGTTGACTAAGATAGAACCAATAATTATTTTTCCCTTCAACCTAAATATTCCAAGGAAGGGGTTTGGCAACTTATCTTGTCCTTAAAAGCCATTATGATTGGGCAGCAAAGCCCATCCCAGAGGGACAAAAACAAGAGATATGTCTGACAATCATCAACCTTCTCCACCTGAGACGAACTCCTTATTGATCAGTGGCACTTTGTATGGATTCTGAGCCGACACTTTCTTCAGTGTCCAAGTGCAGGGATTTGTCAAGGACATTTTGCATAAGATAAAGGATGTTGGTCGTGAAAAAGAGGATTTACAACATGTTTCTGTAAGTCTGTGCACATACATGTTTCTGTAAGGCTGTGCACATACATGTTTCTGTAAGGCTGTGCACATACATGTTTCAGTAAGGCTGTGCACATACATGTTTCGTTGTAAGCTCTATGTATCCTGTATGTATCGCCGAAAAGTTCTTAACTGTGTGAATGCCTCAAACTGTTATAAATATGGCTTAGGCAAGAGAACAGCAGTAGAAGTCAGTACAGAAAGAAGAGGTTTGGTAAGCAGTCATTTACATTAATAATAGGGAACACAGTACGCAACAGTGTCACAATAGCTCAGGTGTGTGCAGGTACAAACTCATTTGCTAAGTTGCTGTTGGAACCTACAGTCGTGTGCCAGCACTCTAAAAGCAACGACTCATCAAGGGGAGAGGACAGGTCAGCTCACGCAGTTCAGCTGACATCCAGAAATGAAGAGAATCAAACCCAATATCATAATTAATAACGCTTATCAATATTAAGGGCTATACTACATGTGTGTCAGTGGTACATTGCCTACCTAGTTTATTATTCTTTGAACGGTAATGACAACACTGAAGACAGTAACATTAATGTATATTGACTGAGATTTTAAACCTATGGTAGAAGCAAAAAGACAGTGGAGTATATGATTACACTGGTCTAGCCAACAGGACAGGCTAGCCTATATACCAATTTAGTTCTTATCAGTTCTGTTTTATTTTATTTTATCAACAGGAGAGATTTCATTTATGTTTATTACCCATTTGTTTTTAACATTTTTACACAGTTCACTGCAAGTACGGATAAATATTTCAGAATTAGCGTAGTCAGTTACTTCAAATGTAATTATGTCTCTCAGTCCAAGAGGTTTGGAGTAAACTGCCTACTACTTTGAAAGTATGAATGAAGGAAATTATTCACGGTGTCAGTGGGTTACATAAATTTTTGACAGGAAATAAAATGTATTTTGATTAATTACAAACAAACCTTAGAGACAATCTTCCTACAGACTCTTATACATAAGTGTTTGTTATTGTCATTACTATGACAGTTAATATTATGGTTATTGGTGATATTTATTCTTGCTGTTATGATTACTGATTATCTTCACATTATGATGGTGATATTTTTTCTTCTGTGGTTATAGTGTTAACTTGTTTTTAGATATCTATCTTTCTCATTCAATTATTTGAGAACTATGAGTACAAAATACAAGCACAAACGACACTCATTCTTTACTAATTCTCAGTGCATCCTGATGAGTGCATTCAGACATTCCTTAGTGTGATGTCATAGTGTAACCATCATAAAGAAGCTTGCCAGTGTCATTGTTGCAATGACATCAACAATGGGTTGATATGATGTCATAGTGTGTATGTAAATTAATAATAGGTTGATTTAATACAATTTCAGCTGTTTGAATGTTTATTTCAGGGAATATTAGAATAGCTAAATTAAATTAGCATTTTTGTCTTTAAAAGTCTGTAGCAAATGTCTGTTCAGTTTTGTACTCACAAGCCATAACTATAAGTTTTTATGACATGTTTCAATTACAATGCAAAGAATAAGAAACCATCAGTTGTGCTACTGTAGGCCTACACTTTTTATGGCTAGTACAATCAAATCATATTCAGTGTATGCTATGAAGTCTACACCCCTCTGAAAAAGAGTCACCAAGCAAATGTTCTGCCTTGCACATATGCCTAATTCTATTAAATCGTACAGAATGTATGCTATAAAGGCTATATTCTGAAGGGGTATCCCTTTGCAAAAGAACCATCAAGGAAAGGTTCTTCCTCACACATAACCCTTATGACTAAAAGTGTGATCCCTCAAAATTAGGATACATGCCTTTTTAAGAAGTATGGAAAGCAGTGGAATCAGAATCTACTGACCGAAATAAAAAAAACAATTGAATTATTCAGATGGTAAACCTGTGCAGGCCCACTGCCTTTTTATTGAGGAAGTGTATTTAGGAAACAGAGAGCCTGATGGAATATGTTGAATGTAGAACCAGAAAGGAGTTTTGGTCAAGTCAGTCAAGCTTTAATCTGCAAAAATGTCCAAATCTCACTTTTGTTTTCTTAAGTGCTTTGTTTCATGTATCCCTATTAGGTAACAAATATCAGGCAAATATAACAATTGTGATAATTCCACCTTTGTAAAATAAAGTCAACTGATGAAAATGTTGTCTTTATCTGCCTTATCAGCACACCCATATTAATGCAGTGAATTTCCATACTTGTAAAAATGTGTTGTGTATGTATATATATATAATTTTATATAATATAAATATATACCCCCCCCCCCGATGAGTCCAGGTGAGTAACTACTGCAGTGTACTGTAGTAAGAGAGCACAGATATTATAAGTTGGAGAACACAGCTGCTGATTGGTTTGATCAACTTTGGACCTTCAGAACTAAGGACTGATCATTTCCAGTGACATTTTAACACAAAGAGACAACGCATTAATCGAATACCTTGTTTGTATTGTCAGTTGCTACTATGGCAGCAATGAAACTAGAACACTCAAAGAACTGATCACACTCTTGGAACTGTAGACCCCCATGGAATTAATGTTATCACATCAACTTTTTCTAATATAAACTGGTACCTCCTAATTCAGAAACACTTTTCTGAAGCTGAAACACCATCTAGACGTTCAGAATCACAAACATTTTGCTTGGCAGATAAAGTACATCTGTCCAAAATGTCCTGTTTCTTCTGTTTCTCTGGGAAACTCCTGTGTGCGCGTGCACATATACACAATTAATGTATGCCACTCCACCATATTGTCTTTATTTACTGTCCACTTACATAGAGACTGTGCCAAGAACCAGGCAGCCATTTTGATGCGGACACGGATTTTTCAATTTGAGATGTCAAGGTATAATAAAATGGCCACTGTCTGCTCACATCTTACAGCGACAAAGTATGTCAAATCATGACACAAAGAGTCATCGCAAACCTGAAAAACGCCTTGCGAGGACAATGCCACAGGCATATTTGAGTTAATACACAATGCACTTTCAACGACGTTAGCTTGACAGCTAATCTAGCCTAGCTAGCTGCATCAAAAAGCAACGTATCTGCTCCACGAGCTGCAACGAAGCATGATTTGCCTCTTCTCCTTCAATGCTAGATAGAAATATCTTCAGCGAATAAAAATAGTGATCGAATATGATTTTCGTTAAACAACATTTAAGGTTTTACATTTCAAAAGTGTACTGCCAGACAAAAGAAATTTACCAAGTGACCATAAGCAAACTACGCACATAGACTAACCGGAAGTGTTCCAAAGACCGGAAACGACCGATGTAGAGTGTTCACACGTCATTCGTTCCTTTCTAAAAACCAACATAGACAGTCCAAAATATTTTAGCCGACACAAAAAAAAATAAAAAATGCATCGGGTGAAATAAGGGTTGGTGTAGTTTAAAATAGGACAAATCTATTCTAACCATATTTAGTTATTAATATAATGGACAAAAGCTGTTGTGTGGACGCAGCAGGGTTGCAGTGAAAATAAGGTTTACTTGCTAGCTAGCTAACTAGCTAACGATTCGAAAACAGCAAGCAGAACAAGGGGCATATGAGCCAGAGGCACAGGGAGAGAGTAACAGGCCCCGTTCAACTCTTGTCCAGTCTAAAAGATGGATGCATAGGTAAAAAGGCCTGCTTTGTTGTTTCGACTTTGATTTCGTTATAATGCATTTACTATCAAAGTTTTAACGACGTGTTGCTCCTATATTGCCAGGCTTGCAGATGTTAGGTCGAGCATCACGTAGCTACAGATGACATAGCAAGCAAGATATGTGCCTTTGCTAGCCGAATATATGGTATTAGCCAGCTGTTTTGCATGCTAGCGACGCGGTAAATGTAGCTCCATCTTTTAGTGTGGCATATGTGTAATTTCTTTTATTACGTTTCTTAGTAGTATCGTCATATTTGTTGGCGCTCATTTCATATCTGACGATTTCCATCGCTACCTGGAGCGCGTCCAAATGGACATTTTCCTTTTGTGACACGCAGTGCTATCAGCAGATGTAATAATTACTTCAAATTCACCTCTCCCCCTGACGATTCGCATGGTCCACTCAGCATCATTTTTCTTTAGGTAGCGTAGCTGGATAATGCCAGGAGCTCGTGGCATAGATACAGAGGGAAATTTGATGTACGAGAACATTTACAACTTTTAAAAATATTTTTACTTATTGTTCTTCCGTTCGGAATTTAGATGTGATAAAAGTGTATTTTAATCACTTTGCATATTAGACAATTGCTTATGACGTTCGTTAAATGGATTAATCAAACGCTCTAAGATGATGAGGGTTATCAGTGTTAGCGAATGTTTTTTTTTTTTTTTTGGAAATCAGGCTTAAATTTAAGTAACATTGTATTCGCTATATAGGCCTGTAATATATATTATATTCTGAGAAATAAGAAAATCAAGTTTTAGATTATTATAAGCATTCTCTACATTAAAGATTTATTGTTAAACAGTTGTTTTACATATTTCTTATGTTTTATGTTCAATAACAGTTATAGGATGCACCTTTATAGAATAAGTATGTAATACACAGTAAAGTAAAATGTAATAACTTAGTTTGTAACTCAGCAGCCAATTTGTGTACAGTTCCAAAAAAGTAATTAGATTTATTACAAATGTTATAATGAATATTTACTTATATGGGTTTATAAATGTCCTAAATCATAGTAAATGATTCACAGCTGATTTTACAAGATCACAATGTGTGTTTATGTATGTTTTTATTAGATTGCTTCCAGTGTTGTAACACCTTGGCTTGTATGTGAAATGGGTTCATTTCACAGATTTTCTCCTTTTCTGTCTCACAGTGAGAAGAGGAGTGGCATGGAGAAACTTCCCATGCCTATAAGAGTAAAGAAGGAAGATATTTATTTTGACATTGAAAAAATGACAGGCATATTTGCCAAAACATGGAAAGTGAGTTGTATGTTCCACGGCCTACATGGATTAAACATTAACAGTCCCTGACTGTAATGAACCCAACACACAGCACTTGGAATAATCCATCTTTTATCTAGGATGACCATGAACTCAAGAATGTAACCAAGCAAGTAAAAATAGCTAGTGAACTAGGTTTTGTCTGAAAAAGAGTGAACATATAGCACTTAAAAGTGCCTCTCTCAAAATGTGAACATGAAACATTACATATATTCTATCCACTGATGTTACATAAAAGACCAGTTCTATTGTATTGACACTGAAGAGGAACTGACCAATGTGCAATTCAAGGAAAACGTTGACTAAGCCTTATAATCAGAAAATAAAAAGTGAGCCAACAAAACTGTTTTAAAGACTTAGAAATAAAACGTAACCTTTCAGTTGTGTGTTTCAGAGCTGGAATATCACAGACAATATAAAAAACGTTATTGTGCCTCTCAACTTCTGCTTGGCGCAACTGATTTTAATGTTGGAGCAGCTGGTGGTTGTCGTCTAACAAGAAAAACAGTCCAAATCAGGCCATGTGCACGGGTGGGCTGGAATAGGTTAGAGAAGCAACAGTGTTTCCTCTACAGGTTGCACTTGTCGTTGTCGCACCTCATCTGGTCATTTCAGATGAACTGATATTACTGCTCCTTGAGCAGAAGGTGTTGCCACAGCACACCCATGTTTCAGTGACTGGGAAATGTTCCAATTTGGAAAATACAATGTGGACATCATAGAGATGCTGAGTGGTCACCAAGCCCATCAGTTCAAAGGTCTTGGATTGGAGCGACAACTACAACACCAGCAGCAAGTGCAGCTTCACCAGCACCAGCTGCAGCAGCAGCAGCAACAACAGGTAGAAACGTCCGGGGCTATTTTATCTGGACTTGGCTTGGGCCCACTGCAAGGATCTAGAACCAGTGCCTTTTCTGATTCGGCATCAATCTTCGCAAAAATGAGTGCACCTCCTCCACCTCTACAACAGCAGTCGCTGTCTTCATCCTCACAGAGTTCAAGGAAGTCGAGTAAAATGTCTGGAAGCAGCAGTGGAGGAAGTCATGTGAGTGGCTATCCTCAGTTTCTGCGCTCGTTTCATCCCACGGAGGCGGCCCTGGCACAAGATCAGCTCCACCCAGGAGTTGGACGATTTGACCATTTTCCAGGCAGTAGTGGAGGTGGAGGAAGTGCAGGAGGAATTGGGGGGCTAGTCTCATCTGTTCCACCACCACCTCCCCCATTACATCCAGGCCTTTCTGTCCCTCAGGCATCCCCAGGACCGTCCTCTTCTTCCCCATCTCCTTCAAGTTCTGTTTCCAGCTCTAACAACCCTCCTAGCAGTAGTGCAGTAACTTCCCTAGGTCACCAATTGGCAGGTCCTCCATCCGATGCACGGAGCTTGCATCAACAGTTCAGCTGCATGCTAGCAGCTAATCAGTATTTTCTTTCTGGAGTGCCAGCTAATTCCAGCTTGGAGCAGTTTTTGGTCCAGCAAGGCAGCCACAACCACCTTGGCCTTGGCCTCAGCCAAACTGGGAGTGAATCAAGTTCTGGCCTTGCTCCACCACCTGCCCTCCACTCCTCACATACACATAGCCACTCAGCTAGCTTACCACAACCACAGCAAACTGCACCACAGCAGCAGCAGCAGCTGCCACCTCACACTCTGTCTCACCCGCATCCACATCCGCATCACCCTCTTCATTCCTCATCTCAGCCTTCCTCATTAAGCAGTTTTGACTTTCAAGGTATCCCTGTCCTCTCTTCAAACCAGCTAGCCTCTCTGATGCAACAGGAAGCTGGTTTACCTCTTCCTCTGCCTCTACACCTCTCCCTCTCCAAGGATGAAGGGAAAGGAGACAGTGCAGCAAGTGGAATTGGAGGAGGAAGGAGAAAGAAAGCAATGGCTGGCTACTTGCCTCAACGGAAAGCTGACAACAGCAGCACCAATAACAGCAGCAGTAACAGTCACAGCTCTGCAAATCCTAATCCCAGCAACAGTAGCACCTCAGGCGGTCTCAGCCAAGATAACTCATCCAGCCTTGGTGGAGGGGGGCCTGTTGTTATGTCGGGTATTGGTAGAGATCCTCCTCCCCACTTAACACCTTCGTCTTCCTCTTCCGTGGTATCATCATCTTCATCCTCTGCTTCCTCTTCTACGTCTGCGTCAGTCTTGGTGACAAACAGTTCTAAAGCTGGTAACCATGGCTCCATGCCCCCTCCGTCATCACAGCCCGAACCAGAAGCGCTTTACCATTGCGGAGAGTGTGGGAAAACCTTCACGCACCTCTCCAGTCTGCGCAGACACTTGCGGTGTCACGAGATGACCACAGCAGGTACCGCAGGTACTAGAAGCAGCATAGTGAACCCTGTACTGCATCCTGCGGATCCTAGTATTCCGCACTCAACCCAAGATAGTTCAGCGTCTTCATCGTGCCACAGTCCCGACAAGACTTTCCAATGCTCAGATTGTGGCAAAGGATTTAAGAAAAAGGGGCACCTCCTCCAACATGGCGTGATTCACTCTGGTGCACGGCCATACGCCTGCACTACCTGCAGCCGTGCGTTTAACCGGCGTGAATCCCTTACACGCCATGAAAAGATTCACGAGGAGAAACCTTTCCGTTGTCCGGCGTGTGGCCGCTGCTTCCGTGAGAGCACGTCGTTACTGAACCATGCTGCCTCAGGCACCTGTGGCAAGTCAGGGAGAGGCCCGAGGCAGAAGAGTGACAGTACCAGCTCTGTAGTCGGTGGCAAGAGCAATAAAACAGGGGCTTCCAGTGATGGAATGGTAACTAGTGCTGTGGGTGAGTAAAAATGCACATTTTTCAGGATTGAATTGAATACATTTATGAACCAGTTGAATTTCTGATGTGTACCTTGCTAGGACGACATTTCAGTATGCAGTATTAATACTGTTTGATTTGTTATGCAGTGTCTTACCGGAGTGACGGTTACAATGAGAACTACAAAGACCAGCGCTCCCAAGGCAACCTGTACTCTGGATCATCCTCATGTGGTGGAGGCATAGGAGGGACACCACTTAGAAAGGCACCATTAGCCCCCACTCTGCACCCACACCCACAGAGCCAGAACCAACAGCATCATCATCAGCAGCCACATCTACCCCTTTCCTCACTGCTTGATGACTCTGAAGATGATGTTACAAGCTCTGTTAATAATGCTATTTCTGCTATCACTGCTGCAGCAGCAAATTGCATGAGTAGCGATCTTAACAGTAGTGGGAGTCGTGGAGATGACAGAAGGGATATCATTGGGGGACTCCTTGGAGGTCTTGGCCTAGGCCCACTAAGCTCACCTGGAGGTCCATCTTCAACGTCTGGGATGGATAAATCATATAGGGGTGGTGCAAACCAGGATGCCTTGACTTCCAGCCAACAACCAAATCAACAGACACCGGGCGGAAAACCTAAGCGTCCTCGTAAACCTCGTAAAAAGAAGGAACCTGGCGCAGCAGGTGTAGAAGCCCCAAAAAGACGACAGTCCTCTCACAGAACAGGAATTGGAGATGTTCGACCATACTTGTGCAGCATTTGTGGACGGGGATTTGCAAGAAGAGAAACCTTAAGAAGGCATGACCGAATACACACTGGAGAAAAGCCTCACCACTGTACAGTGTGTGGCAAATACTTTAGAGAGGCATTTCACCTCAGTAAACACCATACAGTGCATTCTGGTGAGAAGAACTACAAATGTGTCCTTTGTGGAAAGGACTTTGGATATGCCCAGAGTCTTAAAAGACATGGAAAGCTACACCAGAAAGGAGAAATGGAAGAAGTTCCAACAACACCTGGAGGGGAAAACCTTAACAGTTATCCAGCCCCTGGTGGGAGCATGATTCAAGGTGGTCAAGGTAACTCTTCTTCATTCTACTCATACCAACAAGACGTCAAACCCCAAGGGCCAAATCCTCAGCCTCCTCCCAGACTCTACACATGTGCTATATGTTGGAAGTCCTTCCGCCATCACTTCCACCTTACAGCACATCATCAAACAGTGCATGAAGGAGGTGGTGACAAGCTGTTTTCTTGCGAAGTTTGTGGAAAGGCTTTTGCATATTCTAACAGCCTAACAAGACACAGGCTGTCTCAGCATGGTTTAACACGTACTGGTCAAGGAGGACCTCAAGGCAGCGCTAGTGTCACTGGAGAAGACAGCAGTGTTGGTGGCTCAGTTTCCGAGAGTGAAGCTGCCACAAATGCTTTGCTCCAGCTTGCACCGGCTGGAGGAAACCAAGGAGACCAGCAGTCTCACGGTGGAGTTCTTCACAGTCATCAGCAGGCTCCACCCCAGCCACAAGCTGGGTACTCGCCCCTGTTCTATGTACCTGAGGCCAGTACATCTCTCCCCTCCTCTTCCAACACCACGTCTTACCCCCAGCCTCTACCTCCAAGTTCCTCCATAACATCCCTCAATCATCAGCACACAGGAGTGAAAGGGGAGCCCGTGTATCAGCCTGCCCATAGACATACACTCAACCCAAACCTACCAGTACACTCACTGGTACTGCCTCCACCTGAACATCAGCACCACCCTCACCAGCATCCGGCAGATGTCCAGACGCACCACCACCACAGTTTCCACAACGAGGACGACCTGAGGCGCCGTAAGAAAAAAAAAAAAAGACGGGAGAGGAGAGAGAAGATAGGCTACGAATGGACCCTGATCCAAAGAATGGACAGAGAGCGGATGGATCTCTCAGCTGGAGAAAGGAAGGAAAATGAAAGGAGGAAACTTCAGAGGAGAAGGAGGAGAGCGATTCGTCGAAGACAACGTAAAATTAGGAAAAAAATGGCTATGCTAATGAGGATTCGACGAGGGGGTGGAGGAAGCGGTGTTGTGTGTGAACTGGGTCCTCCAGCAGGACTTGAGCTGTATAGACTGTTCTCTTTGCAAGTCCCTCTCAAACGATTCCCATGTCCCTTCTGTTTTCTGACGGCATTTTCACGACGAGCAGCACTTATGGTGCATATAGCAGCTCGGCACGGTCCCAGAGTCATTTACCCTCCAGATCGACTGAGGTGTCCGGTTTGTGGGAAGCAGTCTCGCAGATTCCTCTCAGCCCTCATTCACAGGAGCTCTCATTTATCCAATCGAGCGTTTTCTTGCAAATGCTGTCCCTCTCGTTTCTGGAACGCAGCGCTCCTCACAAGACACAAGAGAACTTGTCAGGGAAAACTGTCAGAATTGAGACAAAGTAGAGCGCTTTGTCTGAAATTGACAACAGGAAAAATGTCCAAGAGGGGGGAGGGCAAAGGGAATATCTCAACCCTGCAAATAGAATACAGTCACTGAGTGCCCTTCATTAAACATGAAGACTGATGTGTGGTAGAAAGGGATATTGAATTTTGCATGACAAGAATAGAGACTAATCTGACTTGGTTATCTGGGCCCTCAGAAAGTCTTTTGAGTGCTTATTCTTTTCTCTTTCGTTATCCACAGATTCCTCTCATAAACTGAACTTACAAATTAAACCTCAAGCAAACTTAGAAATGCATTGCAAATATCTTTTATAAAGATATCAACCTCCCTCTCTTAGTTACCCCATCCAATCTTCAAAATGATACTACACCCCTGTGTTCATAAAAAAAAAAAACACTTTGGCTCCTTGGCTGACATTAGGTGAATTTATAGTAATTTTACTAATACAGTACTTTCCCCTAACAGTAATGCTTACTGTACTTCAGCAGATACTCTGTAGGATTATTCTGTCTCTGGTATGTATAATGTGTAGTTGATGTTCACTTAGAGCAAGTGTGGGGATGTGAGATCTGTAGTATAAAAACCCATTACTAGCATAAGGAGAAAAGAACGATGCTGTAAGAAGATCAGTGTTTTGTTTAAATCCATGCATGTTGAACACTGGTCTTAATGTGTTGGATGAGTGTTGAGATTGTGAACTTTTATCAGAAGGGTTACATGGTGAATACAATTTGAATTGTATAAAATCAGATCGGAAAAAAAAACTATCCCAGAATAAGCTTTATGTCTTCGTCTCCATGCTAGTGATCGTAGTGACTGATCAAGAGATCAGAGAGAGATGTATCATCAGGCTGGTGCAATGTCTGTGTTGAATCTTTGCAATGAAAACTAGCATGAAGAAAGAAGAAACAGCACTTAAATTGGAAAAGGCTTTTCCTAGATAATCAGTACTAAGTATTATATCCAGCCCTGCTCTTTGGGAGCTACTCTGACCTGAGAGTTCCGATGAAACTGCACTGTCTGGCTCCTAGAGCACGACAAGATTTACAAAGACAATTTGGGGTGGAACTAAACTCTGCAGGAGAGTGACTCTTCAGGAACACGTTTGGAGATACCCAAATAAAAATAGAATTCCAGGATCGAATTTCAGTAGAATGAGGTGATACGGCCTCTTGGTATTTCTATTTCACCTGTTAGCACAGTGAAGCTTTTATATAGAGTCTAAGTTAGAAATAGAATGCAACACGTGTACTGTAATGTAAATTGTGTCAATATTTTATTATTGTTATGATTTTTTTAAACAAAGGTCAAATATGTTTTTATCATAGCTACACTGCAGATAGTTAGGGAAAGATAGTGAAAGTCACTTTAGATCTGATCTTGATTAATGTATTAATGTGTCTGACACAGTCTGTCAACTTGCCAACTATGAACGTGTCCCTTAACCCTTTCTCACCGTTTCTTATGTAGAAATGCCATAACTACACATAGTTATTCTTATGTAGAAATGCCATAACTACACATAGCTCATCTTTTTTTTCTTGAGAATAAGTAATAAGTACATTTCTATCACTTTATTTACCTATGATAAACTGGTTGTTGATGATACCCAAGCATTTAATAAAATTGTACAAGCGTATGCCTTTGGTTTTTCTTCTATTACAATGCAAAAAATGGTCTTTTGTCAAAACGAGTCACCATTACCATTGATTTTGCTTCTTGCCCCTAGGCCAGGTTCTGTACTTTATACTAGCAATAGAAATGAATGTACCTCAATTAAAGGGAGAACGAGTGTCTCCAAACAGGAACCCCAAGGGAGTAAATATCAGCTATGATGTGCCTGATGGTTGCCACGGTAACAGTTACTCATTTTTGATTGAGTACGGCTGATATAAATGCAGGACAGATCTGTTTGCGCTTGCTACGAACAGTACAAGACAAGCGTTTCAGACAATCTGTCAGAACGTCCATTTTGCTCCTAATGCATTATGTTTAATTGAGCTTTTTTGCATTGTACCCATGGAAGAAAATGAAATGAAAACGCAACGGAGTTGGTAGCATCACTGAAATCAATTTATTGGACTGCTGCCAGTATTTCCGCCTACAACTAAAACGCTATTTTCTGGCTCAGTTTACGAACGTAACCCCTTAAAAGCAGCTCTGAGCCAGAATCTCAAGAGAGCAATTGTTTATTTTCACCACAAGGTGGCAGCAGGGGATTTCCCTAAAAAAAAACCTTTCCTTGTATTTCCTATAGGGGAAATCAGTATGGAAGGCTACATTGTAATTTTGACGCAGAAGTGTTTACTTAGACATTTATTCTATTGATTAGTTCCCAAAATACAAGTTCATTCAGTCAGGGAGACATGGAATCTCGGGGTTGGAATAGGGCCCTTGTCAACAGTGGGAGGTATGACCGTCACATGGATTTAACACCGATAGTGGGTGAGGGAAAGGGAAAGTTGAATGTGCGCTTCTCGTGAATGCGCGAAGGGAACATAAATATCTGTCTTGGTTGATTATGTGGCAGAGAAAGACATTCTTCATTTGATAGAAATAACGGACAAGTGCAAACTGCACTCCTCTGTACAATCTGTACGCTAATTCCTGCGATAAACCAGGGAAGGGTGTCATTGCACTGAATCAGCCCAAGAAACTACCACGAATAGCACCTTTTACTTGTTACCTATTCAGTTAGATTAGATGTGACCTTTTGCCCATAGCACTACTCCTTAAGCTATAACCTTAACCTTAATTATATTTTTAAATGGTAATTACATTTTACAAATTGATCATAAGGATTACTGTTTTTGAAGGTAGTCGCTGTTTATGAAAAATGAAGTATATACATTACAAAATATTTACTTCCAGTATAATGAATTTAAATTTAAATGCATTTAAATCACCTAAGGATTGTGAGTTCAATCCTCGGAAAGCTTCTATTTAAATCTATTTGGGAGACACGCGCCACCATTTCTGTTACTCAGGTGCTATGTAGTCTCACGCGGCAGTAGCGGGGGGGGGGGTTGTGGGTGGGACTGGACGTTCTACTGTAACCAATGCACGGATCCGAGGGGCGGTGGCCCTATTTTTCTTAACCAATTGCTGTGAGATCGACGTCAGGCCCGGTAGCTCCCGCGCGTGCTATGGCCACGTGCATTATAAAGCGCTCCTGTGTTTTTAAGAGACAACGTGCAGAGGCCTACTCTTGTCACCCCAAAACCGTCTGGCGCGCTCACGTTTTCAAGGGATTACCAGCCAAGTGAAAAGAGCGCGCGTTTGCTGAGCCTTTATTTCCTTTAACGAATTTATGAAGATATTTTTAAAGTGCCACTTTAAAAAAATTATTGCAGATAGTTCCAATGTAGTTCCAATGAAGATTATTTAAAAACACAGCTTTATTTAAAAAGAACTGCCCTAAGAATAATCCAGTCTCATCTCATATTTATATCAAATGATCATTACCTACATTATTTTACAGCTTGCACTGAAATCAAGGTGCGATTAATTATTGATTAAATGGTTTTGATCATTTATGCGCACCCAGTGAGTCTGCCTGTCAAGAGGAGGTGTGTCATTAATATTAATCAGATAAAATCCACTGTACTAACTCGAGCCTTTACTCGCGAGAGAGGTGACATCACGTGACTTATCCGGGTTCGTTCCAGCTGAGCGAGGAGCTCACGTGCTTCAACACTTACAGAAAGAAGCGATCGGAGGAGGGGGTAAGCGCGAGAGAAAAAAGCGATAGCGCGATGGGGGAAAAAAAACACCGTAACATCCAACCAATCGCACTGCGCAGCTGCAGCTGTCTCGTGTACAGTTTTCACGTTTTGTTTTTCGTTTGTTATTTTTGGCACGATGTTGTTTTCATTATTTAGTTAACGTGTATTCGTGCTATTATTTAGTTAACGTGTATTCGTGCTGTTATTTTCCCCCTCGCTGGAATCCTCATTCGTTCTTTTCCTATTACCAACTTTTTTCCCCCTGCAATTTTTGCATGACCTGAATGACTATATCTGACAGGCTGTTTGGTCTATGGACATACGCCGCCGAATTATTTTGATTTTCAAAGTTTGTGCTGACGAAGACATATCTGCAACTTCGGAGTAAGTAGAAGTCATTTTACCGAGTGGACTACCACCTCATGCATGCAGAATGACACTCTGCGTCTGAGGTCTTACATATCGAGAAGCCCGAAGGTAAATTCTACTATTACGAGTATCACCGAGTGTCGACTGTAGCCCGTGCTTAGCTCTAGTAGGCTATGATCATCAGTGTTTGGCTTAAACACAGAGAATGTTCATATTTATTAGGCAATATATGAAGTTATGTGAAAATCGATTGCTAATGTTGCCTAATTTTGGTACATTCTTGTTTACGTGTAGTCTGTTAGTTATATAGTCAGTAATCTATTATGAACCGGTTAGAACTTACATTGCAGTTGTTTTCACCGTTATGCGTCATGTGATTTTTTTTGACGTCTGTTCATTGAGTAGTAGGGAAGTCCGTCAAACACTGAGCGCTCACCATAAGTTCGGACGCTGGATGATGGCCGGGCCGCTTTCACAACTCCTTCCCCCGGACCTGCCCACTGCCGGAGCTAGCCCGCAGTTTGGGAGCACTAGCCAGACAGGCGGCTCGTTGAGCGGCGGACACATACACTCCGTGACTAACCTTAAATCCCTACTGCAGTTTCCAGTGAAGGCTGACCAGCGATTCAAAGGCTGCTGTGAAATGAAGGGTGAGGACGCACGTTGGCTTCACTGCATCTTTGCAACAGGAGACATGACGTTGAGCCACTGTTTAACAGAATAGTTATTTGAAGTTTATCCGAGTTGTGTTTTATGCCCACTGTCTGTAACTATATCCAAACACAAGCACTGTCATTGCCACTGGATTTTTCTTGTGGTCAGTCACTTGAAGGGCCCTTGGGAGCACTTGCCTGACCTTTTTACTTTGTTTGTTAAATTTAGATTGAATCTAAATGCAAAGTAAACATAGACCCATTTGAAGTATCATCATGCCTTCGAAGTGCTTATACACTTTGAATAGATATTCACAAAAAAACACACTGATGTAAAAGAGGGCAGACATGGCTAAATATTGCACTATGAAAATAGCTTGCAGAGAAATGTATTACAAAAAGTGCTGTAAATCTAAGTGTGGTGTGGCATGGGTGTATGTTACACGGGTGTGAACGTGGGCCTGCGAGGGTGGAGGTGAGTGGGGTTTGTAGGGAGGAGGTGTTCAGGTGAGTGGGTTTGTAGGGAGGAGGTGTTCAGGTGAGTGGGGTTTGTAGGGAGGAGGTGTTCAGGTGAGTGGGTTTGTAGGGAGGAGGTGTTCAGGTGAGTGGGTTTGTAGGGAGGAGGTGTTCAGGTGTACCCCACGTTAAAGCTGAGCACAAGTGATAACAGACATCTTGAAAATGGGTCAGATTCATGAGTTTGATTTGGCATTATACCCACAAAAGGCTTTGAGATGCTGAATTTTACAGTTGTTGAAATAATTAAAAAGAAATGGTAGGTAAAATACAGATATTTTTATAGAGACAGTCACTGTTGGGCTTTGCAAAATGAAAACCCGATTTGATGGTGGTTGACAAGAGGTGTAAAGTGGTACCATGCACTGTGCATTCACATGTATACTACTGGAGATCACATATCTGATTCACTAAAGCTGTAAGCCTTTATTAAGTGACTACAGAAACCTAATTTCATTTACTTTGTATTTGGATGTTCTAGTAGCTGTGAAACCAACTCAGAATCATCTGTCAGCAAATACAGCTTACAAATGTATGATGAGTATGAGACACATGTAAGAACAGATATATCTCACTGTGGGGGTGTCTGATATGTGTCTGAAGGCGTTAGGTTAGTTTGATCTCTGGTCACACACAAATGATTTCAGTTCATGGCTTAGTGGATGTTGAACGTATTAAAAGCAGTTTCAAATGTCCCTGACTGAGGGCTGAGGGCTGAGGGCCTCCAGCACTCCACAGTCAGGCAGATAGTTTACAAATGGAAGAAATTCAGCACTGTTGCTACTCTCCCTAGGAATGCATGACCTACAAAGCTGAGAGCAAGGGCATGCAGAGTCCTCGAACAAGAGAGTAAAACTCTGGGATGCCTGCTAAGGACGTGCTAGCATCTCATGCACTTGGTAATGTCTGTGTTCATAAGTGTAAACGCAAGAAATACACAGAACAAGAGTGGGGTTGATGGGAAGTAACCATAGAGGAAACTACTTATCTCCAGCAACAATGAAAAAAGTTTGCTAAAGACCTGCTGAATGTTTTGCAGCTCTGGAGCAATGGTCTACAATGGAACATTTTGGTAGATGTATGTAGAGAAAAGTCCTAATCTCAGTTCCTTTGAATTGCCATGGCTTGATCTGAAGAAAGCTGCTCCAACTGAACACCTTCTGCAGTAGCTAATCAGGCCCAGACCCAAACCCAGGCCCAGACCCAAACCCAGACCCAGACCCAAACCCAGGCTTAGGCCTGATCCGCTATTGTAGAAGGTGTTTGGTTGAAGTTGAGGATCAGCTTCTACAGAAGGTGTTTGGTTGAGGTTGAGGATCAGCTTCTACAGAAGGTGTTTGGTTGAGGTTGAGGATCAGCTTCTACAGAAGGTGTTTGGTTGAGGTTGAGGATCAGCTTCTACAGAAGGTGTTTGGTTGAGGCTGCTTCCAATTAAGTAGGTTTCTCTGTTTACGGGGGCATCCTGTTTATGACCATGAATGTTTAAGTCATTTAGTTCAGTGAAGACTGGTGCTGGTAGGTGTTGTTTGTTACATTTGAAGATCAGATCACATTTTAGGAGCCATTCATGCAGACATCCAATTTATTTCAACACAAAATAAATGTACACAACACAATTTATTTTCAAACCTCTCACAACATAAAAATGAAGCATTGAAGTGTAAAGTGAAAAACATTTTAGAATTGTTTCTACTTTGTAAAGTATAAAGTACATTTGTAGTACTATTACCATGCAATTAGTGTTCTATTACTGTTATTTATATTGATGATGGCTTGCTGCCTTCATAAAAAGAACAGTTGGTCAAATATGTGTTGACCAAACAGTGTGTGTGTGTGTGTGTGTGTGTGTGTGTGTGTGTTTGTTGGCACTGTAGAGCTCTCATGAAAGGATATGAAGGTTACCTGGAGGTGTACTTCTGTTAATAAACTGCAGAGGTAGTTGGTCATATAAAATACTGTAAGGTTTAAAACTGGGGTAGTTTGTCTTTAAATGTTAAGCATTCTGAAAATGAAACTCAAACATTTTTCCTTGTTAATGACTGAACAAGTATTGCACATAAATTAAAGTTATCATTGATTTTGGAAGTTAAAATACAGTAGTAAATCTGTTGGGTTGAAAATTGCATTTTTGCAAAAAAAAAAAAAAAAAATGTAGTAGAACTGTACAGGTGGTGTTTAATACCTGAACATGTAGTAGAGCTGTACAGGTGGTGTTTAATACCTGAACGTGTAGTAGAACTGTACAGGTGGTGTTTAATACCTGAACGTGTAGTAGAGCTGTACAGGTGGTGTTTAATACCTGAACGTGTAGTAGAACTGTACAGGTGGTGTTTAATACCTGAACGTGTAGTAGAGCTGTACAGGTGGTGTTTAATACCTGAACGTGTAATAGAGCTGTACAGGTGGTGTTTAATACCTGAACGTGTAGTAGAGCTGTACAGGTGGTGTTTAATACCTGAACGTGTA
>JAOYMR010000007.1:3255594-3266618 GCA_025802075.1 Tenebrosternarchus preto | reverse complement strand
AGAGGGCGGGGAAAGGGGGTGGGGAGAGGGCGGGGAAAGGGGGTGTCTGTGCGCATGTGCATGTCGACTGGAGTGCAGAGGAGATAAACTGAGAAGCAGCATCTCGGTCTGAATTACTGTTCTTCTATTAAATATTGGTAAACCTTTTTAGAGATGCTGATCTAGAGATTACATGCAGTGGAGATTAATTATTTATTAATTTTTTTATTGAATATCTATGTAGATTTTTTATCTGTGTTTTAATCTGCTAATCAGATTCATCCATTTAATCTTTTAGATGTTTTATTTTATTTATTGTTTCACTACTTTGGATGAATGACCTGATTATGGTGAACTTCACAGCTGATCACACATAACAGTGGTAATGGTAGGGAATTCATGTAAACAATATGATCAAGAAGTGTGGTTCAAGAGATCTGTAGGACTGTGCAAATGAATGAGGTTTGATTAAAGTGTAACAGAACCTACTGTTACCGTCTAAGTACTCATTAGGAGTGTGTTTGTTGGTGTGGGAGTGAGAGAGTGAGAGAGTGTGAGGAACAGATAAAAAGAAACAAAATTTTACTTTATATTTAGAGTGGGAATGTGTGAGGGCTGTACTTATTGTAAAAATTATTGTGTTTTGTGTTTGTATTACAACACATTTGAAGGTATGTATATTTGAAGAACACCAAATTAATGGAGACACGTCTGTTCTGTGCAGTTCTGTAGAGTTTGATATGAGGAGATGGAGTTATGTAAGTTTTTACCCTCTAGCAGGTAAATTTTTTCGGTGTTCATCCAGCAGTTCATCCAAACATCCCTGGAGAGATCTAGAAATACTTCAGTCAGGCCTTTTGCACTTCAGTTCAGTTCAGTTATCGTGTCTGAATTGTGTATGAAATTGTGTATGAAATTTAAATATGATGGTTTGAGCACACAAACTGTCTTAAGATATTTATGCAGAAGATGCAGAGCAGCAGATATTGTATAATTGGAGTTAATGGGTTTAATATTTTGCCTTTTTTGACCAGTTGGTGCCCCCTGGTGGGACTTTTTAGAACTGCAACAATAAACTTGCACAACTAGTTCTCAGAGAGGAACTGACTTTAAGAGGGGGACACTGTCTTTAGTTTTTCTGTTTCTTGGATACTTGAAGCGTGTATGTCCAGTCTGGGCTAATGGACCTAGATATGGATTCTTTTAGTTTCACAGCGTCCCACTTCGCTCCTGGCCCGAGCACACGCATGCAACAACAGAAACAGTGGAGAAGATACATCGCTGACCGTCCGTCCTCTCCTCACATCCTCAGGCACCCCGGAGGCCTCGGCTCCACCCTCTGCCACCTCGCGGCCGCCGCTCGCGGCCCCGTCCGGGGCCCCCGTCGCCGCGGGCGACCTGCTGGCGCCGTTCGACCCCGATCCGCCCGACCCGACCCAGTCGAGCATCCCGGCCCGGGAGACGCTTGACCTGCGGCGCCACTGCTTCAGCGAGGGAGACCTTCGACCGCAGCCCATGGCGAAAAAGGCCCGCAAGACCCTGGTGCCTGACAGTCTGAAGGTACGTCTCAAACGTCTGTGGTAGTGTGGAGGCAGGCTGCCGGTACCCACAAATGACTTTCGTATTTATTGACAAATTCCCCATGTAACCACTGTCATTCAGTGTTTTGTTAGCTAGGTGAGCTGTAATTATAGCTCGCAAGTCTCAACAGGTTCAAGGAAGCCGTCTGCTCACGTTTACCTACTGTTGTATCGCTGCTCAGGAGATTTACTTCACGTGATATTTTAGGTTCTGTTCACTTTAACTCGAGGTAACGGTGGTGGAGCACTGCTCATGCATGGTGACTGTACACAGAGCTTTGTTGGGTAAATGGACCATCATCTCTCACCTGCTCTCTTTCATCCTGAAACACAGCTGAATTTAAAGAAGCTGATAATGTTTTTAAATTTAAAAGTTTTTCAATGGTTATTATCCATGTTATGAAGTAGTCATTATTCCTACAGCTATTGGCCTGGATGTTTAAACATGACCATCTCTATCATGGAGACCTGCTCTGTGGAGCCTTAACTGGGTTATTCACAGACTGCAAAGCACTTAGATTTTTTTCTCATGAGCTGAACTTTGTATTAAAAAAATAATAAATAAACCTTTCATAAAAAATTACTTATGCCATCTTTAAAGAGTCTGCAGTGTAAACAGTGGAGGTGTGTGGTAGGTGTGGGCTGATGGTGTGGCATAGCTGCATGAGCTGTAGGGTGTTGTTGGAACCACAGCTCCAACCGCCCAACCACAGCTGAGCTTTGCAGAGACACCGGCTGGAGACACCACTTCCACATGTTTGGGGGGGAGGGGGTACTTTCTTTTTTTAGAGAGGCTTCTAACTGTGACTCTTCACCTACCACTGTACATACTTCACCCGCTGTTTATACAGACGCCCAAACACACACACACACACACACACTCACCTCTATACCTCTACATCTCTTGTCATCTGTTTCTCCACCTGTGTGTGAGTCTCCCTGCCCCCCCCACACACACACACACCTCCCCTTCTCCCCTTCTCTCCCCTTCTCTCCCTCTCCAGGACGAGAAATACTGGAGTCGGCGTTCAAAGAACAACGAGGCAGCAAAGCGCTCACGTGACGCTCGGCGGCTGAAGGAGAACCAGATCTCTGTTCGCGCGGCGTTCCTGGAGCGGGAGAACGCAGCACTGCGGCAGGAAGTGGCTGACATGCGCAAGGAGCTCGGCCGCTGCCGAAACATCCTGCACAAGTACGAGAGTCGCCACGGCGACCAGTGAGGAAGAGCAGGGTGCGAGGAGGAGGGACGGAGGGGAGGGGGAGAGGAGCAGGTGGCGGAACACGTGGAAGGACAATGGCCGTGAGCCAGTGCGCTCAGAGAGAGAGACTGGAGGGAGGGTTGTGGATGAGCAGAGAGAGACTAGAGGGAGGGTTGAGGACGAGGAGAGAGACTAGAGGGAGGGTTGTGGATGAGGAGAGAGACTGGAGGGAGGGTTGAGGATGGGGAGAGAGACTGGACAGAGGGTTGTGGATGGGGAGAGAGAGACTGGACGGAGGGTTGTGGATGGGGAGAGAGACTGGACGGAGGGTTGTGGATGGGGAGAGAGAGACTGGACGGAGGGTTGTGGATGGGGAGAGCGTGACACAGGGAAATGGACACAGACCTGGTTTTACCTCCCAGGATAAATAAGAAAGTTTCTGTTCCTGATAAGAAATGAAACATTGGCTTGAGGTGACATGCTTTTGATAATGAAGAGAATTGTATATTTTTATATGAAAAGACCAGATATTTTCTATGTTTAATGGCAGGACCGTTTAGAGGGGTAGAAATGACAGGACCCTTGAATTGTATTAAACTGGTATGTGAAATGTATTAAACTGGTATGTGAAATACCATCAGCACTTAATGGGGTCTAGAGAGAGGAACTGGGGTTAGCATTTCATTGGATTTGAGGAATCCTGAAATAACATGAGAAAAAATGTGATTTTAAATTTGTAAAACAGATTCATCGAGGCACTTAATTTGTCATTGAGTTGTGTATGAAGTATGAGGCCGAGCCATGCGTTCAGGGAGGTTCCCCAGGGGACACAGGAGCAGATCTTTGTTCATTTCCAGGAGGACAGGCTTTTGAACTCTGACTCATTTGTGGTCAGCAGTCCCAGAAGGGAGAGAGAGTTTTTGTATTTTGGCTTTTTTGTGTGTAGTATTTGTAAAAGGGCAACGGGGAGAGAGATAAAGAGAAATCAAGAGAAATCAAGAGAACAAGATGGATTGTGATATTTAAGATTTGCTCTTTCATGCATGAGCCACTTTCCTTATTTCTTTACATCATGTTTGTTTTTAGTGTTGACCTTAAGAGTCTTTGTTGCACATGTGCTCACTTTCCTGGTGTTGTTGGGACAGAGACATCTTGTTCTGTCTTCTCTCCCACAGCATAACACTACAGTAGACATCCAGGTTTTCCGTTCCCTCAATCACCATAACCAGGGTGGCCACAGTGTTTAAATCTCTGGTGTACTTGAACCCTCTGCAGAAACTATCCTTGCTGTGCAAAGCATAGATCTGTACTACATCCATCCAAAAATCCAGAATTAGCCGTACCTGGTTGTATAGAAAATTCTGTCTGTATTGTACACAGGTGTATTTTTAAAACAGGTTTGCATGTGGACATTTTGGAATGATTGTGCTTTTACATGTGTTCCCGGATTTCCTGTATCCATGTTATTAGGATGCTGCTTGGTTTTCCCACTGACTGAAAAGCAGCTGTAAAACCTGCAGGCCCAGTGGGCAGTGAGTCTCAGTCATCAGTGGCCAGTGAGTCTCAGTGATCAGTGCAATTAGTCTTACTGATGAGTGGCCAGTGGGTCTCAGTGATTATTGGCCAGTGGGTCTCAGTGAGCTTCAGCAGTCTCAGTCCTGGCCATCCCAGCAGAGCTTCTTCTGCAGCTGGGAGGCATGGTGCACTGTACTTCTGATGCCTCTAATCTTGAGAAATCTTGAGTTTTCAGTTCTGCTCCATATGTTTCTTCAAAAAGCGTTTTTAGATATTTGAATTTTCATTGATCTATGATTGGTAGTACTAGTACTTTTAATATGATGAAATTTTGTTCCTGTTTAGTTTGACTGTTTTTCTTTCTAAAGTTTCTATGAGGTGATGAAGCGAGAGAACACAACTCTGTCCTCATGCAGATTTCCTGCCTCTTCCTCTGTGAGAGCTCTCACCTGTCAGCACCAGCTGGACAGGAAGTGTTGCCATGGAAGCCAGGTGGATTTATGCTGAAGAACCTCTTAGACAAATACAAAATGATCTGTTGCCAGTGGTGACCACAAACTGTTTTCCTATGGAGGAACTGAACCACATTTTGTTATTACTCTTTCCAGATGATCATGAAAATCTGTGTTACACATTCCACTCATTGTTGTACTTTTTTATTGTTTGGGCTGTTTTTGTTGGATCTTAGGTGTTTGAGCACTGCGACATTTTTGCTCAGTGCCAACTGTTTTCTCACCAGTGACGATATGATTCTTCTTCCCCAGCCAGATTTTGTCTAATGTACTTTACTTTCCACCCTTTCACTTTAAGGATGGGTATCAGAATCTTGTATTGTGACTCTCCTTTTTTCTGAATTCCAACTACCCTAATAAATCAGTGACCACACTGCTCCTAGCCAAAGTATTGCAGGGGAATGTAGTCTTTTCTCTGAAAACACAAATAAACAATCGTTCTTATTTACCAATCTTAGAATCTGTTTGTTTTATTTGTCTTTATGGTTGATCACGCTTATGTACATGTATATTGTGATAAACAACAATCTTATCTCATGCTAAGCAGTCCCCCTCTGACCGATTACCCTGAATGCTGATTGCTCTCCACAAATCAGGTGTCGAATACATCTCAGACACCTGCTCTTCTGTGATAGACAGCAATATATTTTAACACTGCAGGTCATCATGACCTTAGATTAGCAGTTTTTTCACATTTGTTCAACCATTAAATGGGACTAAATATAAATTAAGACTACAACAAGACTACAAACACTACAAAGTAAGACTGCAAACACTACAAAGTAAGACTACAAACACTGCAAACACTACAAAGTAAGACTGCAAACACACACCAGCCAAGGTAATTGCTCTGCTTGTGCTATAACACTTGAGCTCCTTTAATATTGGTCCTAGATAGAATCCATGATGTTATTTATCCTAACAAGATGTGCAGTTCTTTTTGGAAGCAACAGTCCTGTAAAGCACAGATCTACAGATTAAGTATAGTGGGGGTCCTGGCCTTTTACTGGGCTCTTACTCTTCAAAAAGATCTCTAGTTTTTGTCAGGGTTCCAATCATTTTTAGTAAGTCCTAAACACAAATGTTTGTGATTTGATGGGGACAGAGACATTCTTCTGGGAAGATTTACTGGCATGAATGGAGGCTTTTGGTGACCCGATGATGTAATCAACCAAGAACCTGCAATTCTTCAAGTGTCACTGTGAATGTGTAATGACTTAAGTGTTCTTGTGATCCTGTAGTGATTTAAGTGTTGTTGTGATTGTGTAATGATTTAAGTGTTGTGATCAGGTAATGATTTAAGTGTCACTGTGATTGTGTAATGATTTAAGTGTCACTGTGATCGTGTAATGATTTTTGGCCATATGGGTCATTGCTTTCCCTGTGTGTGAGGACACCACTCAGACTCACCACTCAGACTCACTACTCAGACTCACCACTCAGACTCAACATGTCCACTTGTTTTAAGCTTCTTAATTAGTCCAGTAATACCAGTGATGGATATTTTCAGGAGGTATTTTTGTAGCTACTGATTTCTGAGGGCCAATGATTCTTTGAATCATTTCATCTGTGCATTTTCAGACTTTTGCCATTTGGACCAGATGAGTAAGAGAATTTGGCATTATGTGTCACCTCATATTTATACAGAAATAGGGAGTCATGGGTGACTACAGCTGAGTTCCTAAAGGTTCAGGTGGGAATGTGTCTCTATCTGTGAAGTTTGTAAGTGTGAGGTTACTTCCATTACATTTTCTTTTTTAAAATAATTTATCTTTGTTTTTTTTTCAGTTTCACCAAATTTTGTGTTTCCATATTCTGAGCATAATGTAGTTTAAGGAAAATTCAAACTGATAAAGAGCACATGTTTATGACCTTTTTCATCATCTTTACTAAATACCAGTAATTCCAGAGAACAATGTTTGTCCCTGTAGTTTGGTCATTTATCATCCAGTTGCCCTGGGGAAGCATAGCTGGACACAGTAATACTTTCTAATGGGCAGAGGTCAAATCCACAGTTAGGAACAGGGAATAAACTAGACAAGTGACATAACGAAATCTTTTAGTTATGCAGTAAAACTATTCTCTGTATGTTGTCCTACATGGACCTTCTTTAGCATAAAATATTTGCATTAAAGAAGTGTCTAATCATGTAAATTAAGCATCTACTATGGAAGAAATGGACCAACAAATGTGACTGTTCTAGAGATACCAGATTACAAGTAAAATAAATTTAAAAGGTAGTAAAAATAGATATAATAAACAACAATATCACCAACAAATATATTTGGATGCGTGTGATTCAGTAAGAGAGAGGAGGAGAGTGTGTGGTTGTCTCAGAGGGTGTGACATTCTTCAAAAAGGGTGAGAAAGAAGGAAGACCAGTGGGCTTTGAGGAACCATTTGATTATTCATGACTGCAGCTTTAGCTGTTTGTTCAACTCTGTGTGGACGTTTATTCGATTACATCTGTGTACTAGGAACTAGGATTTAAACTACAACATAAACTAGGACTTAAACTAGGATTCTCTTATTGTTCAAAACGCAGTGATGTAGGTGAAAACCAGAAATCCCCAGAAATGATGGGATATTACAAGGTCAGTGTTCAGCAGTAATTTAAGACCTTGTTTAAGTCCTTGTTTAAGTCCTTGTTTAAGACCTTGTTTAAGTCCTTGTTTAAGTCCTTGTTTGTTTGAGATTAAGAGGTAGCATATTGTTTTTGTTTGTTTTTGTTTGTTTGTTGTTGTTCTTCTTCTTGTCTGTGGCATTTAGTGACAGGATTTGGTGTGTCAAAGTGTTTGTGTGTGTGATCAACATGATGCCTGGGCAGACCAGGAGTGGGTGAAGAGTCCCTTACATCCTTTGCATGTGTGTGTGTGTATGTGTTCCATTGTGTGTGACAATGTGTTGTGACTGTTTTTACAGCATTAAGAGAATTGGGTGAAAGGTCCTTTTCTGAGGGAATATTTACCCGGAATTCAAAACACGAACCAGATGTGTGTGACTGCGCACCCTGTGATCCACTCCACCCTCCCAGTCACCCCATCCTAACACCAACCCCTCTAACCCACTACCCCCCCCCCTTTATAGGTTCCTGTTCCCTTGTGCTGCCTCATACACTCCCTAGTGAGCAGCAGGGAAGGATGAAAAGCTCTTTTCTTCTGCTTCTGCTGTGTGTTTGGGCCCTCTGCAGCCTGTCCCAACCATCAGGTGAGTGTGTGTGTGTATGTGTGTGTGTGAAAGAGAGAGAGAAATAGAAGAAACCTAAAATGAAAAATTTACCTTTTATATGATTTTTTATGCTCAAGATATTGTTCATAGTATGGCAAGTCAGTTCTCTCAGGTTCTCTCAGGTTCTCCCAGGTTCTCTCAGGTTCTCCCAGGTTCTCTCAGGTTCTCCCAGGTTCTCTCAATGGTACCTTCTTTCACTATTTTATACAAAGCAAACAAACAACAAAACCCGCGACGCGTGTACTTATTGTATGTATCAGCTTATATCATTTTAACTGCTCTCTTCAGTTTGGTGTAAGATGTGTCTCAGAGAGAGACAGTGGAACATAGATTATTAAAGATTGAAACTGTTCCTGGAACAGAACGTATGTGGCGACTCTTTCCTCCCTACTACACTGATTAGTACTTAGTTGAAGGCCATCCATCAGTACAGGACATTTAGAGGAACTTCCTCTAGTTTTTCTGCTTTTCCTTCTTCCTCTACTTCTGGCTCAGGAACATGTGGTTGAAGGACGTTCCAGTCACTCACACAGCTACACTGGTGTCTCCATGTAATTCACTAAGCCTTACATAGCCAACGTGCACCTGATTCCTTAAGTGTGATGGTAACTGTGCTACACCAGGCAAAATGTGCGCGACGGTATTTAATTCCTAAAGTTGGTATGGCGATAGTTAATGTACCGTGTGTCAACTTACCGCAGCACTTAAATTCACCTTAGCCCTAAGTGAAAGCCAATCAAATCCAACATGTAAAAACCAGGGTGTAGAATTAGCATGGACGGAAGTGACGTGTCTCTACAAATATCTAGCAGTTATTGAATTGTCCCCACCAATAATATGTCTAAACTACTTCTTTGTCTATCATTAGTTTAACATTATATAATTCATGAATTCAATTGTGAATTGTTGTTCAGAATAGTTTAAAAGGGCTTAGAATAGCAGATGTAGTATATCAGTCCTTTATCATTTTATCAAAGAGCAAAGAGAAAACAAACAGTTGGGGTGAGGTGTAGATTCACTGGTCCCTACCAGTCCTCACCAACAACAAATCTACACTCTTGTGTAAATGAGGTCATATGTGTTTAAGACCCCCGTCAAGAGACAGTTTACTGACCAGCCTCAGTTGTGAGCTAAAAGGTTTGCTTTAAATTGGCAATTACATAAAAATGTAACTTTCACATTTGTAACTTTAACCAAGGTGGGAATTGAATGGTTATGATGAGTTGTTGACTTCAGTGCTTCTTCTCAATCAGAGCAACAATCTCTCCTCAGTCTGTATCTGTTTACAGTTCCTTCTCTGCTGGTAGGTTTTATGAATTTGGCCCCACTATCCAATGTATAACACAGCTTACAGGATTCTTAAAATATTCTTAACATTGGTGTGCTCCAGCCCAGGAAGAACACTAATCACTACACTAACGCTAATCACTATGCTATCGCTAATCACTACACTAACGCTAATCACTACGCTATCGCTAATCACTATGCTATCGCTAATCACTTTGTAGTTTATTTTGTGATTATTTAGTTATTTTGGTGATTTTCTCAGTACACATTGGGTAATTTATTTCAAGTGAAAGGGAATCTAAATGAGTTCAAACTAATTTAAAGTGTACGCCAAAACAGTAAATAAAAGGGAGGAACTGTTTGTGTAGCATATGTATGTGTGTGTGTGTGTGGACATTTTATGACACTCAATTATAACTCAAGCTCAACTATATATAATGTGCAGATATTGTATAAAATATTTAAATATATCTTTTTTGTGCTTTGGTTGTGTATTTTAATGCATCATATAGCGGAGGTGACTGAACAGTGTCCAGAGAGGATTCTGGATAGTGAGACAAAACAAACATGTTCTAAAAAGTGCCTGAAGGATGAAGACTGTTCTAACAAGCGTCAGTGTCTGTGTGATGGGCAGTGTGGACTCAGCTGTGTGGTTCCAGGTCAGATTCTTTAACACTTCAGAAAACGACAGAGCTTACACGTGGAAGCACATACCAAGAGTTATGAACGCATTATAAAGTCTTTGAATGAACTGTAAAGTAATTAACAATTTATTTGAATCTCCCAACTTAAGAACTGTATAATTTTTATAATGCATAGCTGTCTAGTTTATAAGTCATATACAGCCATGTAGGCAATGTTATGTGGTGTATTCAGTAGTGATGCTGTGGTGGTCTGGTGATAAAACCATTCAGAAATATGAGTTGCGTATGTGTCTTTAAAACACTTAAGTTGGTACCTCCAAAGAAAGAGATACTGATGATTACTGTGGGTGGGTGAGACACTTAACAAAGACTTTGGTGTGAACAGGCCGTGTGTGTCCATGGCCTCTTCCCCCTGTGGAACACATCAAGGTGACACTCCTGTCACCATCTCCCTCGTTCTCTGCTCTCCTGGAGGTGCGCTGTCATCCAGGTTACACCATGTCCGACGGCTTGGGAGCCGTGATACGTCGTTGCCAGGGCGACCGACAGTGGAGCGGCGCCGAACCTCTATGCACCGGTAGGGTAAGAGTCCCGTAATGAAAATGGAGCCTCAGTAAAACCTGCTGGGGTTTTCAATAAAGGGCTAAAACATGCAGGTACCAGAGGCAACGGATTTTACTCATCACACGAAGTGAAATGTTTGTTTATTTAGTACCATCAGACAGCAGTGGCAGTGGGGTGACTTACATCACCGCTGTGTTAGAGGTAACAGAGCAATCACCCAGTCCACTTCATCAAGAGAATGGGGGAAATATGCAGTTAACTACATATTACATAAATCTATAACGTCTAATGTCTATGTGTTATATTTTTAATATATTTCTAGTTTTCTAGAGGTCATTCATTAGCTGCACAAGCAAAGTGTATACAAATGTATATATGTGTATGTGTGTATATATATGGAGTGAAACAAGCTCTGATAAGAAAATTCCCCTCTCTTAATTTTCTCTATCTATCTATCTATCTATCTATCTATCTATCTATCTATCTATCTATCTATCTATCTATCTATCTATCTAT
>JAOYMR010000007.1:3241997-3255494 GCA_025802075.1 Tenebrosternarchus preto | reverse complement strand
ATCTATCTATCTATCTATCTATCTATCTATCTATCTATCTACCTACCTACCTACCTACCTACCTACCTACCTACCTATCTCTAGACTTCTCTGTTACTCTCTCTTCCCATCTCATACAGACATACATAAAGAAACACAAACACAGATGCACTATGCTTTGAGAACTTAAAGTGTAAGAGACTAGAGAGAACTCTGTAAGCGTTTCGTCTTCATCTGGGTCGCAGCACACAGCCTGACCCCTGACGAGGTTCTCTCAGGGCTGCAAGGTCCAAACCAAGGCATCAGCTCCTTAGAAAACAGACCCAAACCAACACAGCTTCTGGCTAGAGAAGCTGTACTCTCACCCCTACTGTAACACACACACACACACACACACACACACACACACACACACACACACACACACATACGTAAGATGAGAGACATTTCCAGGAATAAAACAGTTCCAGAGATGGGTTGTGGGCGTTTGAAGAGGAATCCTACAACAACACCTGCAGCTCAATGACACTGACAGAGCAGAGAATACACACACACGCACACACACATGCACACACTGTAAATGTGCTAGATTTCCTCTCTCTTCACCAACCTCACCAGTAAGTCACCCACACACATTAGAAATTATCAGATATGAGTCAAAAGAATGTGTGAACAGATCATTCCAGATGGATCTCTGTGAAGCTTCAGGGTCTAAGTGAAGCTGTACACTCGGCCTCCTCATCTGCTCTCTCCTCCACCTACCCACCAGCCCACTCATTCATCCAACTACACCCACTGATCCTAACCAGCCCTGCTGTGCACTTCACCAGATAGATGACTGGATAGATGCTTGGCACTCAGGAATTAAGAACATTGTCTCTCCCAAAATCCAGTCAAAGTCTACAACTCATCTTTCCACCTGTGCTTTCTTCCTCCACTTCTCCCTGTCTCTCTTTCTGTCTCTCTCTCTCACCGTCTCTCTTTCTGTCTCTCTCTCTCGCTGAACCCCCCCCCATGTCTCTCTATCTGTCCCTCTCTTTCTCACTCCCTCTCAGGTGCGGGTCGTGGAGTGGAGCCGGTGGTTCCTGAGCCTGCTGTTCTCTGTGCCCTTCCTGACAGTGAGCTGCAGCTGTTGGTGCGGGGCAGCTCTGTGGCAGGTGGTACCGTGCACTACCGCTGTGGTCCTGGGTGAGGGCAGCAGGACACACACAAGCACAACACAAATCACTCCTCTACGTCAGTTGTTTCAGTTGTTGTTTTCTGTGCTTTTCTCATCCCTCCCACCCCTTGCAGATCCGTGCTGGTTGGACACAGTGAAAATTTCTGTCATAACAACCAGACGTGGCGTTACCCTCACCCCATCTGTCGACGTAAGTGTGTGTGTGCGTGTGTGTGTGTGTCTGTGTGTGTGTGTCTACCAAATTTATTCAAGACTGTATGCAAGAGTACCGTACAGATGATATTATGGTAGACTTTAAATGAACATGACATTAAATGCACACACACGTGGATTTAGATCAACTGAGAGTGTCAGAAACACTCTGTGAGTGAGTGAATACTGGGCTGTGTGTGTAAAAGGGTGTAAATGAGTGTACATTTGCAAGTCCTTCTGCTTCAAAGTAAAGAGAGCGATATTTGAGCCTGAACTGAAAGTGAGATCTGAAGAGTACGTGGGGTGTGTGTAGGAGGGTGGGATACATCAGCAAGAGTATTTGGATGTGTGTATGTAAAAATGCGGAGGTGTCAGGGGTGAGAGACTGGGGTTTGGAAGGCACTAACGCTGGTTATGCTGCCCTCTGTTGGATCAGTCTGGAACTACATGTTGTTGTTAGCTTTGCTTTTCTATATTATAAGCGGTGTGTGCCATCTGCAGGTTAGTAGGAGGCACTACACCTGTTTGTTGTGGTTCACTTTGCACATGGCTTTAGGTCACTATCTAGAGCCTGGATCGTAATTTCTAATTGTGCCAGTCTTTCTAATTAGCCATTGTTTGTATGTATGTACTTTTTTGTGAGTTTCTGTTAAGTCAGTGAAATCCTTTTGATTTAGTGAATGCATCTTTAAAAAACAGATAGGTAACCATGTCTGTCCCATAGGTGTGTTTTGTCCACCACCAGTGGAGGCTGATAATGGTTACCTAGTGGCCGTCCAGAAGCCTGAATATAATGTGGATGACTCCATCTATTATCTTTGCAAGAAGACATTCCTATTGGATGGGCCAAACCAAGTAACTTGTCAATCAAATGGCACATGGAGCGCTGTGCCTTCCTGCCGAGGTAAGCAAGGGAGATAAATGTTGCAATAATTAACTGTGTTTAATCCATGCATATTTACATTTACAATCAGTTGTTTTTCGATTAAACCATAAATTAAAAGTCTTTGTCTTACTCCCTCCTAATACTCTGCCTGCCACTCAGCCCGCTGTCCAATCCCAGCTCAGCGCAGCAGAGTGATAGTGGGCGGGGTTAAGCGTTGGCCCTATGATCTGACAGATGGCATGGTAACTCACGGGGAGAATGTAACATTCTTCTGTAAACATCCGGAAAAGCAGTGTAGTTTCATGGCCACACAGACCTGCTCTGACGGACAGCTCACTGCACCCAGCTGCTATCTCGGTTAGTCAAATGTACACAAACATCCACATTTACAGTTAAAAAGTAAAATATCCCTTTTTCTTATATTCTCCATAATTCTCTCATTTGCTCATTAGTCTCTCTCTTCCCCATCCCATTTGTATTTCTTCTCTCTATCTCTCTCTCTCTAGACCCCACCTGGTTTCAGTATAAACTTTACCCTCACCGACTGGTGTCTGAGATTGAATCATGTGACCCTGCTGACCTGGAGTAACCACGGCACCTGGAGTAACCACAGCACCTGGAGTAACCACAGCACCTGGAGTAACGTTGCTCTCTGTCTTTCTGATCCCAGATCAGCACACTGGACCCAGACTTCTCAGCACCATCCACTGTCTATCTCAGATCTCTAATGACATGTAGCAGTCCTAGTACCTGCCGTCCAAGGGAAGTGGAAAATATAAAGACTTTTTACTCTGCTGTCTTTTATACAGAACTACTGTTGACAGAAGTAAACACAATATCAGTATATTTAACTGTATGCAAATGTGGAATCAGCCTAGCTCACACATATAGACGTTAATAGGATATAATTATAATTCAGACAGATAATTTAATTACAGAAAAAGTATAAATTGGTACTGCATTCATCATACAGCATCTAGTGAGTTATTTCAGTTTAGCAGCTGATTCACTTTATATTGCCTGGACAAGGTTATCTTAAACTGAATGGATCATTCCTTATTTTTGTTATTTTAAACAATTAATATTCTACTAATTTGAAGTTTAATTAACAAAATCATTGCATGAAGACAGAGAGTTAAGGTAACTCAGAAGTCAGAGGTGTTGGAAATTACCAGCACTGTTTCTTTCTGCCTTGTTGCGGTTTTAAATATATTTTATAAATTAATTTCCCTACTTATTTGCTGAAAGTACACAGATATGCAAAGACCTGTATGACTATAGAGATGTACCATATAACTTATGACATGTTCTTTAATTTTCTTTATTGCTTAGTTGTAGGGAAAGGGAGAAGGGAATAGCACTACAAACACTCGTGGACAAAGACACCGAGCAAACTGGTACAAATATATCTGGAGCAAGGTTGCACACGTAAAAGTGCAAAAAAGTGTAAAAATCCGCTTAAGACGAATCGAGCTGTCTGGCTTGAAAATTATTTTTATTTTGATAGAATGGCTTCAAAATAAAGAAGCACCTGGAAAATTCTTATTTGTCATTATTGTTTTTGATTTGCATATTGATACGCGTTATTACACTCTTAGTTCTAACTGTTCTTTTGATTATAAAAACCTATACAGACTATTTTCAGTAGAGTGTTTTAATATGCATGTTGTTAAAAATGGGAATTTCGGTGGTTTAAGCCATATATTAACTATCACATTTAAAACGTCGTGTCGGACGGTCAAAGCTGCGACACCATAACAACCGCCCCCCTCTCTCCCCCCTCTCTCCCCCCCACTTTCTCCGCCCAGTCATTCATTCATATTTGGTCTTCCGGAAGTAACGAGGGTCGGGTTAGCCAGTGCCTGCGCGAGCTGACTCGTGGGGTGAGAACAGTTTCATATTCAATATTTCAGAAAAAGAAGTGCTGAGAAATGGTTTCAGTTGTATATTGGTACATACGGAGTATCGCTTGAATAACAGTATTTCATGAAAACTGTTACCTTAAGAAAGTTTTAAATATGATGTATAAGCGAATAGTCTGCGCACTGTCACCGGCTCGAACCCTCGGTACGCAGAAAATGGCTGGTCGCAGGTTCGAGCGCGGACTCTGTATCAACAGTGTGAGATAATTCAAAAGTACCATTAATTTGAACGTTTCTCAGTGTGTCGGTCTTTAGAAAATTACATGCACGCAAGGACACAGGTTCGAATGGCTATGTCGATTCACAACATCAAAGCATGGTAGGCTAAATGGTTTCACCTCCGATTTTTTTTAATCGGACCTCCTACTCCGCGTAATGGCGTCCGTATCTGCCTGTGTGGCTTTCTCTCTCCGTAGGACATGGTTGAGGGCGCTGACTTGGGTATTAATGTCAAACCCTGCGTCGGGGTCGTTGACGTATTCGCGCACTTCGTTTAAGAAGGAAATAAAAAGTAAAAGTATGACGAATATAGTTTATCCTCTACAAGCGCGTCACTTGAACCCACGTTAGGCGGTGGTGTGGCTGGACTCAGTTGCCACCTGGGTTGGATGTCATCATTAAGTAACATTGTATCAAATGAACTCGCAACTTCAGGTTTAGTGTTCTGTTGTGTTCCATAATGTCGGCATTATTGGCAACGTGCTAGATTCTTATTTCAGCCTCGGGATTATAAACGCTTTATGTGCAGGATCATTTAATTTAATGCGGGCGAATGCTAATGATTTAACAGTCATGCTCAAATTAAAGAGCATTCCAAATGTAAAGCAGCACGCTATTTTGGTTGTTTTAGATTTGCCAAGAAACATCACTACCTTGCCAATACAGTATAGTATGTAATATTCATGATGTATTGTAGTCTATGCAAGGAGAAAACCCACTTAACCTGATTTTTTTTAGTGCTCAAGATCTTGCAGTATTTGCAGTTCTGCTCTTCACCTTGTGTTAAAATGATTAAAACCTAAGATAAAAATAGAACATGATGCTACATTAATAAACCTGTAACAGTGTACTAGAGGTTAGGGCTGGGGTTAGGGGTTGGGGCTGGGGTTAGAGGTTAGGGCTGGGGTTAGGGTTACACTTGACAGTGCATCAGTAGAACAGCTTGGATCTACACCACATATTCTACACAGTAGATGAAACGTGTGTGAAGAACATTAAAAACCAAGTGCTTACACAATATTGACTCTATTTTGAGTCTGTAATCTTTTAGGATTTTTTTGGCAGGAGAGTAGTATGTTCATCTTAACCCATACCTTATTCCTTCAGTTCTTAGCCATTTGAACAGAAATCTCAAGTCTCTTATATATGTAACATTTTGGGTTGGGGCATGGAAATTATGTCTCGAAAAAACTGATTTGCTTGTAGGATGAGTTCACAGCTGTGTGACAGCCTTAAAACTGAAAAAAGGTCCTTGCTCACTAGGCTGCAGGGCTCACTAGGCTGCAGGGCCTGCTACCATGGTAAAAGTCATTCCCTTGAGCAACACAGTGGATGATGCACAAATGACCAACGTTATACACTTTTCTCATTAGGAGAGACATATCAAGCATGAAACATGTTTGAGACTGATCAGATCACTGGGATTTGACACCATATGTCTCAGTTCTTGTAGTTATTAGGAGGTGTCAGAGTGATGTCAGAGTGATGTCAGAGTGATGACAGGTGTCAGAGTGATGTCAGAGTGATGTCAGAGGTCATGATTGAGCTTTTTTTGGTTTGTTTAGCACTTATTTGAATGTCCATCTGTAATGGGCAAAAGCATTTTGTATTTAGAAGTTTCCTTTGGCTCTCAATGTTGAGTGATTTAATAATGGTTTTATTAATCAAGAGCCACTACTAATAGTAAATCGCTATAACATTGAACTAAATACAGTATTATTTAAGTTTCATATTGTGTTAAAACATTTAGCAGATATTTTCCCTATCAAGGTGTTTTAAAATTATATTAGTCTTTGTTCAATTTTCATTTAGTCAGAACCTATACTGCCTACATTTGGCTCATCCTGCTCTTACAAATTAAATGTGGGGCCACTGGACAATGAAAACACAGCATGGGATGGGGATGAGGAATAAGTCTTTGAACAGTTATCACTTGTTGTGACTGCATGATATTTGTTAAAAAAACAAGGCCTGGAAGAGTTCAGAAGAGAGTGCTGACTGACAAAGTTAGAAAAGGTTACTTGTAATATGTAATGTTTTACATATTAAATATATTAAGTTATGTAATATTATTTTCTGAGCAAAGTAACACACGATATTACTTCTGCAATGCTTTCAAAATACACTGGCAAATAAAGTACAACAGGTCTAGGCAAGATATTAAAGGAGAGGGTAAGTGGAGTGGGAAGGAGACGACTGGCACATTAACGTTATTGGTATTAAAATGCTGTTATTCTCAAGGCATAATGATTCCTATATGATGGAACAGTCTTCACAACTCAGAAGTTTGTTTCTAAAAACACTCCCACCTGCTGAGTATAATGTGGAAATCCTACATTATTTATAAAAGAAAAAGAATCTTCTTAAAGTGTTCAGTATATATTTTAGTATGAATATTTAGACTTTTCCATTGTAAGACCCAGATCATGGTGGCATTAATAAATCAACTTTATAGGACAGTTGCACTGGTGCAGGGTGCTACAGTTTGGGACTGGGAGAATATTTTGAAAAACTGAGTAGCCCAAAAATCTAAACCCAACACTGCCTGTTACATGTATCCTCTCATAATTTGCCTGAAGAATAAGTGGTGGATATCCTATGTATGTGATCTTAATTTTTAAAACGAATCCTGTTTACATTTTATGTACATCACTGAGCACACATTATATATTTTAATAAACCTATATATGCTTCATTCAAGAAATTCTGTTATAATTATGTTATAATAATTATTATACTGTTATAAATGAATATTTATAAATGTGAAAATTATTACTATAATGAAGTGGGTCTTTTATATTCATTTGTTGAAGGTTTAGTACTTTATACTCTTAAGTTAACAAGCGTCCTGATGAGAGAACCTAAAAGTATGTAAATCTCCTAACACACGCTTCCTGTTGAGAAGACTTCCAATACTGAAAAACCTACTTTGGTTTTATGATTGATGTTTTCTGTTCCAAAGCTTTGTAAAATTCCTACCTGATTTTGAAGAAAAACCCCAACAAACTGCTCCTGCACCATCATTTCCTCCTGACATAACATGAAGTTTGAGACAAATACAAAATATTTGAGATTAAGGTTAAGCACCTTAATCTCGACTTTAATCATGATATTCCCTCAATGCCACAATTGTCTGTGGCAGCGAGAGAGAGCATAATTAACCCAGCTGTTGTGGGAGGAAAAATAACCTGGTTCCTCTCTCTCAAATCATTATTGGCATCTGTTAAGTCACATATACAAATTTGGGCTGTTGGAGCTCTCCTTAAAGTGTGTTCAGCTGTTTTATGATGTTGTATAAATTGCAGCTTGAAAAGACGCTGTTGATGGCTTCACATGCCTCTGAGGAAGCAAATGTTAGTTCTCAGCCTCTCAGGTTAGCAGCTGTCGTGAGATAATAGAAGACCTAGACAGCATGGGAATTTGAAACTGCTGAATTAAAAAAAGGCTGTGTGATGATTTATGGGGATGAAGCTGCTTGTGTTTTCTGTTTAAACTATAAGATGGTACTCAATTTTTTTTTTTGTATTTTTCCCCAGATTAATGCCCTTGACCAATGGCTGTGACAGTGACATGGATGGAAGCTTACTGCTCCATCAGATCAGGAAATGGATCTGTTTGCATAGTTTGTGCAAGAGGCTTTGGAAGAACACTTTTAGTGATATCTCAGGTAGTAATAAACTGACTGTACTGAGTGACATCAGCAGTCATCAAAGTGAGCTAACAGCTGAAGTTACCATACTCATGGTTCAAACATCAGAGGAGATTGGCCGGGACCTTCTCACCCATCCAGCAATCAGGAAGACTGATCTTGACATATTCAGAGAAAGTTAGTACTCTGGTGGTTATATGATTTTAAGTTGGTAAATCAGAGGATCTTTAATGGAATTTGAGCCTAATGACAAAATACCCCCAGTTAGTCCCTCCATCTCAGGAGTTTCCCAAGAGCATGGTGATATAGACAGTTGCAGCAGGAAGGGATCACCAAGACAGGATTCAGATACAGGTGATATTGCTACTCAGTCAAATCATGCTGTTAAACATGGCGCCATCACTCCAGAAATCAAAAGGAACAATGTACAAGTATCAGAACTGACATCCAACATCATGCCTGACAACATTTTAATAGAGATGAATGAACCAATAACCAAAGTGATGCATCTCAATTCTAATTTCTTACCAAGTGATTTACCAGAGATGGTGGCTCAAAGACAATCCTCTATACAAAGCAATTCTCCTATTATCAAAAAATCTGATGATGGTTTTAGTCCCATTACCAAAGAGGAGGTGAAGACACAAGATGTTGCAAAAGTTATGGACTCCGATGATATAATTCTTGGAAGAATGAAAAACTGTGAGACACTTGAAAAGACTGGAGACTGTATAAACAAAGAAAAAACAGATTGCAGTCCATATTGCAAGAATGCTGACTGTAAAGCTCAAATCCCTTCTCACAAAAGTCAGGAAGGACTTGATGTAGCAATGTCTAAGGCTGTGACTAGTGCTGAAGAAGTCACAGAGCAGCAAGAGGTGTTTGAAGCACTGGATTTAAGCTTGCCAAAAACAAAGGTCAGGGATAGCAAAGAGAAATGCAAGTGGGTTCTAGATACTGGATATGAGGGTTCCTTACTTATGGAGGTAGATGAGATTGAGGATGATTGTCAACATATAGAAGTGGAGCAAGATGACGCTGAAGACTGCTGGTTTTCTTTGAGGAATGAAGATAATACTAACAATTTTCACATGGAAAATTGGGATGAGCACCATTCGGTTTCCCATACAGCCTTACCATCTCCCCCCTGTGCCAGCTTTTTATCTCCTGATCCAAAGGATACGCTCCTTATAGATGATCAAGGAATCCCCTACACACTCACCGCAGATGGTAAAAAGGTTCCCCAGATAGATCTTTCCGAAGTGCCAAAGGTTTCCTCAGAGCAGACTGGCCCTGAATTTATGCAGTCTGATTTTGAGGTATCTGGGGCTGTCCAAGATTCTGACAATTACCAAGAGTCGTTTCTTCCAAATCTGCCTTTAAATTCATCTCCTGGTCTTTCAACAGAAACCTCAGAAGCTACTTTAAGGGTGGAAAAGAAATCTTCTCAAGACTCTACTGTTCAGGCTAGGCCAACAGCCATATCAGCTGTATCTAGCTTGCCTTCTGTTCCTATACAGATTGTGGCTAGTAACACTGGATCAAACACTCCCATTCTCCTTCTTCCTCCATCTCAGCTTCAGACCCTTTCATCGTCAGCATCTAATGGTAGTCCAGGAATTATGGCTCTGTCGTTGCCTTTTGCTCTTGCTCAGAATCCACAATCATCCCCTGTCTTTCTTGTTCTTTCCACTCCTCAAATGTCCTGTGGAATTCAATCTTCCTCATTATCGGGGCCGTTTGCTCAGATTTCCTCTGCATCTGCTGTTGCACTTTCCTCACCTTCAGGATCGCTTAGCCTTAACCCAGAACCAGTCTCCTGTACTGCTACTACTACTACTACTACTACAAACCTCTCAGGACAAAATAAGCCCTGTAAAGTTTCTTTGTCCGTCCCTACCTCACCCACTGCTTCCTCCAGCACCTCCTCAGTGACCTCAACAAGTCCCACTAAGCAACTGAAGACTGATATCTGTTCCGATACCCCCACTTCTTTTCGGGAAGCACTGCTTAAATTAGCTGTATCTTCTGAACAAAAAGATGAAAACCAACCTGAATGCACTGATGCATCTTCAGCCTTTACCCAGTCATCCTGTAGTGAAGCAACACAGTCACATTCCCCATCTACAAGTAATGGCCTAGAGGAACCACACAACGCTGCGCAAGTGTTGCAACCAACCCCTGAGCCAGCTTCCATCTCAATGGACCAATCAGACTCTTTATTAAGCCCCGTCTCCACCGAAGACTTCCTGCCACAGTCGTCCACTTCCTCTTCGCCAGCATCGCCCATATTTCCCACCAACAATTCGAAACACCAGGATTCGCAGGCATTAGGTCCTCGTCGCATTCTTTACTGCCAGTACTGCCCAAGGGTTTTCTACTACCTCTCAGACCTCGAACGCCACTCCATCACCCACTCTCAGAACAAGCCACATGTGTGCCAGCTGTGCGGAAAGGCCTTTAAACGCTCAAGCCATCTTGAGCGACATAAACATATCCACACAGGCCAGCGGAACTTTGTGTGTCAGCTCTGCCCACGGCGTTTCCGAGAGGCCGCAGAGTTAACGAGGCACCAGCGCGTTCACACGGGTGAAAAGCCTTTCCAGTGTGTCTGGTGCCACATGCGGTTTGCTGAGCGCAACACCCTGCGGCGACACACGAAACGCAAGCACCAGGGGCAGCAGCAGGAGACGTCCAATGTGAAGGCGAAGCCAGACACCGCAGTCTCCATCGTCGGGATGCAGGGGCAACAGGAAGAGAACGCAGAGTGGTATAGCTCAACAGTGACTGAGATGGAATCTGACAATGAAACGGGAGGAGAATGAAATTTTTTTTAAAGTACTTCAGAGTGTAATTTTTTTAACGTACTTCAGAGTGTGGTTTTGTGGATATTAAGCACTGAAATGTTTATTTTATATGCAAATTCTTTTCCATGCTGCTTTTCCCAGGTATTCAGTTAAGATGTAATTCCACTACAGTAACTAGACCTTTACACTTATTACTAGACGAGGGAATATTGTGGCTCTGTTAATATTTTAAGGTATTGTTTAACATTTACCTTATAGCATTTTGTGTATTTCACCCTCACTCTTCTTAGGTTGACTTAATTACAAGAGTGCACATTTATTTTTCTGGTAACATTGCTGAGATGTTAGAGGGACTGTTCAGAGGACTTTACTCTGGACAGATGTTAGATGCACTGTTCAGATTACCTAACTGGACAGATGTTAGATGCACTGTTCAGATTACCTAACTCTGGACAGTGCATCTGCTGTGATTGTTTAGCTCTCGCATTGTTGTTTGGCCACTCAGTATCATTTGATGATTCAACTAGTCATTTTTAGACATACAGGGGTTTTACTTCAGCTGTCGGTTTTATTTCAAGCTGTGAGTAAATCGCACAGCTTTGTTTTATTACCCTTGTGCCTTGAATTATTATATGTTGAATTATTATATGTTGTCAGTTTTATTAAGAAATAAATAATTTGCCTTTTGTTCAGACAAAGAAATTCTGTGCACCATGGAAAAGAGCATTAATGTGGCTGATACAAGCAGTAAGAATAATTCTAGTTTGGCATCATGTGCTCTAAAGAGATGTTTATTGCTTTTGAGTTTGCTTGTGTATATAATGTAATGTAACTGAATTGGAAGGATTCTCAGTATCAATGATATTACTGGAGTTCACAGAAACATGGTGGTATCTTTTTCTGCCTGATCATTTTAAGTACAATATGCTACATTAAGTTACAGTTATATATAGTATGAATGACACTGAAAATGTAGTTTACAGTCGAAGTAACCTTTGATCTGTATATAGATAGTCTTTGATCTGTATATAGATATAGTCTTTGATCCTTGAATTAAATTTTCATTCACATTGCTTAAAATTGAATGAGACTCAAAGAAATGCACATCTGAAGACTGTATATATATATCTGAAGAGTGTATATATATATATATATATATATATATATTGTGTAAAATATGAATATATTCACTGTAAATAACAAAAGATCATCCTGGGTCTAATCACCTATAGGGTTAATTTGACACTCTAGCTTGTGTTTCAGGTTTAATTAAAAATCTGAATATTTGCACATTGTAATGGAAGCTTGCTTGCTGACCCTTGTACTTTAGTCCACTGGTTCCTGTGGTCAATTATCCAGGCAATTTAGTCAGCTTTGGCCCCACTGGGCCGCAGATATCGGAAACTTAAGGAGCTTAGATTGGGCTGCTCTGGAATATCACCTAAATGGCTCTGTTTAGTTTGCACCCTTGTGCTATTCTCATTTTATATTCAAATGGATTCAGATCAGGTTTATTTACTGAACTCATTTCACAGTAGAGTTGCTACAGAGCTGAGCTACCTGACCTATTTTGATTTGATTTGATTTTTTTAAACAGTGTAATGATATGTCACTGTTACAGGAGAGTGTTTCCCTGGGCTTTTTCAAAAAGAATGATTACATTTGAACATGTAAATTGTGTGGAAAACTCTACAATACATTAAAAGGCTTGTGTTATCATTTAGTACCCACAACACACTAAGGACCCAGTTATAGTACCCACAACACACTAAGTACCCAGTTATAGTACCCACAACACACTAAGTACCCAGTTATAGCACCCACAACACACTAAGGACCCAGTTATAGTACCCACAAAACACTAAGGACCCAGTTATAGTAACCACCCACAACACAGTACCCAGTTATAGTACCCACAACACACTAAGTACCTAGTTATAGTACCCACAACACACTAAGGACCCAGTTATAGTAGTGAAGTACAGTATGGCATAGTCTCTGTAACACACATTTAAATAAAAGGCCTCAAAAATAAATAAAATAGTCTTAGATATTTTTATCCATAATACAGCTTTGTTTACATTTTTGGATAGTGTAATATGCTATATTATTGCTCTGATCAGATGTGTGAACGTTTTCAAATATTTTGGACATTTTTAACGGCATACTACTAAGATAGACTTTAACACTATTAATTACTATTAAAATCTCTTTTCATCTGAACTGAATTTTCATTTTTAATGTTATTTGGGATTTGTAATATATTACATTTACATTACATTTACGGCATTTGGCAGACGCTCTTATCCAGAGCGACTTACACCATTTCAAATGGTATTACCATTTGAAATGGTGTTTGGCTGACAAGGATTCATTTGCACTTTTTTTTAAACAGGTTCTTGTGTGTGCGTGTGCATGAGAGTGCACGTGCATGTGCATGCGCTCCCACGAGCGCATGAGTGACACCCCAGATGTGCTTTCGGTCTGTGCTCCACTTGGCAGCATCTTCAAAGGGACGGAGAACAACCTCAGAGGTGATCTGAGAGGGTTTCAGGACCTCACAGAGGTGATCTGAGAGGGCGTGTATGAGAGGGTTTCAGGACCTCACAGAGGTGATCTGAGAGGGCGTGTATGAGAGGGTTTCAGGACCTCACAGAGGTGAT
>JAOYMR010000007.1:3129968-3140818 GCA_025802075.1 Tenebrosternarchus preto | reverse complement strand
CAGCTGGTCTCCTGTGAGGTTTACTCCTCTTGATTCTACAGCTGGTCTCCTGTGAGGTTTACTCCTCTTGATTCTACAGTGAAACATAGAATCATTGCTTCCATATAAACTACAAAACCTGTCAAACCTAACCATCACCATGTACCGTAAAATAAATAATTTTTTCACATAATCACAGCATATTATTACGTCACATGGCATATAACTGTTTATAACAGTCCGCATCGCATATGATGTTCAATATTATGTTCAGTGAAATACTACAATATATATATTCTTTGTATTTTTTTTCAATGTTATGTTTATTTTACTGACGGGTTTGTCTAAATGGCTTGTTAAAGCCCCAGTTGGGTGGAGTTAAAGCAGCCCTGTGGAAACCCAGCTATTGGCTCTACTCCTCCTCCCACTGAGCGGCCTGTAGTCTCCAGCATTTCAATGATGAGAGCATTTGCACTACTACAGAGAATATACTACAGAATATACTACGTCCTGTGTACTATATACTACATTATGTGTGCTACAGAGAATATACTGCCGAATATACTATATAATATACTACAGAACATACAACATTCTGTGTACTACAGAGAATATAATACAGAATATACTACATTGTTTGTGCCCTAGAGAATATACTACAGAATGTACTACGTCCTGTGTACTATAGAGAATATACTCTACAACATACTACATTGGGTGTGCTATAGAGAATATACTATACAATATATTACATTGTGTGTGCTATAGAGAATATACTACAAAATATACTACATTATGTGTGCTACAGAGAATATACTACAGAATATACTATGTTCTGTGTACTACAGAGAATATACTACATTCAGTGTTCTACAGAGAATATACTACATTCTGTGTACTACAGAGAATATACTATAGAATATACTGTTTTGTGTACTATAGAGAATATACTACGCGCTGTGTACTACAGAGAATATACTACAGAATATGTTACATTCTGTGTACTACAGAGAATATACTACAGAAAATACTATGTTCTGTGTACTATAGATAATATACTAAAGAATATACTACGCTCTGTGTACTACAGAGAATGTATTACAGAATATACGTTCTGTGTACTTCGGAGAATATACTACAGAATGTATTACATTCTGTGTACTATAGAGAATATACTACAGAATATACTGCATTCTGTGTACTATAAAGAATACGCACTTATTTGCTTTGCCACTGTCCTCATCTCATTCCCTGGAGACTAGACCCATACTAGCATCCATTCAACATTGTGGCAGTTTGATTTGTTTATTGTTCTTATTGTTGTTGACGTTGTTGTTGTGGCGGTTTGATAATGTTTGTTGTTCTTATTGTTGTTGACATTGTTGTTCCTTCTGCTGTTGTTTATTTTGGAAGTATTTGGAAGGATGAGATTCTGTCACAGTGCATTATGTGGTCAGGATAAAAGGTTACAAATGACCAGCCGAGCTGAATATGCATGCAGTGTGTGATCCTACGTAACAAAGTGCACTTTGCAGTGAGGGAAAACAGATCTTGATGCTCAAATGCCATGACATCTTTGTCATCTTTCTGCGTGCCTCGATGGTGGGATGAGATGTTCTGCTGGCTGCGGATGGAGGAGGGTGGAGAAGTGTGGAGGAGGGGCAGTACAGGCTGCGCTCCTGGGTGGATGAAGGGACAGCACTGCAGTACTTCCTCACTGGGAGGGTGCATGATGTCGGATGCCTCCTGGAACGGCCGTTTAAGCCCCTTCAGGTGGAGTGTCTTCCGTGGTTCATGTCAGGGGTGTGCGGGCTGTGTTCATCGATCAGTGCTGAGACCATGTGGGAGGGGCGGAGGGTTAAAGAGATCAAGAGAGAGAGAGAGAGAGAGAGAGAGAGAGAGAGCCTTACAGGCAGAGGACAGGAGGGGTTATATCACTGCATCACGGCAGAGACTGAGCCCCTACTCTTCATCTCACTGATGCCTTGGTGCTTACATTAGCCCTGTGTGTGAGTGGGCGTGTGTGTGGGAGAGAACGCGGATGGAAAAACAGACAGTGAACATAAAGTGGAGGGTGTGGAAGACAGGGAGCATAGGAGCTGACACACACACTCACACACAAACACACACACACACTTCATCATGGGCTCAGAGTGCTGCAGGCTCCTTGAACTCATCACTTGATCTTTCAATGAAAAAAATTGCCCAGGCCCAGACCTAGAGGAAGAAAGAGAGAGAGAGAGAAAGAGAGAGCACACATCGACACACATCAACACACAGACACATCGCTGCCTTTCTGTCTTTCATCTGACATGCAAATTCAGTCCGCTCTCATCTTTTCTCTTACTCTATCTCTGTCTTTCTCTCCATCTCTCTCTCTCTCTCTCTCTCTCACCCCCTCTCTGTCTTTCTCTCCATCCCTCTGTCTCTCTTCCTTCCTGTCTGTCTCTCCTTTTGTTAGCCGTTACTGTACTGAGACCCTGTGATCAATTACCCAGAATCCACAGGGGCTCCCTCCACAGACTCCTGGCACAGTGTTCCTCTCTCATCATTATTGACATTAGCATTTATATCAATTTGTCTCGCAGGATCTCTCCCCCCTCCCTTGCTCATATCAATGAAAGCTCACAGGAGGGAGGAAGCAGCGTGCAGGTGATTAGAGGAGCGTGTGTTTTCCTGACATATCCACAGGATCAAAGCCGTTTCATCTCCATGCAACATGCTTCATCTGGTTGCTATGGTGCTTTCTTTACAGTCAACGCCAGTGTGAAATCCCCCAACACCAGCTCACAGTTGTGAGACTCACCCGTCGGTCGAGACGGCGTTCGATTGGACGGCAGCGCTTGTGGGAGACGTCGACGGCGATCGAGGTGTAACGAGGCATGGTCGTCTGATACAGCGTCGGCTCCTTTTTCTAGTGCGATTTAGTTCTAATGTCATTCGACATTAAAAACAGAAAAAAACTAAACAAGGACTGACACATGTTTATCTCCCGTTACACAGCATGACAGGAGAGCAGGACTGTGGGGCAGAACAGCCTCCTCTGTGTTAAAGCAGACGGGCTGTTCGTCAGGGTTCTGTCAGCACCCTGGGAGAACCCCACTCACATGTTCACGTGTGGTCCACCCCGCCTTACATTTATATTTATGGCATTTGGCTGACACTTTTATCCAAAGCTTACAATTGTGACTGAATACATTTTGAGCAGTTGAGGGTTAAGGGCTTTGCTCAGGGGCCCAACAGTGGCAACTCGGCAGAGGTGGGGTTTGAACCAGCAACCTTCTGATTATTCATCAAGTGCCTTAACCAGTGACCTACCACTGCCCAATGAGCTACCACTGCCCTCCCTGCCCCATTGCCCCGCACACTCCTATTCATCTGGATTCCTTGAGAGACGCTTTGTGCTGAAACTCATTTTACCTGAATGGATAATTGGTTAATTTTCCTAATTAGAGTGATTAGTTAGTGATTACTTAGTGATTAGTTGGCCAGACACTAGACTCAGCTGGGGTGGTTAAATTTCATCAGGCTCTGAGTGAGAGCTTACAAAGTTAGCCAACAGTAAAGATTAACCAGTCAGAAATGATGTGTGTGTGTGTGCGTGCATGTGCACTTTGTATAAATGTCTTTGCTTGAACAGTTGTGACCTGTTTTTTTCTTGGAACTATTAAAAGAGGCTCCGGATTTCCTCTTGGTACTCAGGTACTCAGGTACTCAAGGTACTCAGGTACTCAAGTACTCAGGCACTCAGGTACTCAGGGTTAGAGTTGGGTTTGAATGTAGCCATCACAGTTTTAGATAAGATGATATTAATGTGTGTGTGTGTGTGTGTGTTTGTGTGTGTGTGTGTATGTGTGTGTTCAGATATGAATAATGACAGGAGTGTAATCTCATGCCTTACTTACTGCAGACTCGCAGCACATCTCATACTTCTGTTTATCAAATTCCTGCTTCCTCTACAGAACATTAGTGCACACATGCCAGTTCCAATTCAAAATACACATTTTTGTAATTTGCTCCTAGAATGTTGTCTTTCTCTGGCTCTTAGTAAAATTCTTATCAACATTATTACAGAATTTTTACTTGGGGCCCTTTTCTTCCTTTTTTAAATTTTAATTATACATCATAAGTGTGAAATTAGCAGGAAATGACTGGCGAAATGGTGCAGGGAGTTGTGGGTAAGGAGAGCATTCAGCGCGTCTGTGGCCTGAATGAGCCTCGGAGCAGAGAGGACCTCTTAAACAAACCACTCTGGCTTCAGCCAGCCACTTTATCACTGTGCTGAGGGAAAGGGGAGTAGCTAAGAAGCACTGTGATGAGGGAGAAGGGAGGAGCTAAAAAACACTGGGCCGAGGGAGAGGGGAGGAGCTAAGAAACACTGTGATGAGGGAAAGGGGAGGAGCTAAGAAACACTGTGATGAGGGAGAGGGGAGGAGCTAAGAAACACTGGGCCGAGGCAGAGGGGAGGAGCTAAGAAACACTGTGATGAGGGAGAGGGGAGGAGCTAAGAAACACTGGGTCGAGGCAGAGGGGAGGAGCTAATAACTGTAACTCCGTAAGAAAGCCTTCTCCCAGTTACATGGCAGAACAGTGTATGAGTTGTTGTGTGTGATGGGGTTGTGTTGTGTGTGAAGGGGTCGTGTTGTGTGTGAAGAGGTTGTGTTATGTGTGAAAGGGTTGTGTTGTGTGTGTGTGTGTGTGTATCAGATCTGTGGAACATGTTTCATCAGTGTTGTCAGTACACGCTGCTTCCACCACAAACCCACAGCCAGAGCACCACTGACACGAGCCCCTGGAGAAACAAACACCCCCAGAGAAAATCTCCTCACCTCCTCGCATTTCAACTGCACCATATCTGCTTCACAGCTTTTTATGTGTGTGTGTGGGGGGGGTATTGTCCTCTTTTTTCCTTGAGAAATTCAAATTACGTCCTGTCATAGAGCTTTATGAGCACTGATATGTTCTGGCCATTACAAATAGCCCCCAGGCCCCAGTATGAACACTGTCAGGAGCTCTAAGCAGAATGCATGTGTGTGATTTGTGTGGAGGCCATAGTTACAACAGAGGCCTAAAATCCTGCTCTCACAGCCCGTGACAAACTCCCACTCCCAGGAGCAGCTTTATGCCAGGGAAAATGATTTTGCCCTCCTCTCTCTCCTCTCTCCTCTCTTTCTCCCCCTTTTCCCCTTCCTCTCTCCCCTCCTCCCTAGCTTCCTCTTTCTCTCTCTCTTCTCTCCCCTCCTCCTCTTTACCTTCATGTCCTTCCTCTCTCCTCCCCCTCCCCCCTTCCTCCCTCTCTGTCATCTCCTCCCTCTGCCACTGGAGGGGTGGGGGTGCTTGTTTTCTCAGATCCAGTACAGTCCCTCTGCGTTATTGCCAAGGCGACCCTGTATCATCTGTCTTCCCACTGTGCGTTGCCAGGTTATTCCGAAATGCGTCTTCTCTGTATATTTAAGAGTGTGTGGTGACAGCACCGATGACTGGGAATAAACACGTTCGTTCTCTGACAGAAACTCGCGTCTGATGTGTCCCTGTTTTCAAGCGAGAGTTGGGATGGGTGCCGTGGAATCATGAGCATACACACCTGCTGACCTCCCTGTACCAGCACGCTAACGCAGACTCACACACACACACACACCTCCCCTTCTACATACACGCGCGCACACACACCTCCCCTTCTACATACACACATGCGCACACACACATCACACTATACACACGTCGCCTTCTGTGCTCACACACATACACACATATGCACATGCACCTCCTCACATTAACCCTAACCCTCTATGCACACACACACACACACCATTCTCTGCGCACACACACTTGCACAAACACAGGTTCTTCACACACATACATATACCTGTCCAATGACACCGTTTTGCTCTCTAACAATCTTGCTAATTATAATTGTTAATTAAATTTCTCATAGTGTCCTCATCAGGAGACTAATAACCTACATTTTACATAATTAGACCTTCAACCTTTAACTCTCTTTCCTGTTCATTCCATCTTGCCCTCCTCCCTCCCCCTCTCTCTCTCTCTCTCTCACACACAGACACACACACACACACACACTTTGTGGGCTGTGTTTTGCTTCACACTGTCATGCCATTTCACCTCTGCCCAGGAGGAGTGGTGCCTGTCTGGCTATTCTTCATCATCTTCATCTTCTTCTCCCTTCTTCCTTGGGTCGAGGTGCTGCCACCTGTGTGAGAGTGTTTGCTCTGGCTGATGCCATCCCTGTCTCCTGCTTCCAAATACACTCTAAGCCCTTCTTCCACGGTTGCCATGCCGGCTGCTGGCAGCCCCACGCCCTCTCTGATCTCCTCTTACAGGAGGAGCACAGCACGCTTCACGTCTCATGTGATTGGTCGAAGACGAACTGATCTAGTCATCGCTCTCTGGTCTTCCCTTCTGACACAGGAGGGGGGAGCCGGAGGTGGGGGGGTTGAGCTGACCCGGGGGGGTTGAGCTGACCCAGGGGGGTTGAGCTGACCCAGGGCGGCCCAGCCGGTGGCCAGAGTCTCTCCCTCACTGTCCTCTTTCTCGCCCACCCTCTACCCGTCTCTCTTTCACTCTCTGGAGAGAGGTAACCCAGATTTCAAAAATGAATTGCTGCCTAGTTCTCTCCATCAACTCCCTTCTTGCCTCTCTCTGTCACTCTCTCTCTCTCTCTCTCTCTCTCTCTCTCTCTCCTGCTCCCTCTCTTTCTCTACCTCATCCTCTCTTCCTGTTGGTAAAAACAGAATCAATCTTGGAAAGTGAAAATCGTCTCCCCTCTTCACTCTCGATTGGATAAAACGCTGCAGAACCGATCCACTCCTCCACTCATCTCTCTTTCCTCGAAAGCTGCAGACTCATCCCTCACTTTCTTCCTCCTCTTTCTCCCCCCCAGTTTGGTGCCTGTTGAGTTTTTTCCGAGGGCAGCTACCTGTGGTGAATCTTTTCTCGCAGTCCTTTTCTTTGCCCTTTTCTTTGAGGTGGGAGGCAGGTACGACCAGCGGAGCTTTACGGGCCACCGAGAAGAACCGAAGAGCAAGAGCGGGCAGCGGTCGTGAGGAGTGAGGAGTGAGCAGCTCTTCAACCAAGTCTGACAGCGGAGCAAAGCCCTAACACAGGTACAATTCTCTCCTCTCCTCTCCTCGTGCATCTCTCCATCTCTCTGTAAAGTGCTCTCTTTCACTAGCTCTTTGTCACTCCCAGATTCAGGTGATTTGTTTCGATTCATTTTTTTTGTTTGGTCTGGCTGCTCGTTGCCCCCGGCAACACTCTGGTGCTTCATGTGTCTGTCTCTCATGTGAAGCGCTCACCTCAGGGCCTGTCCTGTCCACCTGTGCTCCAGAGGAAGAGGGGAGGGAACAGTGCTGCTCGTGCCACTGTCCTCTGACCCTTGAACCCACGCCCAGTGATTCAGGGGTCACCGCTCCAGTAGGGAGAGACGAGGTGGGGGAGTGGGGTAGGGTAGCCCCAGTATGATGTGCGCTTTGGGAGGCAGAGGAGAGGAGAAGGAGTAAACACCAGGGAGTCAGAGAGGGAGGGAGGCTGAAGGAGCAGAGGAGCAGGTGGTGAGAGCGCATGTGTGTGTGTGTGTGTGTGTGTGTGTGTGTGTGTGTGTGTGTGTGTGTGTGTGTGTGTGTGTGTGTGTGTGTGAGTGTGTGTGTGTGTGTGAGAGAGAGAGAGAGAGAGGAGTTGGGCAGGAGGCACACTAATCACTATGTGCTTTGGAGTCCCTCTGGAAGTCTGTGTTTGTGTGTATTAACCTTTCCTTCACTCTCTTCACTAACAAACTGTCTCTACTGCCTTCTCCCTCTGCCTCTCTGTGTCTATGTTCTCTCTCTCTGCATCTCTCTCTCACTGCCTGTCTCTCTTTCATCTCTCTTGTGCTCTGTTTCCTTCTTCCTCTCTCTCATTCCTTCTCTCTCTGCCTGTCTCTCTTTCATCTCTCTTTGTTTCTTTCTTCCTCTCTCATTCCTTCTCTTTGCCAGTCTCTCTTTCATCTCTCTCTGTTTTTTCTTCCTCTCTCTCATTCCTTCTCTCTCTGTTTCTTTCTTCCTCTCTCTCATTCCTTCTCTCTGTGTCTCTCATCTCTCTCTCTGTTTCTTTCTTCCTCTCTCATTCCTTCTCTTTGCCAGTCTCTCTTTCATCTCTCTCTGTTTTTTCTTCCTCTCTCTCATTCCTTCTCTCTCTGTTTCTTTCTTCCTCTCTCATTCCTTCTCTCTGACTGTCTCTCTTTCATCTCTTTCTCTGTTTCTTTCTTCCTCTTTCTCATTCCTTCTCTCTCTCTTTCTTCCTCTCTCTCATTCCTTCTCTCTCTGTTTCTTTCTTCCTCTCTCTCATTCCTTCTCTCTCTCTGTTTCTTTCTTCCTCTCTCTCTGCTCTCCTGTGAATTTCCTCACATCTTTCCTGCCATCTTTACACTCAAACCTTTACAATGATCCCAGTTCTGTATCAGCCTCTTGCATCCTAACTATTTTGTTCTTTCTGTTTTCTCTATCCCTCCCTGCACATGCCTACCTACCTCCTCACTTCTCCATCCTCCTCATGTTTTTCCACCTCTCCTCCACCCACACGGCACCCCAAACTTCTACCAGCAGCATGTCTGCCCCGGTCTCCCCCTCTCCCTCTCTTTCCCCATTGGCCCTGTCCTCTCCATCCCCCTCCTCCTCTCCCCTCCCCTCGCCCCTCTCCCCTCCTCCCAGGCTGCCGGTCTTCCAGCGGAAAGGTGCTCTGAAGCACAAACGTGTTGTGGAGGTGAAGGACCACCAGTTCACCGCACGCTTCTTCAAGCAACCCACCTTCTGCAGCCACTGCACTGACTTCATCTGGTACTCTACCTCCCAGAGCCCCGCCCACGCGCCCCGCCCACGCGTACTCCCCTGACTTGCGCTTGTGTAACACGTATTCACACAACATGCACACACGCCCTTTCTGCTCAACTTGTTTCACAGTGTTTCTGAAGCGTGAAGCCTCCCTCAACATCCGCTCCTAACTGCTGGGGGGGAGATTGCAATCGGTAAACATTTCCTCACAGAAAGCAAATAGATACTCGCCGTGTCCGTTTCTTTTACATGGCGAGGTGTAGGATGTCGCCGCTGGGTGAAATTCTGATCTCGTACCATCATGAAACATGAGGTGTCAGTAGTGAGTTTTTTGGACCACGCCAGTCGGCACATGGAAACGTCCACATCTAACTGCTGATCTGCAAGATTAGATACCCACTTCTGGCCCTCTGGCAATCTGCACAGCCATCTGCTATCAAGTAGAAGTAGACTGTCGAATTGAATGTGGTTAATATCATTGGAGCTGACCATCAAGAATGATAAAAGTTCAATTAGCATACCTCCATGGTTATTTGAACTGAGAGAAAACGATGACTGGCCTATATTAAAATGCTGTTTTAGTTTAGATGTGTGACGGGTCCTGACTAACCGCCGTGGCCAGATGCTACTTGGTTCTCTTTAAGTTTTTGCTCACTGCTGTTACCAGTCGTTCCTGGCAAGCTGGTGACTGTTCTGTATTCAAACCGTTTGATATAGACCACATGGTACAGACCGTGTGATACAGACCACAGGATACAAACCGTTTGATATAGACCACATGGTACAGACCATGTGATACAGACCACAGGATACAAACCGTTTGATATAGACCACATGGTACAGACCATGTGATACAGACCACAGGATACAAACCGTTTGATATAGACCACATGGTACAGACTGTGTGATACAGATGACAAGATACAGATCACGCAATACAGACCGTATGATAAAGACTGTGTGATACAGACCATGTGATACAGACCACATGATACAAACCGCGTACCAGTATCTCCGGGTTGTGAAATACGGTCTGAATTAGCATCAACAAATATAATACCAGTTTGCATTTAATAATCTAAACCTGCTCCCAGAAAAAAAAATAAGTGTAAATGTTTCCTCCAGCTGATTTATCTTATGCCTTTGCTCCGTGTTCCTCCCTGCGTGACTGTGCGTGTGCACATATCACAGGATTTATCTGCATGCTTGACACTGTTCCAACTTCTGAGGCCTGACCTGCAAACACTTGTGAAACACAAACTTACCCAGTGTACCTAGTGTTACCTTTGGCTTTGTTCTATGTGGGAGGGGCCACAGCGCCACCACCCAATCGCAGCCGAGCATCTTCAGCCTATTAAAGTGCGAAGTTCAGCTTAAGCGTGGGCCCTGTTCTGCAGTCAGCTCTGGAGCTTGCTTGTGTGCCCCACCTCCTGAACAGCTGGGAAAGCACAAGCCCAGAGGGAGCCTTTCAATTATGCAGGGCGCTCTGTTAGAGCAGGCATGGGAACATGCTGCACAGAGCAGCCCAGCCAGCACAGAGCTGCAGGCGCCCACATGTCCCTGCAGCTCCTCTCCCTTACAGGCTCTCTTTACTCCATATGACCTCCTCAGCTCACCCTCCTCGCTCTCTCTCTCACTCTGTCTCTGTGTCTCTCTTTCTATCTCTCTCTCTGTCTCTATGTCTCTCTCTCTGTGTCTCTCTCTCTCTTTCTGTGTCTCTCTGTATCTGTCTCTCTCTCTGTCTCTGTCTTTCTCTCTCTGTCTCTCTCTGTCTCTGTGTCTCTCTCTCCCTGTGTGTCTCTCTCTCCCTGCTCTCATTTTCTCATTTCCTGCATTTCTTCTGCTCTGTCATATCTGCTGTTCATCCTCTCTATCCTTCTTTTTGTCTCTATCTGTCTTTTTCTCTCTCTTTCCTCTCTCTTCCTCTCTCTCTCTCTCTCTCTCTCTCTCTCTCTCTCTCTCTCTCTCTCTCTCTCTCACTCTCACTCATTGTACACAATAACTGAGTATAATATAAACACTTTTTATGACTCAAATTTTTTGTGC
>JAOYMR010000007.1:3107707-3121157 GCA_025802075.1 Tenebrosternarchus preto | reverse complement strand
CTCACCCCCACCTTATCCCCCTCCGTCCCCTAACCCTAACCTCAGCCCCTCCCGACCCTCAACCCTACCCTTATCCCCTCCCGGCCCCTAACCCTAACCTCTCCCCTCCCGGCCCCTAACCCTAACCTTTCCCCTCCCGGCTCCCAACCCTAACCTCATCCCCTCCCGGCCCCTAACCCTAACCTTATCCCCTTCCCGGCTCCTAACCCTAACCTTATCCCCTCCCAGCCCCCAATCCCAAACCTTCCCTTCCCTGGGCCTCTACTCTAACCGTCCCCCTCCCTCCAGCCATAATCCTAACCTCTCCCCTCCCTTGGTCCTAACCCTAATCTTCCCCTTCCTTGGGCCGGAAACCTATCAATTTTTCTTTTTGCCCCCCCTTTCCGTTTTTCACCCTTTCCTACTGGAAACTAGTGCGCCAGTGCCCACGATGGGTTAAAAACCAATTTTCTAAACATGACCAAAAACCTAACACTTGTTTACCCTAACCCTAACACAGGTTAACCCCAACCCTAACCCTAACACAGGTTAACCCTAACCCCAACTAATGATTTAATATAATCTTTAATTCTAACCTAACATTTGTTTACCCTAACCCCAACCCTAACATTTGTTTACGCTAACCCTAACCCTAACACTTGTTTACCCTAACCCTAACACTTGTTTACCCTAACCCCAACCCTAACATGGGTTTCAAACGTTCTTGTTTGCATCAACATGCCACATTCCTCTCTCCCTTTGCTAAGATGTTAACCAGCTACTGTTACTTATTAACCTCTGAATCCTACCATTTATAATACCAATAATATTATCATTTATAATACCAATAATATTATCATTTATAATACCAATAATATTACCATTTATATTACCAATAATATCATTTATATTACCATTCAGCTGCAGATGCTACTTTAAAACCGTCATGTAAATGATACTACTTAAACAAGGTTAAACGAATCACATTTTTTGTGTCAGATCCAATTACATTTCACATCAACTCAAATTGTTACTAGTTACTAAGGAACTCATTAAAATGTTCAGACTGAAGCTCAGACAAATAGATTTGAGGGGCATCAACCATATTACTTGACTCACTTAACCATAAGAACTTTAGTAAGTCACAGCCAATGAATATTCAAGAACATTGGGGCTCTAATAAATATTAAGTACTAGTGGTTGGGGTCTCAGGATAATGAACTGTAAGTAGGAGTAGTAGGGAAAGACACAGGAGAAAAGAGACTGTGATTAATGGGCACTCAGTAACAGCACAAACAGTACAGGTGTTTAAATATGGTACCTGAAGCTCCATTCACCTCTGGCTCATCTGAATGGATTTCAGATCTGTAATATGATAGATAGCATGTAAGGTGATATTACTACTGTACTGATACGTTACTGAACTGTCTGATATGATCAAAAGAAAATGCTTTAAATGCTCTACATTTACACATCATACATAATCATTATATATTAAACACATCATACATAATCATTATATATTAAACACATCATACATAACAAACACATCATACATAATCATTATATATTAAACACATCATACATAACAGTCATTATATATTACATACAGAAATTGCAATGCAGTGCATTAACACACACACATAAATCTACACACACATGTAATACCTAATCATATTGGTATTTACATTACATTTACTGCTGACTGGATTCTAACTGGCTGAGAAATAAAGGCCCTAAATACAGTTTTTGAAATTGCCTTCTTGGTGATCATAAATTATAATAATCGTTTAAATCAAGAATAAAGTATGTGTGTGTAACATATGCATGTGTGTGTGTGTATGTGATTTAACCAGATCTATTCAGCTGACAGCTTGTTTATACCTGTTTATCTCTTTTATACTTGTTTTATATTATATGATATATATATAATATTTATGAATGTGTGTGTTTGTATGTATATATATGTGTGTGTGTGTGTGTAGATGAGCTCATGCAGCAGCAGGGCTCTGACTCTGCTCTCCACAGTGTTCGGGGCATGCGGGCTGCTGTTGGTAGGCGTTGCTGTGGCAACGGATTATTGGCTGCTGATGGAGGAGGGTGTTGTACTGCAGCAGAACCAAACCATCGATGTCAAGATGGCACTGCACTCTGGCCTCTGGAGAGTGTGTTTCATAGCAGGTACACACACACACACACTCACACACACACACACACACACACATGCACACACATGCACACACATGCAGGTGCTGCATATGGACACATATATGTACATCTAGCATATGGCTTTGGCTTTCATATAGTTGTAATGAAACACTGTTGCTGTGTCTCTGATTTCCCTCCAGATTTCATGCCTTCTGTATTTTGTTTCTTTCTGATTGCCCCTGTCCTTCTGTATCCTGCCCCCCCCATCTCTTGCGTCTCTGTGTCCCTCTCAGGTTCAGAGAAAGGAAGATGTGTAGCCTCTGAGTATTTCGCAGAGCCAGAGAACGAGATCACAACAGAAAACACAGCAAATATCCTCAGTGAGTAAACCATAGTCAGAGCTGCTCAAACGTGTGCTGAGCGGGGGGCTGATGGGGACTCTGTCCGTCCTTTTCTTCAGAGATGGTGCAGACAGCCACGCCTTTCCCTATGGTATCTTTGCTCTTCGTCTTCACGGCCTTCGTCATCAGCAACGTGGGCCACATTCGCCCACAGCACACCATCCTGGCCTTCATCTCCGGAATCCTCTTCATCCTTTCAGGTATTCGCTCCATCCTGCTCCATCCTCACTCCATCTCCTCCATTCTTCTACTCCATGGCCTGAGCTATGAGGTGCAAACAGCAGACATAGAGGCCCTTGGAACAGCCTGTCAGGCCACAGCCATTGTAGATGTGCTTGGACTTGTCCTCACAAGGTTATTTAGATTTGGGGTGTTCTCTTCTGCTTCTGGAGCTGTACGGCCCTACAGAGTTGATTTTTAATACATGTGGATTCATTTTCCAGATGCTGCTTAAAGGCTGCGATGAATTGGATCAGATGTGATTAATTGTGATTAATTGGATCAAGTGTGGTAGAGCAGTACTGGTGTAGAATCTTCAGCAGAGCTGGACCCCACCAACGTGGTGTGGGACAAAATCGTTTTTTCGGTCTGCTTCAATCAGCACAATGATTCAACTATTCAGCTTTAAAAATCTCTAAACAAGTGTAGCATAATCAGCTGACTGTATCAGTTATTTAAAACACTTTTTTCAGTCTCGTTCTCTATCTGGTGCCCAGAATTCTTTAGATTCTATTTCAATTAGATTTACAGAGTAACTGCATCGTGTCCAGACAATTTAGCAAAACTAATGATGAGACTTTGATAGTAGAGGATGCCATGGATAATTTAAACTAACTTAAACTAAAGGGTAAAGATAAAAGGTTCCTCTCGTTCGCTTCTTTGCCATCTTGTGACAGCTGTAATAAGCGCTGTAATAAGAGCTGTAATAAGAGCCTTATGAACAGTGGTAATGCCTGAGAGCGCCAGCTTCTCCCCGTCCCTCGTACCTCCTGTTCAGGTAGGATTCGCTGCCCGATGAAGCCGTTTCCATTCCCTCAGCCCTGCATGCGACTCAGATGTAAAGGTCCCTCCATGATTTTGTCATTTGCTTGAGTTCACTAATGAATTCTGTCCTCAGGCGCAAGTCTAATTAGCAGAGTAAGGAGCAAAAGCCCCAGGGACTCACTGAACCTGAACTTCCTCTGCCTCTCAAATACGAACATGCAGTGACACCCCTTCGATCCACAAAGTGTTAGTGTTAGTGTTAGTGTTAGTGTTAGGGTTAGTTTTAGGGTTAGGGTTAATGTTAGGGTTAGGGTTATTTTTAGGGTTAGTGTTAGGGTTAGGGTTAATGTTAGCGTTAGTGTTAGGGTTAGTTTTAGGGTTAGGGTTAGTGTTAGGGTTAATGTTAGGGTTAGGGTCCATGCCTAAATATGTGCTCACGCGTGTTCCTGTTCGTATGTGACCTGCCGCCTCTACCTGTGTTTATGAGCAGAAGATGGAACTTTTGATCTTTAGATACACGCAGGTCTCTTAAATAATACAATCACACCCTGTATGAAGCTTTGTTCTCAGCACACGGAGTGCTGCCACACCCTCTGCGTTTTGATTATCATCATCTTATTTAATCTCAAACCCTCTGATCATGTGGATTCTCCAACTGCTTTAATGTATTACTGCCTGGCGCTGATGTTCTTGGGGTCGATTAAATTGCTCTTTCTATTATAACTGTTTCTCCAAAATCTCATGTTGTAAGTGTAAAATAACGGTCTTAAAGGTTTTTAAATTGAGCCTGTACTGTTGCAAAGCATCAGAGTGAGACAGAGTGAGACGGTAGCTCTTGTAGATTATAAAAATGTAGGTGTTCACTATGGACGTTCCTCAACTAAGAGACGATTGTAACAGTCAACAGTTACTGAGGCGTTACACTCGCTTGAGTTATTTAAGTGCTGAAATTTACATTTTACATTTACAGTTTATATTTAGTTTTTCTCAATTATTTTTTACACACTATGGGCCTGCTACAGTTGTTTTAAATGTTACTTTACACTAAAACACACTGAAATTGCTACTACAAACACAATTCTTGAAACCTTTACTACAGATGCCATATTGATAAGTCTTTTCATAGTAAACACCTGTATCATCATTACAACACAAACAACACACAGCTGTTTAAACACAAATGAGCTTAATTGTTCAAATTGTTGAATCAACCGATGAGAAAACTGTTATGCAAACGAGGTGGAGGAGGAGGAAGAAGAAGAAGAAGATGATGATGATGATGATTATCATCATCATCATCGCAACAACGACACCAAATTGCAGATGACAGAACAACAATTAATTACCATGTACTGATCCAATGGCATAAGCATAAGCCAGTGTGTCCGGCCAGATTTAATCCATTTCTCAGTGATATCCTGAGAACACGGAGACCTGCCTGAGCAGTCTGTGAATAACATCAGTCACCATCAGTATTAAAGTCCATGAATGGGTGGACAGAGATGCTGGATTCATACATTTGCTGCTTACACCTTGTTCTCCATTCCTAAACCGTGCTGAGGAATCTTTCTCAGGATGGCAGTGGAAGGTGTATGAAAGACGTCCATATGAAAGAGAAGCTCTACTTCATGCAGTGGTGATGGAGCCTTGGAGTCCTTCCATTGGACGATTCAGCGCAGCAGAGGAGATTTCACATGCTCGCTCACCAAAAACTAACATGCTATGTCCTCCCCCTTGTGAGAGCTTTACTGTAACACACCTGTCTGACATGAAGCAGACTAATCACGTCTGTAAATATTTTTCGGTAATATATAGACTCCTGGTTTTTGGGGGTGTTGAAGTCAGACGAGATGTGCCATGATATTTACATTTTCTGAACAAACGTGATTCACTGAACAAACGTGATACACTGAACAAACGACTCCATGCCGTGCCGCATTGCTGCAGTAATCCAGTCCAAAGGAGCCCCAACTAAACATTGAGTTCTGTACATGCTCATACTTTTCATGTTCATACTTTTCAGTTGGCCAACATTTCTAAAGATCCTTTTCTTATGTTGGTCTTCCCTCACTTATTGCGGATTTCCGTTCCAGGTCCATGAAGTGAAGTAGGGACGCTACACTTATTTTAGTAGTTATACATTATTTTAAGTCTTTATAAACCCTCCTCACACTCTTATACATAACCCTTTATATTATATTGTCAAAATTAAAAGAAACATTTGAAATACATCAGTCTGTGTGTAATGAACGAATATAATATACAATATTTCTCTTTTTGAATGGAATTACTGAAATAAATCAACTTTTTTATGATATTCTAATTTTATGACCAGCATCTGTATGTGTACTTTTCCTGTTTACTCTATAGTACTGTACATGGTTTCATACAGTTATTTTGGAGTTCCTGTATGCTCTTGTTTTTAAAAATGGATTCACCCAACAGGACTTCTCTTTTAGAACTGAGACAAATAATGGAATCAGAAGATGTCTACTGAAGAGCAAGAGATGATCATCAGTATAAGAGATGACCATCAGTATAAGAGATGATCGTCAGTATAAGAGATGACCATCAGTGTAAGAGATGATCGTCAGTATAAGAGATGATCGTCAGTATAAGAGATGACCATCAGTATAAGAGATGATCGTCAGTATAAGAGATGATCATCAGTATGATCATAGCCAGCTATATTAGTCACTTGCCTGAGCTATAGAGGAAGTGAAGGATGATCATGGAATATTCCAGTGCATTGATCTTCTCAACAACAGACTGCATTTGTCAACAGAGCAGGTTGAGGATGAAACAGGCAAAAACCAGTAATAGAAAAGTGCATTTTGGAGTTGCTATTTATTCAACGCTGTGGATTTTGCTGTGTGGACAGAACCTTTTCTGCTCTGTATGTCAGTAGCGAAGCGTTCTTGGTCACATGACCTGCGTACACTAGCTCCACAGTGGCTTGTCCTGTCTGGAAGGTGTGTTTGGATGCAGAGTGGACTTAAGGAATCCTCCCTCTTGCTTTCACCTTGGAATAGGTCTTGTAAGATCTTCTTTAGTCTGGCCACCAGCTGACACGATGTCCTTGGAACAAAATCTTTTTCACCTTTTCCCTCATCTTTCCTCCTCTGTCTGAGTCCAGCTTGTACTAGAGATGTGAAACATGTAATTGGCTGGACCTGTAACTCCTGATTGATGGTTCAGAACATTCAAAAACAGAACATAAAGAAGTGAAATGTAGCTGTGTGCGTGCGTGTGTGTGTGTGTGCGTGCTTGTGTGTGTCTGTGTCCTGCTCTCATACTGGGCACAGTCCTGCAGTAAGTTGTTATGCATTCAGATGGAGTTGTCGTCTCAGCAGTGTCTGTGTGTATTGGAGGGGGGGTGGTTCTGGATGGGTGGATGTATGCCGTGACGGCTCAGCGTGGGTGGATGTATGTCGTGACAGCTCAGCGTGGGTGGATGTCCTGAGAGGGGGTCAAGCAGAGAGCCTACCAACCCCCACACACCAGCTTTAGTGAGTCTTTTATAAGCTTGAACTCAAACTGAAACTATGAGAGAAATCTTAACCTTCCAGTGAGGTCGAATGATCAAAAGAAAAAATATGATCCAAAAAAAATGTACGTTCTTTCTCAAAATTGTTGAGAAATTTTGTGCCACTCATCAGCTTTTGTGCATCTGCCAGGAAAACAGCACTGCCTTCTGCTGGTGGAGGGGGGACGTTCCTCTAGAAACAGTCCCTAAAGATCCTTTTATGATGCTGGTGGAGGGGGGACGTTCCTCTAGAAACAGTCCCTAAAGATCCTTTTATGATGCTGGTGGAGGGGAAACAGTCCCTCCAGATTCTTTTATGATGCTGGTGGAGGGGGGACGTTCCTCTAGAAACAGTCCCTCCAGATCCTTTTATGATGCTGGTGAAGGGGGGACGTTCCTCTAGAAACAATCCCTCCAGATCCTTTTATGATGCTGGTGGAGGGGGGACATTCCTCTAGAAACAGTTCCCCAGATCCTTTTATGATGCTCATGGAGGGGGGACGTTCATCTAGAAACAGTCCCTCCAGATCCTTTTATGATTTTGGTGGAGAGGGGACGTTCCTCTAGAAACAGTCCCTCCAGATCCTTTTATGATTTTGGTGGAGAGGGGACATTCCTCAGTCCTTGGATAGATGACAAGGACGTTTCTTCAAATCCTCTTTTGTCTTTTACAATAATTCTGGAGGACTTTGCTTCTCTCAATATGAAAAGCTTTTGTGGTAAAGGGTTTTATGGTAAAAGGGTTTTATGGTAAAGGTTTTTATGGTAAAAGGGTTTTATGGTAAAGGGTTTTATGGTAAAAGGGTTTTATGGTAAAAGGGTTTTATGGTAAAGGGTTTTATGGTAAAAGGGTTTTTGCTTCTCTGAGTGTTCATAAGATTGCTGATCTTTAACACAGTTCAGGACAGTGCTGTGACCTCCTCTCCCTGTGTCTCATGGTTTCTGCTGACCTCCTCTCCCTGTGTCTCATGGTTTCTGCTGACTTCCTCTCCCTGTGTCTCATGGTTTCTGCTGACCTCCTCCTCCCTGCTCTCTTCCCCTCAGGTCTGAGTCTGGTGGTGGGCCTGGTGCTCTACATTTCCAGCATAAACGATGAGGTGATGAACAGGCCGAGGGAACCCGAGCACTTCTTCAACTACCACTACGGCTGGTCCTTTGCCTTCGCCGCCAGCTCCTTCCTGCTCAAAGAGGTCAGCGGGCGACGAGTGACCCGTTCAGTTTCAGGACGTCTCGTTCAGTTTCAGGACGTCCAGGGCCGTTTCCACATCCTGTTTGGAGGATGCGTGTCCTGGAGGCACCTTTGACATGCTAGAGTGCTCAGTTTGATTTTGCATTTAGTGATTTCAGGTCAGGCAGGGCAGGAGGGGACAGGAGAGGAGGGTGGAGCTCTGGGACAGGAGAGGAGGGTGGAGCTCTGGGACAGGAGAGGAGGGTGGAGCTCTGGGACAGGAGAGGAGGACGGAGCTCTGGGACAGGAGAGGAGGGTGGAGCTCTGGATATCACTGTGTGCTTAGAAAGTGACGGTGTAGCAAAACTGGAGTTGTGACTTGAATTCTTTTTTTCTGCTTGACTCAGCACTGTCATGATTTCATTACTGCTTAATGTGTGTGTGTGTGTGTGTGTGCGTGCGCGCCCATGCGTGTCTGCGTGCGTGCATGCGTGTGTGTGTGTGTGCATGTGTTTGCATGTATGTGCACATTTGCACGTGTGCTGTTTGTGTGTGTGTGTGTATCACAGAGAGAGAGACAGACAGAGAGCAAGTGATTTAAATAGTAGTTTCAAAAGAGGCTCTAGAGAAACCTTTTAAATCATTTAATAATTTACATGTTTTAATCATTTACTCACCCAGGGAGGGAATGACTAATGTGAATAGTGTGCTACATTTAAAAGAAAATTGTGAATATATAGATTAAATGCATTTTCTGGCGCTAAACATTTATCTAGGACTTTGTCACAATGTCCTCGGCCACCTCGTGTCATCAGGTCATATGTTAGATATCACACTGTTATCTCTGTTTTCTGTCCCTTCTCCTGGTCACTTCTCTTTTTCTTTCTCTCCCAGGGAGCAGGTGTGATGTCTGTGTATCTGTTCATGAAGCGCTACGCAGAAGAGGAGATGTACAGGCCTCACCCGGCTCTCTACCGCCCCCGCCTGTCTGAGAGCAGCGACTACAGTGGGCAATTCCTCCACCCCGAGACCTGGCCTCCGCCCCAGCGTGTGCGCAGTGCCTCCGAGCTCTCCAGCGACATCTCCATCCAGCTGACACAGAACCCCCAGCCTCCACCCAAGGTCAACGCCCAGCAGAGCGCTCCTTCCACCAGCATGACCGCTGCCTCCAGCCCCGCCTCCGACGCCGGATACGACCTCGCCTCACCCAGCTCGACGACGGCCTTCCCCCTCAGCCACCCGCTCCTCCCCGGGGCATCCGCAGCCGACGCCCACAGCCTGCCTCTGGCCACACCCCCGCCTGCGGTTCCGCCTCCCCAGTACCATGCACACATGCGCATGGGCACCTCTCCGTATTAGAGAGAGGAAATGCAGGCGGAAAGCAGGACCTGTCTGTCTTGTGTCATAGGAAAGAGGGACCAAAGAGAAGTTCCCTAGAGAAGAGGGACCAAAGAGAAGTTCCCTAGAGAAGTTCCCTAGAGAAGCACAGACTGGGAGAGTTTAAGGAGTTAAAGGCAAGGTGTCATTGAGGTGTGAATGTTGTAGCAGAAAAGTTCCAGTTGTTCACAAGGTTTAATGGAGGTCTAGGTCTTATTGCACAAGCGATGCACAATGCAAAACACTTTTTCAAAAGAAAACATATGAACAAATACTTACACATGCAGTGCATAACCTGTGACTACTGCCTACACTTTTCTTGGTGATATTGAACATCCATTCTTTTTCCATCAGTCAATCAGTGTACCAGTAGTAGTGTTATTATTATAACATGTTTAAGATAAGATTACATGTTACCAGGGAAAATGATTAAATACATTAGGTGTTTTAACTCAAGTTTAAATAAGAAGGTGATTATGAAGGCTGGTGGTTTTTAATATGTAAATGTTATGTGGTTATTTATTTTTAACTGGTATGGAATTATGAACCAAACGCTGAAGACTGTGTAGTGGAAGTGGAGAAAAGAACTGATAAAGGCGTTAAAATCCACATGACAGAAAATCTCTTAAAACCTCTAGGACTTTTCTGACATCTCTATAGAGCTTTCCAGACTCTTTAACAGGTTTAATGGTGAAGGCCGTCTTGGACCCGTTTGTTTCAGATGGAGTTCATTTCCCTGTTATGAACAGGACGTCTGATTTAGATCTACTGATACATGCAGTGCTCTGTTTGATGTACATGCAGTTCAACCGGGAACATAAACATTTGGGACTTTAAACGTAACCTGTAATAATACAGGCTGAAATGTGTGTTACGTAATGCTGTGACTAATCCAAGAGTATCCAAGCATAACGATGGATATAAGTAAACTTAAGCTGCAATGTTGATTTTACATTTTGTAACTTTCATAAATATGTACAGTCTCACAAAAGTGAGGACACCCCCACATTTTTGTAAATATTGTATTATATCTTTGCATTGGACAACACTGAAGATATGACACTTTGGTATAATTTAAAGTAGTCAGTAGTCAGTGTACAGCTTGGATAAAAGTGTAAATTTGCTGTGCCCTCAAAATAACTCAGTACACAGCCAGTAATGTCTAAACCACTGACAACAAAAGTGAGTAAAACCCATAAGAGAAAATGGCCAGATTGTGCCCAAAGCATCAATATGTTGTGTAGCCACCATTATGTTCCAGCACTGCCTTAACTCTGTTGGGCGTGGAGTTCACTAGAGCTCACAGGTTGTTACTGGAATCCTCTTCCACTCCTCCATGATGACATCACAGGGCTGGTGGATGTTGGAAACCTTGTGCTCCTCCACCTTCCATTTGAGGATCACCCACAGATGCTCAGTAGGGTTTAGGTCTGGAGACATGCTTGGCAAGTCCAGCATCTTTACCCTCAATTTCTTTAGCAAAGTCGTCTTGGAGGTGTGTTGGGGTTGTTATTATGTTGGAATACAGGGAAGGGGATCATGCTGTGCTTCAGTAGGTCACAGTACATGTTGGCATTCATGGTTCCCTCAGTGAACTGTAGCTCCCCCCAGCCGGCAGCACTCACGCAGCCCCAAACCATGACACTTGTAGGGAAGACACACTTGTTTGCCGCCACACACGGTTAACACCATCTGAACCAAATAAATCTTGGTCTCATCAGACCACAGGACATGGTTCCAGTAATCCATGGTCAGTCTGCTCGTCTTCAGCAAACTGTTTGCGATCTTTCTTGTGCATCATCTTTAGAAGAGGTTTCCAATTTGATACAGTGTGTGGTGTATGATCTGAGCACTGACAGATTGACACCCCCCCCCCCCCTTAACCTCTGCAGCAATGCTGGCAGCACTCATACATCTATTTTCAAAAGCCAACCTCCCAGATTTGATACAACCATGGCGAGGTCAGTTGTGAGTGATACCTGTCCTGTTAAGCCACTGTAGTTTCAGGGAGTTGGAAATCTTCTTATATCCTAGGCCATCTTTATGTAGTCCAACAATTACTTTTTTCAGATCCTCAGAGGGTTCTGTCCCATGAGGAGGCATGTTGAACTTTCATGGCCAGTATGAGTGTGAGAGTGATAACACCATATTTAACACACCTTCTCCCCATTCACACCTGAGACCTTCTAACACTAACGAGTCACATGACACCAGGGAGGGAAAATGGCTAATTGGACACAATTTGTCCATTTTCACTTAGACGTTTTACTCTAAGGCTGTACTGAGTTATTTTGAGGGCACAGCAAATTTACAGTTATCCAAGCTGTACACTGACTACTTTATATTGTATCAAAGTGTCATATTTTCAGAGTTGTCCAATGAAAAGATGTATATTTACAAAAATGTTAGGTGATACTGTATATAATGCATATATTTAACTATATTTATATACAGGTGCCAGTCAAAAGTGTGTGTGTGTGTGTGTGTGTGTGTGTGTGTGTGTGCGTGTGTGTGTGTGTGTGTGCGTGTGTGTGTGTATGCATTATATACGTGTATTGTAATAATACAATCGAGCATCAGAGGAACGGTATTGGACACTGGAACTATCCTTTCTTGGTGGTTTGGAGTTTAAGTGATTTAATGGCAGAATTTCATTTTGATGAATGAAATGTTTAGAATGATAAAAGTTTGTGGTTAAATGTTAATAATCGCAAGCTTCATTTGTTTTTTTTTTCCAAAATCGCTGCATCATGTAAAATAACATGAATGTGAGAGCACATGCCAGTACACAATCGTATCAGGAGCGCCCTCTGGCAGCTCAAATGTAGTAGTGCAATTAAATGGTTTTCGTGGCGCTGTCCACGGTTCTGAAACAAGTGTGGCGTTTAAAACATAACCCACGCAGTGTCACAAATCTTGTCTGGTAGATCACATCTGTTGGTTCTGAGTACTGAGCTATTCGTGTATGTTAGACCCAAGTTGTTGAATTGTTACAATAAAGTATTTTTCAGTGTGCTTGCAATTTAGTCATATAATAGATCATTAAACACAGATCACTGTCTTTAACTGTGTACACCAACACTTTGCTGAACAGGTAGGATCATTAACCTGAAATAATCTAGGTAAAGTAAGCATATTCCTTTGTGCAGGCAAGGATCAGTATTGCTTTTGCAGCCTGAGAACATTTTCATACCTGATGCTGTCTCTCTGCACGATGACATCATTGCATGCTGTGTTTGATATCTCGCATGAAGAATGGAGAGAGGGGAGTGAAGGAGAGGAGTGAGAGAGAGAGAGGAGTGAAACAGAAAGATCACTTTTATCTCTGCACCACATGATGTAATGTCTCTTATGTAGTCTCTTGTAGTTTCTGAGTTCATGAGGTAAATGAATGTGTGTGGGGGAGGGGCGTGCTGTGGCGCGTGTATGTGCCTGATGCAGTATTTAATGCAGTGCACAGTGTTGTGTTGAGGACAGCCTGAAGCACTGCAGTCCTTTATTACAATGCATGGCATGCACGGTGAGCTTAACAGACTGAGGAGTGTGTGCGTGTGTGTGTGTGTGTGTGTGTATGTGCGTGCGCGCATACGCGTGTGCGTGTGTGGGTGCACGTGTGTGTGTGTGTACATTTTTTCTGTACTGGAGCTGTTAGATTAAACTTTGCTCCTCTAGTCTGCTTTGTGCTGCAGTAATACTACTGTATACTACTGCAGTATACTACTGTATACTACTGCAGTATATACTACTGCCATAGGGCAATGTGCAGCCCAACTGATCAGAGAGAGAGAGAGAGAGAGAGTGTGTGTGTGTGTGTGTGTGTGTGTGTGAGAGAGAGAGAGAGAGAGAGAGAGAGAGAGAGAGAGAGAG
>JAOYMR010000007.1:3055431-3072235 GCA_025802075.1 Tenebrosternarchus preto | reverse complement strand
CATCTGACCGTTTGCGTGAAACATTGCGTACGCAATGTTTTTGTACGTACGCACCTTTAGTACATGAGGCCCCAGGTGTCTTCAATATTGAACCATTTCACAATATTCTAATTTTCTGAGATACTGAATTTGGGATTTTCATTAGTTGTCAGATATAATCATCAAAATTAAAAGAAATAAACATTTGAAATATATCAGTCTGTGTGTAATGAATGAATATACAAGTTTCCCTTTTTGAATGGAATTACTGAAATAAACTTTCACGATATTCTAATTTTATAACCAACACCTATAAATAGGCATGTTCTTGTACGTCTGATTCAACTATTAAAAAAAGTTTTTTTGTATATTGTTAGAGGCCACTGAGTGAAAGTCAGGTGAGATCATCTCTATAAACACTGATGTTGATTTAGTCTGGAACAGTCTGCAACATTGACAATTAATATAAATATCCACTAACTTTTTTTTCTAAGATTGTTTTATTTATGAATTTGAGAAATTACATTGAAAAAAACCACAACTGAAGACAGAAAGGCAAGTGGCAGAAACATCCCCCAACCCTCCCACCCACAAAATTTGTGGAGTCACAATTTGTGTGCCCCCATCTTTTTAAAAGAGTCCAATACCATTTGCCTCACCGCAGTCAGACGTTCTCAAATGAAGAGCTAAACTCTACACCTTGCAGTGAGCAGTACAGAGTGAAGAGGACCACAGGACCTCAGACAGACAGTTACTGCTGGGCTACGACCTGATCACACAAAACAATGAGATGAGGGGGTTATGTAGGAACACGCTGGGAGCGCTCGGCTGGAGCGCTCGGCTGGAGCGCTCGGCTGGAGCGCTCGGCTGGAACGCTCGGCTGGAGCGCTCGGCTGGAACGCTCGGCTGGAATGCCAAACCCTTCTACTGGTCCTCGTATGAAGAAGCACTGGATTAAATCAACCCGCTCAGCTTAATACAGCTTTACAAAACAGCAGTGAACACTTAGATACAGAATGTATAAAAGGGGAGGGGGGGTCATTTTCTTCCCCACTGGGTACAAATTTGATTAGATGGGGTTGGGACAAAACAACTTGCAAGAGAAAAACGTTATAAAAGGCAGAAATGGGGGAGAGAGAGAGAGAATGAGAGAGAGAGATAGAGAGAGAGAGAGAGAATGAGAGAGAATGAGCCGACGTCGTTCTAGAAAGGAAAGGGGGGGACCAGACAAACTTAAAATAAACATTTGCAGTAGCCAGTTTGTGTATTGAACTTCTTTTATATACAGAGAAAGCAAAAGTCACTGCATGGTCCGTAACGTGTTAATGAAACTGTGCTCTTTTTTGCTCAGCCAATTCATTCTAATGTTACAGTTGATTCTAACTTTACACTTGTAGTGAACAATTACTTTACCCTTCCTCTAGCTGTGGGCCATTTCTGGTTGCCTTGTTCAAAAAGGATGTATCCCTCAGGTCAAGAACCCCACTTGGCCTCTCCTTCAACCACATCTGCCTCTACCAACTTCTTGAGCAGAACGCCTGCTCTGTTCCTTTCATCCGGAGAGCTTTACAATGTCAAGAGGAGGGTCTCGACCTTCCAAAACGTGAGTGAAAACACAAAATCACGGTGTACTAATGTTCAGGATTATTCTCAACATCAGGCCTAATTTATTCTCGAAAGCAGAGGCTTTTTCTCACGGAACTGTGTTGAAAGGTCATTGAAAGGTCAATGTACCACACCTTAGGGGAGGTCATACGCGAGATACATTTAAAAAGTTGTTAGCCAATGGGGCCAATATGACCAGTAACACCACTGGTGACTGGTGGGCAGCACACAGACACCAGCTGGGTTACTGGCCTTACTAAAAACTGTTCAGTCCCTCTCACAACCCTAACATAGATAGATATATATATATAAAAAAACAAAACACACACACACAAAAGGGACAGGGGATTATAAATTCCATACACTCCTCTATCTCTTTCTCTCTCTCTCTGACAGGCTCCTCTCCACCTCTACCAGAAGTCTCGGCGGTGGTAGGCATCTGGATCGCAGTATTTGGTCACGACCACTCTGTTGGCAAACTTTCTTCCTGTTAACCCTTGCATGGCCTTCTGTGAGTCGAACACCGACATAAACTCCACAAAGATCTACAAGACAGAAAGGAAAACACCAGATTAGCACACGTCAAAGTGCACTCGAGCAGCTCGGACCTCTTGTGTGATCTTTTTGTGATGTAGTATTGTGTGGAGAGTAATCAGATAGAGTGTTAAATCTACCGTGTTCTGCATTTGATTTTGAGTGGATATAATTACCATTTTTCTCCATCAATCAAAACATAATCATGCATAATGACACACACCCGGCCCTTTAAGGGCTCACGATTTACACTGCACTCGCAAACAAAAACCAAGCCACGAAGGTTTGCCATGACAAAATTGTGGCAGGCAAAGATCAGGGCAAGGATCTAAAACAACATTAAAAAAAGTCTTTTTAAACAGAAGAAGCTTTGGCACAAGTTTGAACTAGATGATCCAGGCAAAAGAGGTCTTGGTAAGAGAGGTAAGAAAGAACCCAGTGGTCACTCTGAAGAGCTCCAAATGTCCTGTGCATGGATCTGAGAATCTACTGGATGGACCACCACAACAGTGCTCCATAAATCAGGTCTATGTGGCACAGAGGCCAGACAGGATCCCCTGTTGAGAATATGGCATAAAACAGTCAACTTGGAGTTGCCTCAACAGCACGTGAAGAATTATGGCAACAGGCGGAAAAAGATGAACTGGTCTGAGGAGCTGAAAACTGAACTCTTTTGGGTAGAGCAGAAAGCACTGTATCCGGCAAAAAAACGGCTCTGCAGGTCATTGTTCTAAAACGTTTCCTATGGTGAAGCATGATGGTGGTAGCATCATGCTACAGGGGTATGAACACACACAAACCACCCCAGAGCACTAACTCGGTCTTGGACAACAGTTTGAACCCAACAATGACCCAAAGTACACAACTCTGGCAGTGGTTTCGGGGCAAATCACTGAAGCCCAGACTCAAACCCCATCAAACATCTGTGGAGAGACCTGAAGATGGCAGTTGACAAGATGTTTGCCATTCAATCTGACAGAGTTTGAGAGGAACAGACATGAAGAAAGGATAACCTGCCCATCCAGGCCAGGGCAAAGCATCGAAAACTTATGGGCAGAATTGGTCCCAATGGAGGCTTCTACAAAGTTCTGACAAAAGGGTCAGTTTAGAACAATGAAAGAGAATTTTTAGCTGATTTTCAAAACTCTCTAAAACATTGTTTTAAATGTCATCATGAGTGACTAAGTGCACAATGGTGGGTAAAAAAAAGGCAATTATAACCAATAAAAAATATCCACAACACAGAGTGCAAAGAGGGGTCAGAATACTTCTGTCTATACACCGTATATTAGCTTGGGACGTTCAAATCGTCTCAAGAGAACAACTGGCAGCTAAGCTGAAACATCGCTGGCTACACAAACGTTGAGCCTAATAAAACAAACTGATTTTAAACATGACTGCAAATTTAGTAATGAACACAATTAACATATTAGCTGTCGGTCTGCTTCAGGAGCGAGAGGCCTTTCTTGCAGGGTTATACGGTGGATGGCACTCGCCTTCCCGGTGCCAGGCACCTCGACGCCATCAACGGGGCGCGGGATCTCGATACTCTTGACCTGGCCGTATTTGGAGCACTCATCCCTGACGTCCTCCACGATCTCCTCATACTCATCGTCATCCAGCAGTTCCTCAGGAGACACCATGTTCATGAGGCACAACACCTCGGTGGGGATGCCGCCCATCTGGTTCATGGAGCTATTCATCAGACCAGGCACCTGCAACGTCACTGGAGTCTGGTTGATACCAGTCTGGGGGAAGGGGAGGACAGGAGTGCAGTTAGGTAACTGGAGCAGGACTTTAGCTAGGAGGTGTGTGATAAGTACCATTCTGTGCTCACCAGGCTCCACCCTAGGACCTGCAACCCGAGTTTATCCACACACTTTATGGCTGTAAAAAGTAACGTGACTAACCACAAATGGCTTCACTGTTCTGTGGCTGCAGGAACGTGAAAGGCTCACTACCCTCAACAAGCCAGATACATTCAACCGAGTCATATACACGGATGCAGGAAGGCTGAGTCATGTCAGGTGGAGTTAAAACAGGTGGAGTTAAAACGGGTTACATACACAGGTGGAGTTGGGCTGTTGTCACATTGTTGAGTAAAGCACCTGAGACCAGCAAACTGTTGAGAACTTAATTTAGCAACCGTTAAATAACGCAGTTGTGCCCATCACTGAAAAACAACTAGTCCATATTATTCACATAAATACTGTGTGCCTATTTACATACATAGATAGAGAAGGAGCATGATTAGGGTTAGGAGATGGAGCTCAAGGAAAAACAGACCCGACTCACCGGCGAGGTTAGGGTTAGCACACAAACTCGGCCACGCCCTACTCACCAGCGAGGTTAGGGTTAGCACACAAGCTCGGCCACGCCCCACTCACCAGCGAGGTTAGGGTTAGCACACAAGCTCGGCCACGCCCCACTCACCAGCGAGGTTAGGGTTAGCACACAAGCTCGGCCACACCCCACTCACCAGCGAGGTTTGGGTTAGCACACAAGCTAGGCCACACCCCACTCACCAGCGAGGTGTTCTTGGATCCAACGCTGGCTCTCTGAACAAGGAGTTTCTTGTCTCCCAGCTGCATGCCGTTGAGACCAGCGATGGCCTGCAACAGGTTGGAAACAGCGAGCCTTTAGCCTCTTGGTCTTTTACATGCTTGAACAGACTATTACTTGGGAACTAACTAATGCAAGTGGCAAATAATTGGATACGCTTCCTGCTTCTGATTGGATACACTGTGCTTACGGTCCCTCCTGCAAGTGGCAGCGCCCATGTCAGCTTCACAAAGCTTGTGCTCAATTCTCTTATGTGCTGTTTAACGTTCTGCTCTGCTTGTCTCCATGATTTTCATTACAGATCCAGTTCATCTCCCCTTCTTTTCCCCGGTGACCTGTCTGCCCAGTTCTGCACTGTTCTCAGAGCTGTGTACAGCTTGTAAGGTGTCTGACAGCACTATGTTAGCTGAAGAAGTCTGAACTACTGAAAGCACCTTCGAAAGCTGGTCCAAGTCTGTAGAAGCAGCCACACCCACAATACAGTGCAGAGACCTCAGCGCCACTTCCTCAACTCAGACTGCATTTCAAACAGTAAACAATGAGGGAGAACAGGAGTCCTGAGGACTGCGCCTCCATGTTCGGCACTTCCGACTTGGGAACAACGACCCGCTGGGCCACGGACATCCGATTACAGGAGCACTTCCTGCGAGTACCTGGTCGCTGATGTTGACGTCGACGTATTCACAGAACGCGTAGCCCTTCGAGAGGCCGGTGGCACTATCCTTCACTAGGTTAAAGGCTTTCAGGGGGCCAAACGAGGTCAATAGCTCCTTCACCTGAGACACAACAGCAAACTAGCAATTATCCAGCCACTAGAGAACTCCACAAATAAATCTACAACTCACTTTTTTCAGTGCAAATATACAAGTGAATGAAATCATACCAAGAACATAGAAAAAACATCAGACAAAACAAACAGGACGTGTTAATTAACAGTAAATTTAGTTAAAGGTCAGCTCAAAGTACAGGACACGACTGATGTTGTGCCCTTTTCTGTAAGCGCAAGTACACATTCAGTGAGTAGAGGGTTGTTGCTACGGTATTGCTATGGTAACACACCAACCTGGTCATCATTGAGGTAATTGGGCAGGCCGCCAATGAAGAGCTTATGAGCTGAATCCGGCACCACTGTGGACACAACGCCTGGACCAGTCACATAGAGACAGAACTTAAGTGTTATGACCACAGCTAGCTCAGTTACGCCCATCATGTACGCATGAAAAAACAAACGAACCAACGAACAAATGAACAAAGCCAACCTGGTACATAGACACTGGGGTTCTCACTCATGCCTGGAAGAGGCTGGTAGTCGTGGGGCCGGCGGATCTTCAAGCTCTGCCCCTGGAAGATGATGCCATCAAACGCCATGGCCTGCGTCGTCTCATCCACGGAACGGAACTGAGGCAACATGGGAGGAGGTCGGCCGTGGGGAAAATTTATGGTGTGGCTCAAAGCATAAAAGAACTTCGCATTTCCGTTTAGAGAAGGGACTTGTGGAACTGAGATTTTGGGGTTTTGAGATGGGCAGTTAGGAGACTGACCTCCAGGAAGGCAAAGTTCTTGTCCTGGTTGATCTGCACAGCGAGGACTGGGTTTCCTGGAGCCTGAGTCAGGCCACCCAGCCGCATTTGGGCGTTGAAGAAGTCCATCATGGATTCCTGTAAAAGACCAGAGGGCCCATGTACTCCAATGGTATCACAAATAAACACTAGGGGGCATCAATAACACGGCCATGCAACTGCAATTTCACACCACCTCAAAAGAGTGAGAAATCACCCATCAAAACAGAACAGTCCAAGATCAAAGCTTTTCTGTCCTCGTTATGCTTCCCTTACTAAGACAGTTCTCTACCAGACGAGTTCAGTAAAACACAGGGAGGGGTGGGTGATGCAGTGCAGGTGGGTCTGGCAATGCTTGCCTCCGTGATGCCAAAAGGGATGTTGCCCACGTAGAGCCTCCGGGCCTGACGAGTCATCTGGCTGCCCACCACGGGGACAGGAGTGGGAGTCACAGCCAGGCCCTCGGGAGTCATCGTAGGAAGCAGGGCGGTGGCAGGAATCTGACCCGCAGCTGAGGACAGAACACAGAGAATGATAATGCAGGAATAAAGCAGGACACACGGGCTGAGGAGGAGCAGGTCACAGAGAGCAAGGGACAGAGGAACAGGGACTCACCCTGCATTGCCTTGTACTGCATGGGTGTGATGTGCTCGAAGCCGGGAGGCGGTACGTCCCAGTACTTTTTCACCTTGGCCTTCTTCTTCTCACGGTGCGGAGAACGACTGCAGGGAGAGAGAGAGAGAGAGAGAGAGAGAGAGAGAGAGAGGGGTGCCACATGGGTCAGGCCCGTACGAAGCATACCACTTTGTAGAAAAAGGGAAGTGCAACAGCACTCACTTCATCACGCCACAGGCTTGGCACTTGCTCAGCATAAACCATAAACATCCGTCAGCAGGTAGAAGGAGACATACCTGCGTCTGTGTCTGCGGTCCTTGCTGTCAGCATGGCGGTCTCGGCTGCCTCTCCTCTCCCTTTCCCGGCTCCTCCTCTTCCGGTCCCTGTCCCGGCTCCGACTCCGAGAGCTGCTGCGCCGGTGGTGCTTGTTCTCCTTATCTCTGTCAGCTGGGAGCACAAGAGTGGTATTCCAGTTATTTAGTATTCCTTGTCATTTCTTTATAGGTTGCAAAGAAAGTAACATTTTAAAAAGTGTGTTGTTAGTATATACTCGTCTCTGTCCATAGGACGAGGATCACTGCTTCAAATGAAACCATCATAATTTACAATAAAAGTGATTTCATATCCAAGTCCGTGTATACAAACAAAATGACTTTGACAAGGGGATTAAACTGAGAAGCACCGAAAAAAAAACATCTAAGCAAAGTTGAATCGGTCTTCAACTGTTCATTCTTTAAAGAATCGGTTAGGGAAGTAAATGCAGATTTACAAGATATTAGTTCGATATTAGTTCGCATACATCAAACGTGCAGACCGTTCCAGATGTTCTGCACCTTTCAAACGACAGATGAGGTGCATTGGATAGCATTAGCAACTAGCTATGCTAGTTACAATCCATGCAGCAGCGATCAAAAGAAATACCGGTGAATTAGAAAAAATAGATACCCAAACACAGTATTATTACGTTTAAAACAAAATCGGAAAACGTACTCCCTTACCTTGTTTGTTTTCGGTTAGCTGTCTCTCGAATTCGTCAAAATCTGACATTTTTTCTGTAACTCCAACACACCTCTCGAGGGTAAATGGGGCTAGCGACAGCTAGCTAGCTAGCAAGTAGCCAGCAGTTCGGCGACTACAAAAATATCCCAAAGAAAAAAAATGTATGCACAGAGATCAAAATAAAATACAATCAAAGCACAGCGGATTAACTAAATAAATGCACAACAACACCAAATATCATATCCTATAGCAGACCAACGATCGCTAATAACCTCGAAACCATACGAGCTCCCACAAACCAGCTGCTATACAATGGTTAGCATAGCATAAGGAAACGTGTTATTTTTCAGTGCTTTCAAAAAACGGAGTCAATGTTCGCTTTGCAAGTAATTGTGAATGTTTCAAAAGTACTTTGATTATTAAGTGTACATTCAACCTTACAAAGTTCCGGACTAATTAAAGTCCTACCGCTATTTTGCACACAAAATCCCCCAAATCCTAGCTAAGGCCAAGAGAGTGCGCTTGCTAAGGTCAATGGCCACGCCCAAACACTTCCGGGTCAATTTCACATTAAAAGGGGGAGGGACGTTTCCTCTTTCTGAGATTACGTTGAAATACTTGCAAAATATATAAAGAATAAACTAAATAAAACTATTGATTTATGCACAAAAAAATAAGTTATGCTAATTGTATGTAAGTGCCCTGCATTCGTTTATCACACACCGTCCCCTGGTGGATCTCTGCACGAGGGAGTCCATTTTGTCTTATCGAAGGTCTTAGGTTAACAAATATCCGTGGACATATTATGGGTAGGTAGGTCTAACAGGACAAGCACGGTTTGGGAAAGATTATCTATATATAACATCTGTCGCTCCCAGGAATAGAACCGGGGCAGCACGTGCGAAAGACAGTAAATCCTACCAGAGTTTCGTACTAATATCACAACTACGCTTTCACAGGATTTTGTGAATTTTAGCAAGACATTGGAAGTCCGTTTCGTGAATGTCTAGATCGAAATATACTATTAATTTAAAGCTGTATGAAACTGATTGCACGTATCAGCTGCAGATCATAACTCTTGCATTTGTTTTGGGTTGATGCCTGTAAGCGCCTGAAACTGAATGTGTTGTGTTCAAGTGAGATAAATTTACAGTTACTTTAAATAGCTGTGCGTTTGTACGAGAAATACAACCATTGTTTTCTTATCAGTAACAGTAATCGTCCCGAGGCTGCTCGGAGAACCCTCACTGACGTTCCTCGACGAAAAATTACCGAAAAGCTTACGACAGTGCTAGTGACCTGTACTCAACCGATAGTAAGTGGTGCTTTTAACAACGTGATCGTTGTATGCAGCTGTAGCCTGACGTCTTGGAGGGACACGACTCTCAGGTTTTAGCACGTTGATGCTTGTTGGAGGTGCAGCTGGAGGTGCCTAACTCATGCAAATCTAAAACGTCTTCCAACGAAGAAATAAACCATGCACAGAATAAGATAAAGTTGTTTTACATTACTTTGCGCATGATTCATACCTTCCTATCTCAGGAATGCATGCTATGGTTTTCACAGCTGGGTTCAGAAACTGCTTTAAGAAACTGCTTTTAACTTTGTAACAACGTGTCAAAACAAAGGGAAACGATTCTGTCTTATTACCTCTAAATACCTGTTGCTGATAATGACAAAGTTACAGAACCACATGCGCTTTTTGCTGGAGGAAATGAACATCCAGCTGACCCAAATGTTTTCTTTCAGTGGCACATATTGGACGGTTGTCACCCAAAACCACAGTGCTGCTGTTGTGTGATATGCAAGAGAAGTTCCGACCAACCATTTTCCAGTTCACAAACATCGTGAGCAATGCTGCAAGGCTGCTACAGGTAGTCTGCCATAACGCCTCTGGGTCTCATATCAGGACATATGTACGTGTGGCATGTCACTCTTGCCATATGTTACAAATGGAACCAGGAGAAGTATAGGAGCCAATACATAGTGCCATCACTGTCCAAGAATACTTGGATGTAAAACAAGCTGAGCCCAAATCAGTGAATTCCTTATTTCTGTTTCTCACAAACAGGCACAAACCCAAGAACTCTGATTCCAGGACAAATGTCTGGTAATGTTTGGCTCCGCCCTCTGTTGCAGGCTTGCCGGATCTTGGGCATCCCCCCGATCGTGACTGAGCAGTACCCCAAAGGCCTGGGCCCTACCGTCTCTGAGCTGGGAGCCGAGGGACTGAAGGCCCACACCAAAACCCGCTTCTCCATGCTGACCGAGAGCGTGGAGAGCGAGCTGAGGAGCCTCTGTGAACCAAAGCAAGCGATCTTGTGTGGCATTGAGGCCCAGGCCTGCATCGCAGTAAACGTTGCTATATTTTTGTGTTGTTTAATAGATACGGATGTATATAGTAGAGACATTTTGAAGTATCAAAAACAAAGGAGCGTTTATGACTGTAATACTGGATCGTGTCCATCTTTCCAGTGTACAACCTACGACCTCCTAGAGAGAGGATTGGAGGTTCACATTGTCGCAGACGCCATCTCATCTCGAAGGTACTGCTACTAACCTAGAACTCCCGCCGTGCAGTTGTTCATCACGCCGCTTTAATGTATGTAAACAGTAAACTGGTGTGAGCTGAAAGCATGTCTTCTTACCCAATCACCACCCTCCCAACCCACCCGGCGTCTCAGTCAGACGGACCGGTTGTTCGCCCTCTCGCGGTTGAAGCAGAGCGGGGCTTTTCTCACCACCACAGAGGGGGTCCTGCTGCAGCTGGTGCAGGATGCCAAGCACCCAAACTTCAAAGAGGTAAAGGACACGGACACAAGCATTAATGTCTAATCTCTCTCAGTCATGTAGAACAAGTCCTCCAGACCTATTGGATGTAATAAGTCATACATTTTTGGGGAGTTTTTAAGAATATGGGTAGAAAACTACAACATTTATCGTCAGTGAGACATGCAGAGTGCTTGGGCTGGTTCTTGTTAGTACTGGTTGTACTGAGTGAATAAGGAAGTTTTTGCTGGGTTTTGGATGTGGGAGCTTTGTATTTTGGATGGGTTGTTTGTTGTGCTTGTGCACTGACCAGAATGGTGCGTCTGCGTGCAGATCCAGAAGCTCCTGGCTCACCCTTCTCCAGATACGGGTCTCCTCACCTTCTTCAGCTCACTGTAGGAAGAATCATACAGCAAAATAAAACTCAGTGATCTGTTCACTCAGACGTCTCTCAGCACGTGGCATCAGCTTTCACTCAACATCTGTTTTTGGTTACTTCCTTTTTTTTCCACAGTAACAATCAGAATGTAAAACACTGTGTATGTATTGTATGTAATAATGCATTATAAACTAATAAATGATGGTAACAGCATTTCCAGACGCATGTTATTTTCTTTTAGAAGTGGGCAGCATGTGACCTAAGTGTCCCAGAAACAGGTTCACGAGGGCTTTAATGCTCTGAGACTACAGCGGCGCACCTGCATCAGCTGCCTAAGAGCTACATATCCTCAAGAGCAGACAGAGTAGGTGTGGCCAGTAGGAGGACACCAAGGGCACAGAGGAAGAGAGGAATTACTCAGACTCCAGTCACCGAGGGGGGGCGGAGTCTGTGACGTGCATCAGAAAGGGAGGGGTGAGAGGGAGCGAGAAAAAGGAAGAACTTTTTGAGTTTTTTTTCCTCCTCCTCGTTTAAACAAATATCGCAGAGAAAGTGTAAACCACACGAATGCTGGAAAGCCCATTTGGATGGGAAATGAAGGAGAGAAAAGTCCGAAGGTGAAAAGAGGAAAGAGAAAATAAACGGTTGGTGAGCTGCTCAAGCTGTGAAACAGATGACAGTGTTAAAAACGGACACCGTGTGAGAGGCCTAGGGCCTGTTGACAGGAGAGAGGTAAGTGTTTTGTCTTTCTTTCTGTCTTTCTCCCTTCTCACACATGCTCATACTAATTACATCTGAGTCTATGGGGAAAGAATGTGAAGCTATTCAGCCCTCTACAGACGTTCACAGCACTTTTAAGCAACTGTAGTCTGTTTTGTTTAAAGCATTACCTCAGTAATTCTGTTTTGTTTAAAGCATTACCTCAGTAAATCTATTTTTAGCTTCAGATCTGTATTATTATTTGTATTATTTGCATAAGTCAAACTGTTGCACTTAGCATTTTGCAAAGGTTGCCCATTTTTCTCCTGTCACTCTGCATGCATTGGTTTCGAGTCTTTACTGTGTGGAACTGAAACAAGACTTAAGCAGCGTTCCCTTTTACTGCACTCTAGCCACTTCCTTCACCATGACATCAGAACTGGACTCCAGTTTGACCAGCATCGACTGGCTCCCACAGCTGGGGGTGAGCACTCTCCACTCTGGGAAGGAGAGAGGTGAGAGAAAGCAAGAACAAGGAAGAGAACGAGACACTCCTCCATCCATCCCTTCCTCCACCATTCTGCCAAACTCCAAAGGGAAGCCACCGCATAGCTATGCCACTCTCATCGCCATGGCAATAAGCTCTGCCCCAGAGAGGAAATTGAGTTTGAATGACATCTACACATGGATCAGTGATACATTTCCATACTATAGCAGAGCAGGAAGAGGCTGGAAGGTATTTGAAGAAAGATCATATACACAGAATACTCTCTGTGTTCAAATTTGTGTATCACTGAACTGTATAGAGCAGGCTGAACAAGGGTCCTGACATATCCTACTTCTTGTCCGTGCAGAATTCAATTCGGCATAACCTGTCTCTGAATAAATGTTTCCGGAAAGTTCCAAGACCACAGAATGACCCAGGAAAGGTGATTTTACTCCATGCAAGAATCATGTCTATAATCCTCAGCTATAAAACAACAATAATTATTATAATAATTGTATTATGTCTCGAATTTGACCCTGGAAACCTCCTATACTCAATTCTATAACCTCTATATAACTGTGTTATAAGATAAATAGTCATGGTTTTAGGTATTTATACTTTGACTTAAATCTGTTTCTCTTTTTCTAGGGATCTTACTGGACCATGGATGGACCAGCTGACCATACTCAGCTTAGAGGAGTTAAAAGGACTTATCCTACAGAGGAGGAGGAGAAGGTATAGTCCCCTGACATTTTTGTTCATGAGAAAACAAACATAAGTGATGTGAGCAGACCTTCAACCAGTGTCTCCTCTGCTACTTCTTCAGACTCCTGGAAAAAAAGTTCCACCCACTGAGGACAAAACCCATGTCATTCAAGCTGAACCTCACCCTCTTCCACCAAACATCAAAACCACTCTGTCTCCACCACCATGCAAGGTACGTCTCTCTCCATTCTCATTTTATGTGCTGTTTGTTGTTCTTAATTGAATGTTTTTTTTTTTTTTAGAAAACCTTTCCTGAGTATTTTACAATAGAGGTGTTCATATCATAGTCCTTAAAGGTCCCGGAATTACAGGTTTTCCACCCTCCCTTTAGTCAGGTGGAAATGACAAGGGTTAACATTACCTTTAACATTAACCATTACCTTTAACATTAACCATTACCTTTAACATTAACCATTAAATCTAATACAAGGTAATGAAATTCAGGACTGTATTAAGACTTTATTATCTCTGTTTTACAATGTTTAAAATGAGCTTGTGAGTGTACCTTTGTTTTTGAAGTGTGTGTGATGTTTCTAAAGTAATCTGGCAAAAAAACATCTTTCATGAGCTTTAATGGGTCATAAAGTGAAACAGTAAAACTGTTAGAAAGTCAAATATTAAGTGAATGTGAATGAGCAAAACACATTAGATTTAGGATTTAGTAACACTGGTAACTTGAAACTCTTGTAGCTGTACAAATACGTTTCAATGGATTAGTTTTAATTAGTTGTATGTCATTTGATGTATTTCTTTTAGAAGCATGCACTAGAATAGAATTTGACGTATTTCTTTTAGATGTATTCACTAGAATAGAATTTGATGTATTTCTTTTAGATGTATTCACTAGAATAGAATTTGATGTATTTCTTTTAGAAGTATTCACTAGAAGTTTTGAGGTGGTTGAGGTGTTTTGCTCTTCAAACCCTTCAGAGAACTCGCACCTGTTTCTTGTTCCCATGCTCTCAAGACATCCAGAAATCAGCATTCCATGACTCTCTGCTAACTTGACTGTGTTGGAATACAACACAAACTGGATTGGGCACCAAGGACAGAGACCTGAGGGCTTGAACAATTTTCGTCCTGATTCAAAATAAGCTCCATCTAATGTTTTTCTGTTCATGTTTCCCCCACCAGCGTCCACCTGCCCCGGTAACTGCGGCCCCTGCCGCCCCTCTCCCCTCGGCAGAGCCACCTCTCCGTTTCTCCTTCTCTGACTTGAACCTTCCAGATCTCTACACTTCCTTTCAGTCTCTCTGTCGCTCCATGAGAGAGAGAGTCACCTCCCAGTGTGAGTGGAATGTGGTCGTTCTTCTCCATCCTCCTTTGATTTTTGCTTTATTAGATGGTCACAGTTTCTCCTCCCTAAATCACTTTTAGTTTTGTGGTCCTAAATGGTCTCCACTAACACTAACCCCTGCTATTTCAATGTTAATGGAGTGCTGGTAAATACAGAAAGGAAAAGTGACATCGACTTCTCTGTCTTGCAGCGGAAACACTCAGTCTACCCGGAATACTCAATGAGACTACACCACTTCACACGCCGACCCTCCCACCCCTGTCACCTCACCACTGCCCCAACACTAACCCAAACACAAACTCAATTCCTAGTGCTAACACAAGCACCAACCACACTAACCCTAGCTTTGCTGTAACACAACATCCACAGGCTAACTCTGAGCATGATAGGCTGATGCACAACAATGGTAAGTACTCCATTTATTCCTTCACTAAGAATATTGGAAGGTTAGATGTCCTCGGTGACTAGTGAAGCATGGTGTCTCTCTGTTTCAGTTGTTCCTGCTGACTGGTTCAATAATGCAGACTCTCTCAGAGAGAGTTTCAGGATTGCAAGTAGTTTGGACTGGGCAAACATCGACCTCACCAGTCACCCTGGTCAGTGTTTTAGTAGTAAAGGCCTAGTTCAGTGATACAATACGAAGTGCTTGTCAAGTTCTCATTCTTACTCTTTCCGCCCTCTTTCAGACCTGGTAGAGAGCATGCGTCAGGCAGAGCACTGTGATTGGGCGCTGGAGCCGGCTCTCTTCACCTCCCTCTGTGATTCGCTCAATCGTTTCTTCTCTCAGAAGGGTCTCATTAGCTCTTCATCTGGCAACCACACCTCTCTGAATCAGTTGGCTCCACCCCTTGCCAACCTGCAACCAACTGGCGCCTCAGCTCTGGCTGGTTTAACTCAGCCCTCCCCACTCAGTTTCCCCCAGCTCCCTACGTGTGTCGGTGGACCACCTCTTCAGCCTCTCAGGAAAACCCTGACCCAAACCCTGATTCCTCAGACCCAAAGCCACGCTCTGCAAAGTAACCCTGAACCTCAGCCAGGTACCAGCCAACCTCTGCCATCCAGTGGTAAGACCAGATACATGGACTATAAAATGTTTTATCAGTGTATTATTATGATTATGAAAACGTGTTTATCTAGGTGCTTCATGATGTGGTTTCTGTGCTTTCTAGCTCTCCAAGCACAGCCTCCGAGGCCTAGAAGACCCCCGATATCGCATCTCCACAGCAACAGTGAAGAGATCCAGGATGACTTTGACTGGGATTCACTAATTGTGTGAATATTTCATACATGTATCAATTTGAGGACTATAGAGCAATTCAGAATATTGCAGAGCAGTTATTTATCAATATAAAACCATTGCTGTTTTTAAGATTTTTAAAATGTCCAATATGTTGATGTTACAGTTCAAACCTTCCAGCTACCAACAGTAATGTAGCGTTTGAGGCGTGATAAAGTTTGATAGTTCGCTTTTTAGTTTATAATAAAATTCAGTTATAGTGATAAACGACATCTACAATCACTTTTTAAATTGCACTTGAATTTGTTTTTGTTTTTTTTGTTGTTTTTCCTGTTTAATCATGAACTGAACTGGGACGTTTTACTGTTTATGGGTGACATGGGCTCTTTAAATCTATTATGACTGAATAATGTTTGTGAATAATTCAATGTTTTTAATATTTCTAATTCACGAATATTCATTCACTGAAACTGGTCAAAAGCTTACATTAGCCAAGATATCCAAGTAGAATCTGCTCATTTGTATTACATTTTACATTTAATAATTTAATATTTTATGCTTCTCTTCAAAATAAAAGTAGAACAAAAATGCACCATCTGTAAGAACGGTGTTGGCCAGGACGTCCACAGCCTTACCCAGTCCTCCCACACAGACCACACAGTCACATACAAATTCATTTTGTGGGATTTTTTTAATTTCTTTTTTTCCCCTCCATTTCCCCCCAAATGTGAATGTTCACAATTAACACCACAATTTTTTAAGCTTATAAGAGAAATATCTTTATATAAAATAATTAATCAAAATTAAATTAAGAATAACAGCACAAATTATGTTATTCAGTCCCCAATTACATCATTGAAATATTCATTCTGGTGATACTGTGTTAGAAACAGGTACAGTCCTGAAACATCAGGGGAAAAAGTGGGGCAGTGAAATGTGAGGACAAAATCTTATGTCCCATGTGACACAAAGTTGAAAGTGATGCATCGAGGCAACAAAACTGTTAGGAAGGGGGGGGGCAACAACAAAACTGTTAGGAGGGGGGGGCAACAACAAAACTGTTAGGAAGGGGGGGGCAACAAAACTGTTAGGAAGGGGGGGGCAACAACAAAACTGTTAGGAGGGGGGGCAACAACAAAACTGTTAGGAAGGGGGGGGCAACAACAAAACTGTTAGGAAGGGGGGGCAACAACAAAACTGTTAGGAAGGTGGGGGGCAACAACAAAACTGTTAGGAGGGGGAGGGCAACAACAAAACTGTTAGGAAGGGGGGGGCAACAAAAATGTGAGGAAGGGGGGGGCAACAAAACTGTTAGGAG
>JAOYMR010000007.1:3027952-3038316 GCA_025802075.1 Tenebrosternarchus preto | reverse complement strand
TCTTATAACTACAGCGAAAACATACTTATAACTACAGAGAAAACATACTTATAACTACAGAGAAAACATACTTCGCTGCCGGGGGGGGGGGGGTGTCAAACTGCGCCATCAAAGGCCATCATGTTTTGAAAAGAGAGAGAGCACACTTACAGCACCTGGGTAAAGCATACGTCACTCTGTCACATAAATAAGGCCTGTGTCGTGATGAAGGGCTGCTGCGGGCTTTACTTTTAGACTAAGTATTGAAGCAGGAAACAGCTAACAGCAAGCAGGTGGCCTTGTCTGTAACACACCTGTGACCTTCAACTCAGTCCTTGTATCACCAATGAAGCAGAGCGTAGCTGGAGTCAGCACCACAGTCTGTTTGGAGATTCAGTTGTGAGGAAGACACTCGCTCACTCTGACCCTCTTCAGCAAGTATGTACAAACAACAGGAGTGACCCGGGTGTGCTGTGTTTACATCTCTGGGTTCACAGTACAGTGACAGAGGGAATTCTGTGTTACATCTCTGGGTTCACAGTACAGTGACGGAGGGAATTCTGTGTTACATCTCTGGGTTCACAGTACAGTGACAGAGGGAATTCTGTGTTACATCTCTGGGTTCACAGTACAGTGACAGAAGGAATTCGGTGTTACATCTCTGGATTCACAGTACAGTGACAGAGGGAATGCTGTATTTCTTCATAAAACAATAGCATATGACTTTAACTCCATTTTTTATGCACAATGTTCACGTAAAGAAAGCAAACTGTCTATTAAGGCATTGGTTTACTTTACTGGCTGATGCCAGTTGAACTTGACCTGCCTATGAATCAGAGGGGAGTGTACCTTCAAGCTACTCATGTGGAATTAGAATAATAATTATTATAATTATCATAATATATAGGGAATAAAATAACCAAATGGTTTTGGAATCAGTGTACTTTAACAACTAGAACCTCAAGTTAGATCAAAGAACCCTACACACAACAAACTTGTCTAGCTCTCATTAATAAAATTAGTAAAATGTAACATTTTATATATCTGTATTTGCCAGTATTAAATAATAATAATTATTATTATTAAATAAATAATCTGCTAAATCTAGTCTGTACATTTATGAAAATGAAATGACATTACAAGGCGTGGTAGATGACACACTATGTAAACAAGATTAACGTTACACAACAGGGTAAGAGAACCTGATAACAGCTCAAAGGCGGTTCGAAGATTCTTAGATCAAAGTCCCAAGAGAAAATCTGAACCGAATTTACCAAACGTGTGCAGTGTCCCTTCTGACCCAACACGATCAACTGGCCGGCAAATAAATTATGACCGAATAGCAACGGAAGTTATGAGTAGCTAACAAGTGTCAGGGAGAAGCAACAGTTGAGCAGCAATAATGACAAAACTTTTTTAAATATATTTTAACTGTTGGCCATCAAGCAAGCGCCTATTATGAGAACATAACTGCAGGAAACATCAACACCAAAGATCCAGGTCCAGGAGGTTCACACAGGGCTAAACGGCTAACAAGATCACTTCAGCTATCGCTACACCCAGCTAACAGGCAGTAGTTGCTCATTCAGCTGTTAATCAGAAATGAAAGTAAAACTTTACGAAAATAAAAAAAAAATGTATGAATCACACTGTCAATTATCAATGTTACCATTGTCAATTAAACTGGTTTCCGTCTAACAACACTTATCAGAAAACACACCGTTTTCACTTAGCTAGAAAGCTAAACCCCACACCCAGGTCTGTAGCAACCAGCTAGCAGACAACTTTACAACAAAAGCAAATGAACGGTGGCAATACAGGAAACACAACAACACAGACACGAACATGCAGTTCTCAGAGTAAATAAAAGTTATTACATAAACTTACGTGCCGTGCTATTTAGTTAAGACTGAGCGAACTAAGATAAAGAAACGTCCCTGTCTGAAGGAGTAATAGTAAGGGAGCTAGCTGGGAGGACAACCCTACTTACCACTGAACTAAGATAAAGAAACGTCCCTCTCTTAAGGAGTTATAGTAAGGGAGCTGTACCCTACTTACCGCTGAACTTCGGCGCTGTCAGAGTAAGACATCAGAATGAAAGTGCGATTGCTTGGGTTGTAGGTAAGAGCTCAGAATAATCGCCCACCTATGCCCTAGTAATGTTCCGTCATTGAACGTAGGCTTATTTAAAACCATCCATGTAGGTGAAGAGAGAGATGCGATAAAAATCTGCGCACAATAATCGTGAAGTGTTAGGAAGCTTATCCTACTGTAATAACTATAACCCAACAGGAGCTGCGGCTAGCTAGCTATGCTAGGCTAGCTCGAGAAACTTAGCGGTTCATGTTGCTGTAAGAGACATGTATTTATTATTGTATCACCTGACAATAACTTTCTTTAATGTGTCTGTGCCGTCATACAAAATGCACTGTATATATACACGGTATCATGTAAAACTTGCTAACGGTAAATCAATTCTATTTTCCACAATAAAGTGTGTACTGACCCTTGTGTTGCTCGATACAAGGAGATGGCGGCACTTCCGCTTCCGTTCTCTAAAACCGGAAGGACCGCACCCCCAATGCATATTCTTAATGTTTTTTTTTAAAAATTGGCGCTTCATTCACTTGATACATAAAGATAGCCAGGATACTCTATCCAAACATCCTGATGCTAGTGAAACACTGACTTTTCTAAATACTGTACCTAATGCTGGACATATCCTATAGAATATTTTCAAGTAATTTATTAATAGCTATAAAAGAGAAATCCGTAACATTAATTTCAATATACCAACTAAAGACCTAACATACACAAAGAATAGTCTGCATTTAAAAATGTAAGAAAATCAGCTTTTAATTCTGCAAATAAAGACAAAGATGTGGTCCTTTGGAGAAAAGACCTTTACCTGAGGGAAGACATCACACAATCATACACATCTTTCTGCAGTTGAATAAAGATAAAACAGAGATAATTTTATGTGACAGCATGGACCAAATACAAAAATGTGTAGAGTACAGGGGGCTCAAGGCAGACTACAAGTGCTCTTTATAGGCTGATATTCAGAACAATAAGATGCCTGCCACATACTTTACAAAAGGTTAAAGCTGTCTAAGAATAACCAGTTATAAGTAATTTTGACATCAACTGATACAAACCCATTTGAGCCTGTCAAACTCAGATATTAATAGGGAGTGTAACTTAAACCTAATATTGTTCAGGCCATGCAAGCTTTGAATAGTTGATATAAACAGCTTCTGATATTTGCCAGTGTTCATACACCAAGTACTCAAGTGTCATCTGATGCTGAAGCACAGCATGTCCACTTAGAGGCGATGTCCTGCTTTACAATACTCACTTTAGTACACATATGTACTGTATATAACCTACATCCTTTAGTACACATATGTACTGTATATAACCTACACCTTTAGTACACATATGTACTGTATATAACCTACATCCTTTAGTACACATATGTACTGTATATAACCTACACCTTTAGTACACATATGTACTGTATATAACCTACATCCTTTAGTACACATATGTACTGTATATAACCTACACATTTAGTACACATATGTACTGTATATAACCTACATCCTTTAGTACACATATGTACTGTATATAACCTACATCCTTTAGTACACATATGTACTGTATATAACCTACATCCTTGCCATGACCCATGTCTGATAATTGGATCATTTCCTCAAATATTAAATAATCAAGTGACCTATATACCATATATGCAAATAAATGAAGAATAAAAAAATTCATATGCTTGGGGGTGTGTGTGTGTGTGTGTGTGTGTGTGTGTGTGTGTGTGTCTCAGGTCAGGTCAGCGTGATCTGTTCGTGTTACATTAGCATGATCACAAGCTCTGCTGACATGGGGTAGGTATAGAGGTGTGGTCTTCTGCTTTCCTGCCTGTATCAGACACACCCCTAATCTGCTCCTAGGCAACAAAACCCAGTCTGCTGTAAAAGGCCCAGCCCATCACAGGGGATCATCGATACGATTAACTGAATGCCATCATGAATCTGTCAGTAGAGTATTAACACGAAGGGTACAGGTTAGAAAAAAGCACATAACTGAGTGTTGGAATAACACTTGCAGTAGTGTAAAATCTCTCAGTGGTGAAGGTGTAACAGAGTAAGAAAATATGGCAGGGTTCTCATCCAGCAGTGGCCTCTCTCTTATACATTTGCTTTTCTCTCTCACTCCACAAATCCTCCTCTTTCTTCATTCATTCTTCACTGTGCTCTCGTTTCCATCTCCCTCTTTCCTACCTTTCTCCCCTTCTAAGCCCTATTTGTCTGCTGTAAGTGAAATCACTCAATTTTCGGAGAAGTCGGTGGAAAGGACTTTAGAAAGGGTGGACCAGGAGAGAGCCACCTCCAAATAAGTTCCATTAATCACTGCACTCACTCTAATGTAACTAATATTTTACAATTAGAGGAGACAAGATGGAGCTCAGCACCATCTATCTCTCTTATACCACATGATCATCGATTCATAAACCCCTGCCTGAGAGCACACAGACACACACACACCCTTCCTTCCACTCTCTTACAGACACACACAAACACATTTAAAAGCATACACACATGCGCTTACACTCAAAGCTATATCCTCACACACCTTTGCCTGTCATTTTTCAAGACTAGCCCTAAACTTAAGCCTGACCTTAACTTAAGTTTTAAAAAAGTACCTGTTTTTTTTTTGTTGTTGTTGCCATTTCATCTTTAAAAAAATTTAACACGTAGCTTTTGTAAGAACAAACAACTAGAAACACTAACAACAAAACAAACTTGATCCAGTTAAGTGCCCCAGACAAGTTTGAATGTCCCAGTTTTGCTGTGGTTTCCCTACACTGTACACTGTCCTCATACACAGTGAGTGTGAGAAAGCTTGGGGGAAACACTCTTTACGTCTGGGGATGATTTTCATATACAGGCAGTGCTAATGCATGTTACACAGTGTGGGGATATACTGCACATTCACCAAGGGTCCACTCGTGCTGATAGATCTACAAGAACGCATGTGTGTGTGTGTGTGTACAGTTGTATGTACAAAGTCCCTTGCATTTTCTAGGATATTACAACAAACATATCATCCAAACCATTATACAAATGACTGTAATGTACAATATAGAGTACATTTATAGAAGACAAGAGACTCACTTTATCCTCTTCTTTGTTTTTCCTGCAGCATTTACTAACATTCATGGGTCTCGAAGCCAAGTCAAGAAACTCGTCAGAAAGGACCTGAAATAATCAGCCTCGCCAAGCTCTCCATAAGCTGGTCTCTCGCCCCCTCTGGTGGCGACAAGAGTGAAGTGCGCTGGTGCTGCCCGCCCCGGAAACTGCAAGCGAAATGAAAGCCAGCTGAACAAATGAGCGCGACGAAAGGTTCAAGCGCAGGTCACCATCTGCCTGCCTGAGTGCTGGCGCACTGCAGCTCCGCCGTGCAGTCATCTTAAACACATCTATCGCATGCATACACACGCCACCAACCAACCCCCAACCCCCAGCGTACGCGCGCACACAGCTGCACAGTATGGTGTCAGTGTGCTGGGACGAAACGGAGAATGAACCGCTGTGGAAGGGACGGGAGCTGCCTGATAAAAAGGGAGAGAAAAGAACGAAAACCCAGAGCAGGAGCGGCAGCTCTGACCTCCAGACAGGAGGAAACCCTTCCAGGAGAACCCAGTCACCCACCCAGGAAGAACCACCCAGCCTCCTAGCCAATAACCATAAAGGGTTCAGTACACATTGAATGTGTTCTGCGTGTGCTAAATGCACGGTATCTGTGTCTGTATGTGACTTCTATAAACAGAAATCTGTATAAAGTCTCTTTTTCTGTTTCTTTTTGTCTATTAATGATAGAATATAGCTGCCTTGCTGTGGTTTCGGTGAAATTATATCTCTTTTCTTGATGAGTCATACATCTCAGAGTCACGTGGTTTGTGCTTTGTACCAGATGAGGGAGACAGAGGTGCAGACCGGGGCACGAGGAGAGAGGAGAGCGAAACAGTTACTTTTGTTGCAGGATATGAGTTTTATTGGGACCAGGCCCCTTTACATCTGGTCTAGTGTTGTTCATCCGTTTAAAAATTAGTCAGGCACTGACCTTGGACGGCTCCCTTCTCTGGGGTCCTGATGGAGAGTTAACCCAAATATGGATCCCATCAGACTAAAGGAGATCGAGTTTCCTCCCGCCGAGACCGCAAGTAACTTGCACAAAGACCAGTCTAAAGCTCCACATACGCGGCCCAGGGCTGTGGAAATGCCCCTCTGCTGGGAGTCATGTGAGTGTGTGTGTGTGTGTGGGAAGGGGGTTGTACGTGTGTGAGACTGTGTGTACAGTAGACCCTGAGCCGGGGGGTGATCTTCTGCCACTGGGCCACGTCAGGATGATTGTGTGAATCCAGAGACAGAAAAGATGCTGAGAATGATGTCCTTCAGAAGAGACTTTCACCTCCATACAGCAAACGACATCACACAGACATCAGTCTTGTCTGATCGCCGAAAATGGACTCATATGCCTTAAATTGGGCCAATGAGGGCAAAGATCAGACACTCCATCACACTGTATATGGATTCACTCTGACACGCTGAGTCATTCTGACATGTGCTGTGCAACCACTGGGAATGTTGTGGAATGACCAGCATGTATTTAATTGTGCAGTGTTGAGACTTTCAGTTTTTGTTACATTTTTTTTTTCTAGAATAAAATCATATTGTTTAATATACTGTGTCTGCCATTAAATATATACTGTATTGCACACATGTATTAATTAATTATCCTTTATGGCAGAATCAAAGGAATAACAAAAACTACCTTGGTACTGATTTATTGTGTTGATCTACAGTATTGCACTAATTATAGTTGAAATGTCCACAAATTATACAGAATTGTGTATAAGTAAATGTGTAAGTAAAGGTCTTTTTATGATGCTATGACTGACACACACACACACACACAGGTCTGTAGTTAGATATGGGTGGGCTGAGCAGCTGTGACCTGGTTTTCGGAGGTTTATAAATACCAGCCACACCTGATAACACACGTGCTCCATACACATCTGATTTACACACATTGACACTTTGTCACTTTATCTTTCTCTCTCTCACAGATATATACATATACATACATGGACACACAGACAACATATGCAGAGAGAGGGAAAGAGAGAAGGGAAGAGGGAGAATGAGAGAGAAGTTCATCTGTGTGCATGAAAGTTTTATGGTGGGTGGATGTATGTTTGTGTGGATATATGTCTGTGTGGATGTATGTTTGGGTGTATATTAGTATGTATGTTTGGGTGGATGTATGTTTGGGTGGATGTTTGTATGTATGTTTGGGTGGATATATGTGTGGATGTATGTTTGAGTGTATATTTGTATGTATGTTTGGGTGGATGTATATTTGTATGTATGTTTGGGTGTATATTTGTATGTATGTTTGGATGGATGTTTGGGTGTATATTTGTATGTATGTTTGGGTGGATGTATGTTTAGGTGGATGTTTGGGTGTATATTTGTATGTATGTTTGGGTGTATATTTGTATGTATGTTTGGGTGTATGTTTGTATGTATGTTTGGGTGGATGTATATTTTGGTGGATGTATGTGCATGTCAATCACTGGTCAAGTAATTGAAACAAGCCTTGGGTCTCATGACCTTCTTGTTGGCTCTCGCTTCTTTCAGCCTTTACAGCAGTCATGTGCAATTCGGGATCCATAAAACTCCACCATTGTGTAATAGTTTGAATACATTTTATTTTTATTATAAGTACAGATCAGTAGTTACAAAACAAGCATCTGCCATGGGGGTACAGCAAACAAATAAAATTGTACAGCTCACAAGACAGTTCAGAGGTGTGGAATGCGTGAGTTCAGTAAGACCCAGGCTGAGACACACTGTTTACTTCTATTTCTGTTGCATCCCACATAAGAGGTGGGTCTCCCCTCCCAACAGTGTACACGAGGATCTCTGATTGGTCAACATTTGTCCAATCACAACACTGAACCTCTCATTTATAAATATCCAATTATTTTAAACATCCTTTACTAGTTTCCTCGACTGTTTATGCACTAGACATTTTTTTCCAAACTTCATGAAGTAAAGACTGCAAAAACTAATAAAGATTTTGCACTCATATTTATCTAAGAAACAAAGACACCATACTGATATTGAAAGGACTTGATCTGCTCTCTCCGCTTTTACCACATTTATGATGTCTATACATGGTTAGTCAGATAGGTGTGGTAAAAATACATTTTTTAAAGTTTTATTTTTCTCAAAGCAACGTGGAACTTGAGATGACCTTCACTGATCGGTCCACTCCGAGGGACCACACATGGTCCGTGGACTTCACAAAAGAACGGAGAGAAACGTTTCACAATGTCAAGAGACGCACAAACACACACACACACACACACACACATACACACCTTCATTTTAGTTTAGTTAGCTGTGTACCGTATAGACTGGATTTTTAGATACTATCACAGTGCAAAATACGTGTGGGGGGAGGAGTCAATAGCCTCTCTCTGCTTCCGGGAGGCGTGGTTATATACTAAATGGGCCTATGCTTGCAGCAACTTAAGAAGATTGTCAGTTTTTTTTTTTAATGTTTTCTTTACAATGTTGAAGGCAAAAAAGTACAGTACTAGAAAAGAAAAATCCAATCTAAGGCCTACGATCTAAAACAGATAGCTTTGTAGATGCAACAACGCGTGACTGTATCTAAGGCTAGACAATATTTGTGTTTCTTGCTTGTATGTTTTCTTTTTTAATCAATTTTAACAAGTAAATACATCAAAACCATTTCAGTAGTCAGTAACACTTTGCAACATTGATTTGTGGCAGTATATTACAAATAGATTCTTGACACCAGACTCTTCGAAGTAGGAAGGACTGAGAGGAAAAGCCAACAGGCCCCAAAAACCTGGTTTTATGTTTAATGTTTCTTCTTGTCCAGGATTCAAGGTTCAGATTTTTTCTTTCTTTCTTTCTTTTTTTGAGATCTGTGCCAACTGTCCTTTTCCACAGCTGGGTTTTCAAAAGAAAAAAAAAAAAAAACAACAACAAAACCATCTCACACTTATCGTGTTCTTAAAGCTCACTCCCTTCTGCCCAAGAACACGTGTCCTGGAAATGCTCTACAAACATGTGGGAAAAGAGAACATGGCCTCACGTTAACCTTGCGTGGCAAGGTCCTTGGAGAAATCTCACGTGGCGAGGTCTTTGAGAAATCTCCCCAGTTGTTAACTGCTTCCTTTGTGTTGGATGGGACCACTGTACGTCCATGTAGAGTTCGTTCCTCTGCCTCTAACCAGCGCCTGGCTTCCTGTGACCCGCAACAGCTCACTGCCTGGGAGACGGCTGCCAAACGGACTCTGGTGAAAGTGTGCTTGGTCTCTAGTTACATCGAAGATTGGTCCAAAAGGATGAGAAACATGCCCCGCTAATCCAGTAGGCGGAGTCACATTCATCTAATGCTTTTTGTGTAGGCAGTGAGAAACATGGAGGGGTGTGGTGTGTCCGAAAAAAAACCAAACAAAACAAACAAACAAACAACAAAAAAGTGAAAGTCCGTTCAAATTTCCCAATATCTCAGTTTGTGTAAACTGTCTGGGTGATATTTTGGTTCAAGGAATGTGTTGCCCTAAGAAACAAAGTTTCCATATAATCTCAAAGCTAAAGGAACAATTAAAAAACCCCACAGAGGATATATCAGATACACACTGTAGAACTGAACAGACATAAAACACAGGAAGCAAAGTCATGTTATCCATGTTTCCATCTTGCTAAAGTTCAAGATCTTTTTCTTCACTTTGTCCCCAAAGGCATCTCACACAGGGAGTGTCAATCCTTGTTTTTTATAACTTAACTTTTATCCTTCTGAAACTTTAGTTATATATATTTATATATAACACAATGTCTGTCACTGGAATCATCATCGTCTTGTTCACTGTATTCCACCTCCTCTTCATCATCAGCGTCATCCTCTTCCTCCTCCTCCTCCTCCTGTTGCTCTTACACCAGGGCAGAAGAGTGTAGCCTGGGGGTTAGTCTCTGATTAGTGGGGCGTCCTGCATCTCAGAGTCAGTTAGGTTAGGCTCAGGGGCAAGAACAGGGCCAAACCTTCCGGAAGCTTCCTCCTCAGCCCACCGATGAACTACGGTTGAAAGAACAAACGCAGATTAACACCACCGTCCGCTCCTCTGAACTCACTCATATAATGATACGCACGCACTCTCTCACTCACTCACACACACACACACACACACAGACACACACACACACACACACACACACACACACAAACACACACACACACACACACACACACACACACACACACACACA
>JAOYMR010000007.1:2984143-3011520 GCA_025802075.1 Tenebrosternarchus preto | reverse complement strand
GCTCCATGTTCTGGTTTAACTGTACTGTTCCATGACCTGCTCCATGTTCTGGTTTAACTGTACTGTTCCATGACCTGCTCCATGTTCTGATTTAACTGTACTGTTCCATGACCTGCTCCATGTTCTGGTTTAACTATACTGTTCCATGACCTGCTCCATGTTCTGGTTTAACTGTACTGTTCCATGACCTGCTCCATGTTCTGGTTTAACTGTACTGTTCCATGACCTGTCCATGTTCTGATTTAACTGTACTGTTCCATGACCTGCTCCATGTTCTGATTTAAGTGAACATTCAATCACTTGACTGAATGTTTTTATTTTTACCAACAATGGTGCCCTTCGCTGAGATGTTGAAGCTGTCTATTAATGAATCATTTTTAGTATTTTATCAGTATCTCACGACTGCATTTTTATTCATGTAATGATTTTGTATCTATGCAGTTCATTCTGTGTATGTTAAATAGGAAAGTTTGCACCTTAGCAAATAAACAAGTGTATATTTCCAGTCAAGTTTGATATCATCGTTATTTGATACATTTCATTATTTGATAAATATCATCATTATTTGGTTTTACATTTTGTGATCAAGCAGACATCTGTCAAACAAAGAAAAGCCAGTTTTCTCATGACTTGTTCTCATGATTTTGTTATTGCATGGACTTGAACATACACTTGTAACATACAGACTTTTCAGAGAATACCTTGCTGTTCTTATATAGTGTGAATGGACATACAGAAGTGTTTGAAGCAGTGGTAAACCAGGACAACATCACTCCAGACTGTGTTCCCAGCTTTGGAGAAACAGCAGCAGCTCTCCCCAGTCACAAATAAACATCATCAGAGATTACATACACACAAAATTGCACATGACTCTTAAAAGCTCACTAAAATATTCTCGCCATGCGTGACACACAGTTGTCATATAAGATGATGTACTTGCACAGACGTGTCTAAAATCTCACGTTTTACTGCATGACGTCATGACTTTGACCGCTGTATACCTGTATTTACACATCATGTATAATGTCATTTACTCGTACATCCCTGTAGCAAATCCACTGGTGCTGTAGGGTCCGTTTGGTTCAGTTACACACCACACATAACTGTGGTTCACTGGAGACAGAGATGAAAATGCTGAGAAACTTTTTCAGTGCATGACTTGATTTGCATATAAGTGCCTGATATATTATTGCATGTCATCAGGAAAGAGCAGTGACGTTTCTGAGCAGTGCTGTTTGGACCAAATGTTACTACATAGTTGCAACACTAGAGGGCGACATGACAACTTTCAAGACAACAATGAACATGTATTTGTATCGAATCCCTTTTGTTTATCCATTAGAAAATTAGGTTGCTAGAAGTCAACTTGGTCTTTTCCTTTTAGATGTAATACATTTACAAATATACACAATCAAAAAACAAATAATAAATAGAATAATTTTCTGATAAACAATTTGCTATGGTTATAACCAAGTAAAAAAATGAACAACATGAAGGAATGGAAAACCAGAAAGAAAATTGTGTGTGCGCGTGTGTGTGCATGTGTGAATGTGTGTGTGCATGTGTGAATGTATGTTTGAGTGTGTATGTGTGTGTGTGTGTGTGTGTGTGTGCATGTGTGAATGTGTAAGGCCAAATGAAGCCCTTTTTGTGGCTTCATTTTACATACAGTGGTGCTTGAAAGCTTGTGAACCCTGAAGAATTTTCTATATTTCTGCATAAATATGACCTAAAACATCATCAGATTTTCAGTTTGTTGAACTGGGTTCTCTTTATCTACTTTAATAACTGTGAAAATCTGATGATGTTTTAGGTCATATTTATGCAGAAGTATATAACATTCTAAAGGGTTCACAAACGTTCAAGCACCACTGTACACAGTATAAAAATAATAGTATAATTCTGGGGCAATATGAAAACAAACACAAAGTTTCTTGGTTAATTTGGAAGTTTTATAAATTATGCTTTAGTTAGTGTTAGAGCTTTCTATTGCTATAGTGGTTTTGTGGTCCTCACTCTCACATCTCATAGAAGATGCCATCATGTTCTATCTTTTGCCATCTTAAAGACCAAATGGAAAAGTAGAACTTAATTGTAAATGAGCTTTGATATTTGTGCTTGATATAAGATGGCATGTGTGTGTGGTACATGTGGTTTGTATGTGCGTGTGTGTGTGGTACATGTGGTTTGTATGTATGTGTGTGTGTGTGTGTGTGTGTGTGTGTGTGTGTGTGTGTGGTACAGAGAGAAAGAAAAAGGGAGTGTAACAGGAGAGTATGAGATCCGGCACTCAGAACTGAACCCAGCTCACAGAATCCTGATTTGCTGGCTGAGATGACAAGCTGCAAGAGAGGAGACAGAAACACTGTACAAATGTGCTTTCGTGCAGAAAACTTCTCTTCAGAAGAGACTTTTTTTTTTATCAGAAAAACTGATTTTTCTGATAACTGAAAAACTGGTCTGATTTTTATATGATTTTTTTTATCTGCTCATGACAGTTGATGACATAATACTTGACTTGGTTTTAAGCCAATTATGTCCACAAGGGGGCAACAAATGGTCTGAGAACCATTTGAAATAAAACAAGAACAGTGTAATTACAGTATTTACAGTACAAAGCAACATCTTATTTTAAGTTTACAATAGAAATGTTTGACCCGAGGGACATTTCCTGTTTAACCTAGCCACAAACTGACTAAGACATTTCTACAAAAAAACATCAGTCTTAGAGCTTTCAGCAACACAATGCCACAAGATCATAGGCATGTTGGGAAACTGAGTTTGTAAATACAGCTATTTTGGAACAGCAGCTGAAGGAAAATAACATTTTAACTATGCTCCAAACACAATTCTCTGAAAAGGCGAGTGGAACCTTTAATCATAACACTGGTGTGAAGAGAAGACCTACCACTGCTAGATTCAAATTTAAACATCCCGCAGAATGAATGGGAACTGCTATTTATAGTCCTTTGTATTTTTGTGTTTTACCTGTCTGATGTGAATTCCCCCCAGAGGTCTGCGGCTGTACTGGAGGAATTAGGCTGGGCCAGGGCATTTGAGTTAGTGCTGTCTAAGTCTAGCAAACAACCTAAAGAAAGAATCCAACATATGAACACCAGAAAGCAGAGACCATTTCAGTGGTGAGTGGTAGGCAGTGTTCTTAATGTCCAGCCAGGCAATCTTACATTCTCTATAAGCAAAAGCTCCTGCTAGGCCCTCTGTAATTGGACAAAATTTGGGAAATACGATAATAATTATCACAATACCTGTGCCACTGCCTCCAGTCAGTGGCTCTGTGCTGTGATTGGTAGAGGCAGCTGAAGGAGGCGGAGCGATCCTTCCACTTGGAGGTGGCGGAAGGAGTCCAAACCCACCTGAACTTTGAGGGCGGGTCTTATCTTTTTTTCTGCTTTGCTAGAAAAAAAAAGTTTTCTTCATGAAAGCAGGTCCTATTACATTTTTGATAAAATAGCATACAACTTAAAATAACGTAAGTATTACGAATGAGACTGGGTTAGGTTTGTTGTTAACTGTTCAGTCTATGCAGTGCAGTCACTGTAAGGCACTAATATATAAGTGGCAGGTGTCTTATTGGTAATGGGATGAAGGTGAGAACAACATTACCCCAATGTTAAGAGTGATGGTCTGGCCCTCTTTAAAACCTAAGTCTAATTTAGGACCCAAGTCTGGAACCTGAGCCTGCTCACTCAGCTCATTATCCTGCTTCACCCATCTGAGAGAGAGAGAGAGAGAGAGAGAGAGAGAGAGAGAGAGAGAGAGAGAGAGAGAGAGAGAGAGAGAGAGAGAGAGGGACAGGCATTAAATTGAAAAGGAAGAGAGAGGAGCAAAACAGACAGAATAATTTTTTGCAAAAGCCTGATGCTATAATAACTGATACATTTCATGCCACTGTTGTGAATGTTTGTGACATTTATCTCTGCATAAAAAAATGGAAGCAGCTATAAGAAACTCACTTAAAATGATCTTAAAACTCACTTAAAATTATTTTAAAACTCACTTAAAATGATCTTGCAAAGCCACGTTGAAATCAAAAGCATCTCCTCTGTCACCGAATCCAACGCCAATGAATGCGCTCCGGCCTGTCGAGCAGAAGAGGACAGGGGGTTGATTTCTAATTTGAGGAGCTAATATTTCATTCAGACTGAGAATCTGAATTCACTCTAACCCACCACTGTCATCCTGAATCCGAAGCACAAAGTAGCGGCTTGAGTCACTCACAGTTTCAACTGCAATACCGGGATACTGATCCACTGGGGCTTGGGCAAACAGCTCCCCTACAGGTTTGGTGGAAAACAGCATTGCCATCAAACTCAGGAATAATGACTAGTCCTTGCCTAAACAGTAGATTTGGATTAATCAATCTTGTGTTACGCGAGAGAGAACGTAAGCTTCCTGCCTACTGTGTTCCAGAACGACTGACATTTTTGAGTGGAATTAAATAGCGTGATTCATCCCAGTTTTATGTTCCTTCCTGTCTGTGTTGTTGGCCCCAATCTCAACTAGCTTTGCCACAGGGTTACAACACCTGCACCTCTTAAACAAAACAGTCCAAAACATGTCCACAGATAGATTTAAAAGTCGATCTGCTGTCTTCACAATATCAGAGATAAGTTACTGCTGAATGGGATCTCATGAAGAAACACTACGGCCTGAGTGTCCTGCACCACAACAGGGGTAGGGAGAAGTATTAGGGCTGCACAACCCTCCAAATGGAGCTTTATCAGAGAAATGTATCAGAAGGGTTAAGCTGGATGTATCTATTTGCCATTATACGAATACATGTCAACAACACACCAAAAGTTTGCTTCACATATGCCTGCTTGCTCAAGAGCGTAGGGTCAGACATTTTAAACTGCATGGGATTTGTTCAACAGTGACTGCCTGGCAGAGCTGGGATTCAAACCCACAAGCTTCTGAGGAATCCAAAAGCCCTATCCACTAGGAGCCCAAAAGCCCTATCCACTAGGAGCCCAAAAGCCCTATCCACTAGGCTACCACTGGTTTGCTTCACTTTCAGCAAACAAAGAAAAGCACAAATGTAAGGATTTCCTCCATTCATAAATGATAGCAAACATTGTATTCTGTAACTGTATTGTTGTTTCAATGAATCAGAGCTTTTTTCTTTATAACAACCTCAAATTTATGATGGCAATGTCTTTGTAGCTAGCTGACGTATCATCATTACTGATGTTACATCATTAATGATGTAACATCATTACCGCTGATAAGTGCATGACAGTTCTGCATTTTGACATATTTTGTCACCTTCTCCCTGCAAAGGTACATGATGCCTAAAACAGCAAAGGTTGCTGGACTTACTAACTGACTAACCCTAACCACTCTAATATCAATGTAGTCTGGAAGGGTTTCCTCCAGAGCACCACAAGCACCCTGGTAATGAAGGAGAAAGGGGGCCTTTTTATTTGGTGACCAACTGTCAAGTGAAAGACAACCACGAGAGAGATACCATGAGAGAGACACCACGAGAGAGATACCATGAGAGATACCACGAGAGAGACACCACAGCTGAGCACAGCATACTAGAAATGTCTGGCAAAAGCTTGTCAAGTCTGTTTATGTAAAAGCGAACCACTGAACAAACATCACGAGTTTGTGAAGGGTTGATCCAGTTTTTTTAATGGAAAGATTTCAACCACTATCCCTTGTAACTCCAAACTCCAAGTCCAAAGGACAAGGTAATACTTGAAAACAATGTGTAGGTAGTCAACATCTGAATCTGCACTGGGCCTATGTTCTTAACACACATTCCTGACCACGAGTTTGCCTAATTTTATTATATACAACTGCTGCAAATCTAATTAGCTGTGTTTCGGCTGCCCATGTGTTTTGATTCAAATGCCCTTTACATCCAAACTGCTTCTAGATGGATTGGGAATCAAAAGTGCATGTGCACAGTTGTGGTGGTTGATCTCTCTAACCTGAGATCTTATCCTCAAGTTTAATGAAGGCAGCTTTGCCTTTGGCCGTCACCCGAAGCCGACCTGTCCAGTCAGGAGCATCTAACTTCCAATCAGCTGCCCTGCAAAACACACACACACACACACACACACACACACACACACACACACACACACTTATACTCAAATACATCAATCTGAGCAACTGGCGAAATGTGTGTGTGTGTTTTCAGTGTGAACTCTCTTAGGGCCTTTTATAGTCGTGTTTATGAGATTGCATTAGGAGGTTATACTGGCATGTTAAAGCATGAGGATCATCCTCAGTTAGTGCCACAGAGTACTTAATTACATATAGCTTAAGGTGATGAGTATAATATTTTCTGAAAAATTCCTGTAAAAAACATTATCATATTCTTCTGGCAATTCAGATCCTGTTGAAAAACAGGAGTGATGCTGGAAGGAAGAGAGAGCGTGCAGTTGGCTAGATTACTGCTGGCTTTGCCTTGGGGGGGTCGTGGCTTAGATAACATACGGTCAAATAACGGTCATATAACTCAAATTTATGATTTTACTTCCGTTTCCTAAAACAAATTACTTTAAGACAGATGTCATGAGCTGCGAGCCCTGTGGTGACCTATTAAACATCATTATTATCATTATTACTCATTTCCACACGGCTACGAAATGTTCTCCAGCTACGCATCTTCTCCCACGCGAGTCTGGATAAACCAATCATCTATGAGCACGAGCGCAAATAAATACACCACTAGTGTTGTCCACTCGTTGTCCGGAAACTACCGACGTCAGCATAACGAAAAGTAAACATAATGTCGCCAACTATTCGCCGTATTGTTAAACATACGCACCCACACATAAGTGAAATATGCTGGCAAGGCATTGTTTACGCACGTAACTATTTTTTTCTTGACATCTAGGTCACCAAAGTTCACAAAAAGGAATTGCTGCTGAGAATGATTAATCTGAACGCCTTCTAAATCGTTTATGAGATTAATTTTCTTCCAGATTTTGTGCCAAACTATAACCCTGATATCCGAAGGCTTCCATCAAGTGTTTGGCGCGCTTGTAACCAAAACAGGTCGACCGGCCTTCAGAGGCGCCACACCACGACGCTCGCGCTAAACCTCGGGCGCAACGTGCATCACAGGAACGACCGAAAATAATTTACTACAGGTCTTAATGTCGATAACCGCTCCTAATGTGGACAAACGTTTAGGAAACGACTATTCAGTCAGCAACGAGCTCAGCAGATGTACCACTGCCCTTGACCTGTAAGATGCAGATAACGGAAATCAAGGTGAAAGCGCAGCGCAGCGCACCGCAGCTCCGCTTTGACCAGCGCTTACCTGACACCGCGATTCGATGCTCGCGGTGGAATTCGGTAAACACTGACGTCAGGTTTGACACACAAAATCGACTCATATTCACCTTCGGCTGCCATCTTGATTTTAACTCAAACGGTTGTTTGTTGATGCCTGTTCTCGATGGTTAATGGTTCCGTTAACGTCGTAGTACACTGTGTATCCGCGCACGCGACAAGACCGCGGACCGGTCCTTTCCCGTATCTACCGCGCTTTTTTGGGGGGGGTGGGCGATTGAAAACAAGCAGTTAAATCAGTTTTTAAAGCATGCCAGGAATAAATGTGAAAAACACTAAACGAATGAAACCAACTCACACGTGCAAAAGAGCAAATGCTTTATTGTAGTTTTCAACACAGCGCCCCCAATAAGTATCCAAAAAAATGTAATGCTATAGAATAAAAGTTAAGTTCAAGTCTCAGGATTCAGTATCATAGCACCATAAATCTAAATTTTTAGTCTATTCTCATGTAATTTCAAAATCTCAGACTCTCCGTCAAAGACCCAGTAGAGAGAAGCCATCCCTCAGATCTTCAGCTTCACAGGGCTACAGAATTAAACAGAAAAGGTATAGTTCTGGTTACAACTTGTGTCACATTTGTGCACAGTTATAACACAGAGATAAAATATTATTAAAGGAGAAACGGAGCTGTTATTATCATGACCTGAAGGATACGGCTCAGTGTGCGGGACAGTCTGACAGAGTTCTGGTGGAGGTCGTTCCAGGCTTTAAAACACCGGTTTTTGCGAGCCACGAACGTCTGCCAGCAGTAGAAATAATCTGTGGACACATAATTTAGCAGGTCACGTGCTTTCAAATACCATACAGATTTACTGTAAAACTCCACCCTTTTCAGTTTAAATTAAACCAGTAGTTTCAGCAATGACAATGTATTAACAGTAACATATTAGCATTTCCCAGTCTCTCGTTACCTTTATAAGTCATGACAGATATTTGCACCCCTGCCCGCTGTAAATTCCGTAGTCCCTCTCTCTCCCGGCTGTCCTCCTGGTCACAGAAATAGAGGCGGGAGACGAAGATGCGAAGCCGCAGGTTGGGCATCTGGGACAGGAAGTGGGCGAGGTGCTGGGCGCAGTCCGAACACGGCGACCATGAGCAGAACCAGGTGACGGCATAGCCCACCCTGGTGCCATCTGCACCTGAGCCCCAGAGCCCCGGGCACAGCGCCCCCAAGTGGCGCAGGAAGAGGAGCTGAGGGGTGATGGGAAGTGGAATCCCACAGAGACAGAGAGAAGAAGATGGAGAGAGCGCAACAGAGTTTATTCCTTCTTAACCCAAACTGTACCAGGTCCACTCTAAGGCCGTCATATGCCCGTCCTGCCCTCACCTCCACATGGCAGCCAGAGCGGTTGCGCAGGTGGCCGAAGTCAAAGGACAGCGAGTCCGGGCCACGGCGTCTCTTGATCACGAAGCAGAGGTAGGTCTCGTTCCTCCCGCGGGCCCAGCGGACGTTCTTGTAGTGGTAGATGAACTTCCTCTGGGTCAGAAGAACACTGCCACCCCCACAATACAAAAGCTTTAATCAGTAAAAAGTAGGCAGGTGTTACGGAAAGAAAACACAACATAAATATGGGTGCAAGATAGACGTGGTTAAACGCTTCAGGAAAAAAGCCACAACAAGAATGAAACGTTCAGAGGGTTTGTGTTCCGGTTTGAAAAATGACAAGTATTTGGCTTTGATTTCATTACCATTGAAGATTGTGAACTTTCAGAGTGTAGTCATGCATGTGGGTGATGGGAATAACACAGCAAGTCATGGAGAGGAGCTACAGTGCTGCTGTTCTGTTTGCAGTGTTTCTCTATTTTTTAAATGGAGTTGCACAGATAAAGAAATATGCAGAAAATGTAGTGCACTATGTGTAGGTATTAACACACTCATACACACCTTACACAAGTGTGCAAACACACGCATTCATACACACCTTACACAAGTGTGCAAACACACGCATTCATACACACCTCTAACACTCTCAGTTTCTTTCTCTGTCAGTGAAAGTAAAGTAAGGTTGAAGATCGCATGTCATTATAGCCGTATCGTACCGGACAGAGATTTTTCATTCATTAAAACACATTTTTTAAAATGCAGATTCGTTTCTGGATAATTTGTAGAAATCCTTTCGAAAGCCAGCAGGCCCTGAGGGATTGAGAGTTGCTGTAGTCTGGATTGGTTTTTCTCAGTATTATGGGTTTTTGTTTTCACTCACCTGTCCAACTTGCTCATCATTCCGAAAGATGAAACCCACTCATTCATTGAGTCATGCAAAAGTGAGTGAGAGTGTTGAAAGCAGAAGGGAGGAAGAAGGAGGTATAGAAAGCAGGTGACATATTGGTGCAGCTCAACGTATGGGGGTCCCTGATTGGATGAAAGTCATTTTCAAACTTGGCTGGGAGGGATGAAGTTCATTTAAACTGGGGCTGTTAGAGAGTCATATTAATAGAAAGTTCTATTTAAAGGCACCACACTAAAGAGTTACAGCCTCACACAGTTCAACAAACATTGTGCAGCTACTGTATTAGACAATAGGGTTAAATTGAGTTTGGTAGACACTCAGTCAAATAATGTTAAATGGATGAAAAGATAGACAGATCAATAGATATCTGAATGTTTAGAAAATGGCCCTCATAAAACAGCAATCCTAGGAATCTTAACAGACCCACATATTTACACAAGAGCAGGTTTATTGACCATATATTAGTTCCTTAAGTGTCTGACGTAATTCGTAACCTTTTTTACTCACATGTGCGTCACAAAACACAGCCAGTGGTGTAACCATGGCGAGCTGGAAATTTCCAGAAGCATCGCACCCAGCCAAGGAAGCCTCCACTATACTTTTCCCACACAGTTTTCAGATCTGCCCACTCATGCCTTGGGTTTTTCTCTTTTTCTAATGGATTCTTTCCCGTTTATGTAGTTTTTCCCCATGGGGTCCCTAATAACTGACGACTACATAGGGCCCCCAAAACCTCTGGAAGTTCGGATAGCTTTCCAGGACAGTTTTCCAGAGAAACAGTTTATATTTATTTGCCCCTCTTGGATACACGCACATGGAGCAGACACTCAGGGAAAGAGAGAGAGAGAAAGAGAGAGAGACCTTTACCATAGAGGGGAATGCACTAGCTCTCTCTCACATACACACACACACACACACACATGCACTAGCAAGCTCTCTCTCTCACACACACACACAGTAACAAGGAAGGATCAGCCAGAAACTTGCAGATAATAGTGGTTGCATTTTTATTGACAGACAGTTAATCCAAAAACAGTCAAATAACAGGCCAAGATCAAAACCAAACCAGTATGATTACCAAACCGAAAGAGAATTAGACACAGGGTCAAAGACCCGAGTGACAGCCAAATAAAACAATCCACAAGCAAAACAAAACCAGTCAATACACAAGAGAACTGTTAAGTAAATTCTTGATAACAGGAACAATAGTTCACAAAGTCAGTGAAGAAACACAAGCTGTGTTCCAAAGCCTAGGCGCCAGGTAAGGTGGGCTGCCTTCCTCGACCACTACATCACGGCAGGCAGTGAAGGGGCCTACGTTCCTACATTTGGAGAGATTTGAAGGACGATGATTCAGCCTCATTGTGCACGTATGAAACAACTGGAAAAAACCAGCACCACGAAAGCAGCAGCAAACAAAGCTTCAGAGTTTGTTTTAAAATGTGAGATATTCATGCACTTTTAAATGACCTCTTAAAACATTTGTGTACAGACAAACATTTTAATAAGTCATTTATATAGTTTAACCTTCTACATACATGAAATAGCAAATCCTAACCAAGCTAGCAGGACACATCACAACAGACACATCACAATACCACTGCCAATCCCAGTACCACACAGGCTCATTGGACTGTTTACTAAGGAGGACTCCTGACAGGACAGTCCTACTGAGCACCTGCCGTTCCTCGGACTGCAGCTAGTCTTTATAAGGAGCATCAGTGATGAGCAAGTTGACCTAATACAGGAAAAGTGATCTTGATAACACCTTCTGATTGGATGACTGCTGGGTGTGCAAGTCCACCTGACTCCCCTGGGGATTCGGGGAAGTGGAGTATAGTATAGTCAGTGACTGCCTGCAGGTGTTACTCGTAGAAACTCTTACGTAGTTGTAGGACAGTTGGCATCATGTGTGTGTCTGACCTTATGTGTGTGAGACCCACCTTCTGTTGCACTCTGTGGTAGGGAAATCATCATTTCTCAGAGAGATCCCTCTTATTTGTGTTTGTGTATGAGTGTGTGTGTGTGAGAGAGAGTGAGAGTGAGAGTATACTGTATGTCTGATTTTTCACATCTGGAAGAGATCTGTCTGCTTCCATGATTTACCTTCCGACCACAAGTCTTTCTGAGATCCAGCAATAATGAAATGTGTGTCTGAGTGCATGTGTTTGTGGATAGTGTAGGAGAAAATGTTGAGCTCAGATGAAGGCAGTTTTTATGTCAATAATTTTCCAAAATGCTCATATAAAATGCATGGGAAGAAAAAGCAAGCATATAATATTTCTCTTTTACACACACACACACACACACACACACACACAAACACACACACATATTTTGGAGGACGGCACCCATATTGACTAGCCCAAAACATATGAACGAAACAGGGCAGGAAATGCAGAGTCATACTTTCCAAAACCCACCCACTCACCTCCACATACACATGGGTGAGCACACACACACAAACACACACATGGGTGCACACACACACACAAACACAGCAAGCCCCACCATGCCGACAAGCTCAACCGCAGCTCCAAACACCAGAGTCATGAACTCGCATCTGTTTCCTCACAGTAAGAATAGTTGCAGTTCGGTTAGAGGAGCACATGTGCAGGTGTTCACCAACACACAGTACAGCCCTGACATCCCTGACATCCGCAACAAGCAGACCACAGTGACATGCAAAAATAAAAAAGCCTCACACAACACAGCAGTTCCAGTACCTGTGAACCCCACTGTTGATTGACACTCTATTCTGACCCGTTTCAAAAAGCTTGAAATGAATCAGAAAGGCCCTGGTTCTCGCTCCGCATGGGCCCGCCCTCTCTGCTGGGCCCGCCCTCTCTGCTGCATCCACATGGGCCCGCCCTCTCTGCTGCATCCACATGGGCCCGCCCTCTCTCCTGCATCCATATGGGCCTGCCCTCTCTGCTGTATCCACATGGGCCCGCCCTCTCTGCTGGTCCCGCCCTTTCTGCTGCATCCATATGCGCCCGCCCTCTCTGCTGCATCCACATGGGCCCGCCCTCTCTGCTGCATCCACATGAGCCCGCCCTCTCTCCTGCATCCATATGGGCCCGCCCTCTCTCCTGCATCCATATGGGCCTGCCCTTTCTGCTGTATCCATACGGGCCTGCCCTCTCTGCTGGGCCCGCCCTCTCTGCTGGGCCCACCCTCTCTGCTGGGCCCACCCTCTCTGCTGTATCCACATGGGCCCGCCCTCTCTGCTGGGCCCGCCCTCTCTGCTGGGCCCACCCTCTCTGCTGTATCCACATGGGCCCACCCTCTCTGCTGCATCCCCTACGTCTGGCATAGCACGTCGGCCCCAGAGTCTGCATCACGCAGAAGAATATGAGTAAAAAAAAAAAAAAAGACAAATGTGGTTGTAAGTTTAAATCAGCTCTTTTTGGCACTACGCCACTAGTGATTGGTGGTTGAATCTAGCAGAGTAATAGCATTTCACACTTTAACGTCTGAATTCTGTTTCTTAAAAAAAGTCATGAGGTTTCATGCTTCATCAGGTGTGCTTTCTCACTGCACGCACACACACACACACACAACTGTACAAGCATCTGATGGCAAATGAGAGACTAGGTGAGACACAGCAGAAGTCTGTGTGGTTAAGGTAGAGATCTACAGAGCTAACCGCACACCCGCTTGAAGTCTTCTTTGCTTCTTTAGCAACTAACACAAAAGACCAGTGTGTGTAGACCTTCACAGTGTTGCACGTTTTCTTTTCTGTTCAAGAATGTGTGTGTACAGTACAATGTACAGTATGACTAATGCACCTGCAGAAGACACGCAGAATGTTCAAATCTGGGAGTGGAAAGAATCAGGTTGCTACAGAATCAGCCACTGTATGTCTGAGTAATGTTCATATCAAGATGCTTCACAGCTCTGTTTGCTCCTTGAGACAGAAACCATCTTGATGACTTGAAGAGCTGCACAATTAAAATCCAACATGTGCATAAAACCACTCTGACAAAAGATTTATTGATATTTTTTCCAAACAAAAGAACCTCTGAGGTAAAAGTGCCCCTTGAGCACTAATCTGTCGCAGGATAACGAGTATAAAATGGACTGTAGTAGGTCTAAAATTACATCAGTCACAACAAAGTGAAGAGACTGGAGACAAATGCACAAATATAAAAACACCACCCAATCAGTAAATAATATGAATAAATAATTACATACATGGTCATTTCACGAAGTCTTCAGCCTCATGCTTTCCTTTCACATTTACTGTATAAATTATCACCTTTTCATTTCATTAGTAATGTGTTTACCACACAGATCTCATAATGAAACTGCACACCACGTTTCTTCATCTTAAATTAAAATGCAGTTTCATAATGTCTCCATGGTGTTTCATAATGCATTCAACACGAAGCAAGACCTCAAAGCTCCTCTTGGTATACAACTTCCCACACGTTGCAGGTCACACTCACAGGTTTTTAACAAACACCTTAGTCAGTGAGAACCCCAGCCAGCCTTTCTCTGGTGCTTCATAATCCTCCTCTTCCTCCTCTTCTCCCTGAGGCCCGGCAGTCTCTCCTTGTAGACGGTAGCCCAGTTTTCTAAAGAAAGCTTCCCCCACCTTGGATGGGAAGGGCACGTGGGTGTAAACCCTGCGCACCCCGAGCTGCTTGGCCCTGCCCTCCAGGCTCTCCACCAACAGCTTCCCGATTCCCTCCCGCCGGTACCAACTCTGCACCACCAGCCTGCAGACGCGGAACGCTCCATCCCGGCTCCACCCATCCCGCGCCACGCAGCCCAGCACCTCACCCTCACAGTCCGCCACCCACACCTCGCCTGCCACACGTGCCCTCTCCCGCAGCTCATGTTCGTCCACCCTCTCCCTGGTCTGCCCCTTCTCCGCCTCTCGGGTCTTCTCCCGGACCTTCTCCCGGGCCTTCTTGCGTAGCTTGGCCTTCTCTGCACCGACGACAAGCTTGGCCCGGGCAGAATGCGGGTTGGGTAGCTCGAGTTCGGACTCGGCACCGAAGCAGCTGCCCAGGTAGTCCCAGTAGGTCCTGCTGGAGCCCAGGATACCCGTGGAGCGCGGTATGGTGAGCTTGAGGTAGACGATGACGAGGAAGACGGGGATGAGCAGGGCCACCATGAAAGAATGCACCACAAAACGCAGAACAGAGGAGAGCATGGCCAGGAGCAGCAGGGCCAGCGGGCGGGTGAGGAGATGCAGGATCAGCCGGTTCTCTGTGCCTTCACATCCCTCCTGCATGGACACAGCACAGAGTGAGAGCAACGAACGGGAAAAGGGAGAGATAATGAGAGCGCCAAAGAAAAGCAGGGAGACTGAGGAAGACTTTTCCTTAAAATGTACAATATCAAGATTGAAATTAAACTGAATGAATCTACATGACGGGTCGAAGAGTAAAATACACACCTTGATGAGGGCTTTAACAGCCTCAATGTCCTCTTCTTTCATCCGCCGAAGAACTACAGTTCCCAGATCCAACCTCACCATCTTAATTTTGACTTACGGCAGTTCACTGATCCTAAGCAGACAGTAAACAAATACTGAAACGGGAATGAAGATTACGTTTGAAAATTAAAATAAACTGACAATGAATTCGGCCACGAGGTTTTTACTCATAAAATGTATAAATAGGTTAGCAATATCAATACTACGTGTCCGACATTCGCTGTAAATGCGCTAGCCTGTTGTGTTGCCACTAATAGTTATAAAATTCCATAAGGTGGTTAGTTAAATTACCCCTTTAAACCTTCTGATAAACCAGGCAGAATTGCCATGGTCGGGACATCAGTAGGTCTTTTCACACGGAGGGACTTTAGTTCAGTAGATGAATGTTCTGGATGTTCAAGCGCCATGCAGTTAATGCCGACTAAAGCTTCCTAACATGAATAACTCACGTCTTTTGTACCGCGCGTCTCAATTTCTTTATTACTTCAGCATCTACCGAGCTTAAACACTTTATTGTTGCGGTTATAGATCGTTTTTAAGGCTGTCGGTTTTCGGAGATTGTTACGGTCTAGGCTACAATTAGCTCCCAGCCGCTTCCGAAAGAGACGTTTACAGCCTTATATGGTAAACAGCGGCTGTTCAAACCCAGACGCCACCATGTATCAGGCCAGAGGGTCTGAAATACTTACCTTAAAACAAAGATTACAGGTCAAATCATTTCCGAATGAGAGCAATGCTCACATCTTATCTCGACCGAATTGTGTAGCGTTTGTTAGAGCGTGAGGGTTTGCGTTGTTACCACTATCTGCAAGTCAACTTTCAGCCTATTTTACTTCATGAATACCAAGCGGCACGAACAGTGCGTAGCGCTGCGGTCGCTCAGGAGAGATTTCACGAGCCAACCATAAAATGCAATTATGTGTAGTTCCTTAGGCCTAGATGAATCCCAACCAATGCCAAAGCATAGGCAGAAATAACTTAGAAATGAAAAATAAATCTATAAGAAAATGCCAGAAACGTAAGAAACGTATTTTTTTCAAGCTAAGTTTTGTTTTAATATCAGAAAACACAAAGGTGGAGAATTAGAGTACAAAAACTAAAAAACACATTACCAGCCGTTTTTTTATTGAACATTATTATGTCGTAATATCAACTGTTATAGTGAAACCAAGCAATATAGACATAATCACAATTCGTGTTTATCTTACACACCCACTGTCAACATGACAGTATATTAGTTTATAGTTGTCCAACATTCTTGAACGAACAGTTTTTTTCAGTTCACGCAATGTGTAGATCAGCAGTAGGTATTTCAGTCAGTGATTGTTATTTTTAATCAGAGTTATATCTGCCATTTGTGGTCTGTGAAACAGCTCCCCGTAGGGGCCAGGTAAGGTACTGTCACCTCACACGGGGATAATGCAATACTTCTCTTCATTGTCCCAGGCACCTCAGAGACAATGAAGTAACAGGACAGTTGGAAAGTTATTTATAAAATAAAATAAAATAAAAAAAAAAATTCAACCATTGCACTGAAAGTTCACATAATTTCATTATGTGTCTGGCTCCCACTACATTCTATACAGCACTGTTAATCTCAGCTAAAGTTCTTTCTCCTGATAGCTGAAAATCACTGTGCAGAATGATTGGATTTAGGTTCATTTAGTAACCTGGATCGTGAGTGATCCGTCGTGTTAAAAGAGACACACGCCACAGGTAGGTTTGAGTGAAGTAGTGTGTGATGGTGAGTAGGTCAAAGGTGTGTTCCATGTTAAAACCACACAACCAGGGTGGAGATTTGTTCCAAGCTCAGCCTTCAGTCCCATTCATGCCAGCTGATGTCAGTCTGCTCTCAGTTTCCAGGACCTTCTGCTCATCTGACAGCACTTCTTGTGCCAATGTAACTTCTTTTTCCACATTCCTTAATCCTAAAGAAACACCTCCTTCTGTTCCTTCTCTCAAACTACTGGTACTGACTTCAATAATAACGATACCTTCTCCTCCCTCTAACTGAAAGATGCCCTCCATTTGCCCTGCTCCAGGCCCAATTACTCCTTCTGGATTAGCGAAACGGTCCCCAGTTTCAGAACTGCTACCCTCTCCTTCTATCAGTGCGATCATTTGAACTCTTTCCCCATTTCCTGTGTCCCCATCTACTTTGGCCTCATTACCCAGCTCAAACACGACCTCCTGGCCACCAAGGGGCATCAAAGCTTGGGCAGGATGGCAGGACAGGCCCAGGTCTTCATTTTGACCTTCGCTGTAGCCAACGTTTGCCTGGATTTCTTCATCGCTCTGAGGCTCTGTTTGGAAATGAAGGACAAATGATTTTTCCTCTACTCCAACATCTCCATCAATCCCTTCCATTCTTTCACCTTCTCGATCCCCAGCCCAGTCTTGGAGCAAGTTGAGGGAAACCATTTTGTCCTTGTCTCTGCCTCCCTCGTTCTCACCTTCCGCCTGAAACCGTAGAACGTACGACTGTTCCCCGCCCTCTCCACTCCCTCCTCCCCCTTGTTCGCCCTCTCCTTCGAACTGCAGCACATAGGATCTCCCTCCCTCAACCCCTCCTTCCATTTCCACCTTCACCTCCATGCCCTGACCTTGCTCTCTCTGCTCGGTCTCCTTCTCGAAGCAGAGGACAAACCGTTCTCCTGAGAGCGCATTCGGAAGTTTCTCTTCGGTGGGTTCATTCAGCGAGCCACCGACTGAGGCACACGGGTGGTGCACTGAAGCGGCTGTTTGGGTCACCGCCGATATAGTGACGGTGGCAGGGGCAGAGGGAGAAACAGGCACTGGATCTGAATTCAGAGGTTGAACTGACGCTGAAACCTGACCATTACACTGCTGGGATACAGCTGGAATAACAGGAACCACAGTTGTGGTTGTTGTAGAAGCAGTGCATGGATCTAATGCCTCAGATGCTGGTGTAGGGGTGGTGGGTACCACTAAACAAGATTTCTGGACTCTGACCTTGGGTTTGCGTCCACGTCTGGTTCTAGTGTTTCTGGTACGACCAAGTGTTCCTAAAATGGGTCTGGTAATGGCTGATGTGTTTGGGGCTGTGATGAGAGGTGTATTATTATTTGTCAGAATAAACCTCTGCTGAGTCTGGAGTTGAAATGGTGAGATCTGTGTCTGTGGCAGGGCTGGGATGGTCTGAACCAGGGGGAGCGGCTGTGGAGCCGAAGGAGCTGGTGTGGCGTTTGTATTGGACGCAGTGGGGACGAGGATCAGGCTTGGCTGGTTCCCGTTGGTGGACTGGCACTGAAGAAGCAGGAAGTTCTGGGATGGTTGCTGTGGCGGCGGTGGCGGCGGAGGAGGAAGGGGCGGGGCTGGCTGTGTGGGTGTAGGATTGGACAGTGGGATCAGTTGCAGCCCCATGGGTGTCTGAATCATGAAATAATTCTGCGAGGTGTTCGGGGGAATGTCCAGACTGGGCGGCGAAAGGATGAGCGTGGAACTGCCGTCGGCCGGGAACAGCGAGCCGAGCCCACCGGCCGCGCTCAAGTTCAGCCCGAGCGCAGTGGGCGTCGCCTCCGCGGCCCCGCCCTTCGCCGCCTCCTTCGCGCACACCGGTCCTCCCCCGGGGCCGGCATGAGTGCGCAGGTGCCTCTGCAGGTAGGAGTGCATGACGAACTCCTTCCCGCAGTGCTGGCACTTGAAGTCCTTGCGTGATGAGTGCGTGCGCAGGTGCAGCTGCAGGTTAGACGAGTGCGTGAAGCTCTTGTGGCACTGTGTGCACTGGAAGGGTCGTTCGCCCGAGTGTGTGCGTGCGTGCTGCTTCAGGTTGGACGTCTGCGAGAAGGCCTTGCCGCACACGGAGCAGGCGTGCGGCCGCAGGCCTGAGTGCAGCTGGCTGTGTCTGCGCAGACAGCTGGTGTTCTTGAATGACTTGCCACACTCCTGGCACACGTAAGGCCGCTCGCCCGTGTGCTGCCGCAGGTGGTACTGGTAGTGTGAGCTCCACTTGAAGGTCAGGGAGCAGTATGGGCACTGGAAGGCACGAACGCCCGTGTGCACCTGGTCCGGGGGGAAAGAGAGCAGCTGAACGATCCAATTTTTCCGTTATAGCCAGACAACGAGGCCGAACATGTTAGGATCACGCTAGGAACATGCTAGGATCACGCTAGGATCAAGCCCACGTGATGCGTCGGCTGGGACGGTGTGCTTACCCGCTGATGTATGGACAGTAGAGAAGATCTCTTGAAGCTCTTTCCACATTCTGTGCAGCGGTACGGTCTCTCTCCCGTGTGGTCTCTCATGTGGTACCGTAGTCCTGACGAACCCTTGAACGACTTCCCACACTCTGAACAGCGATACGGCCTCTCTGTAAGGAACCATGGAGGTGACACACTCACACATGACAAGACCAGATGAGTCCATCCTCAGAGCTGTACAAAAAATGGGCTGGAAATACCTGGGTGACCCCATTGGAGCAAGCGCCCTCACTATGGCATACATTTTAAGTACAGGTCATTTTCATCTCATAAATAACAACAATGCAAATGTCATGGTGGTCGTTACTGTAGCCGGTCATGCCCTTTTCTTGGAACCAATCAGACTGACTCTACTGGACTGCATGGTGACGCTCAGTGATGTCATCAGACGCTCTCACTCCCTCACCGTTATTCGCTGCAGCGCTCTTGCTCCCGCCTCCTCTCCTCCCTGCCCTCCCTGACGCCCTGGACACCGGCTTCACAACCTGCCTCTCACCCTCCTCCGGGACGGCGATGAGGCTGACGTGAATCTCCCTCTCGCCATCTGTCTTGGCGGAGGGCGAGGAGGGCAGGGGCAGCGAGAGGGCCAGCGAGGGAGGGCACACGATCTCGGCCTCGGCCTCGGCCAGCAGCCGCTGCTCCTCGGTGTGCGAGAGCTGGTGGGTGAGCAGCGAGGACAGCAGCGGAAAGGAGCGATCGCATGCCGAGCAGCTGAACTGAGATCGCGAGTGTGGCTGGGACAGGGCCAGAGGATGCACCTGGTGGGACAGAGGGAGTTACTCGCACGCAAAAGCCTTCGCAAAACACACAGCCGCTCGTGGACCCACGTGCACCATGCATTTCTCCACCGCTACCCACCCACCCGCCCCTCATTCCACCCACCTGCACCACATGTCTGCTCAGAGAGCTGCTGCTCTTGAAGTTCTTGCCACAGTAGGCACATTCGGACATAACCACCTCAGCTACGGCGGCGTCGGAGGGCATCTGGGCCACGGAGCTGGCGAAGCTGTGGAGGAGATCGTACTGGACCCGGCCAGAGCCGCTGCCCATCCCGCTCAAGCCAAGCATCTCTGTCCCCTGGGCGCTGTCCGACACCGCCGTGGTCTCCACCACCTCCTCGAAGTCGGCCAACAAGGGTGCCGTCCCGACCAACGGGACCCTCTCCCCTCTCCCCTCGATGTCGTCCCCGGCCGCATCCCCGGCCGTGTCCCCCAAGCCGTCCAGGTGCAGGGCTTGGTGCTGCTCCAGGTGCGTCTGGCTTCCAAAAGTCTCATTGCAGCTGCCGCAGCTGTAGAGCAGCACGTTCGCTCCCGTGTCCACTCCCTCCACTCCCTCCACTCCCTCCACGCTCACCTGCATGTGCTCTGAGCTCACCACCGTGGCAGTGGTGGGCGTCAGTGTCAACACATTCGAGGCTTCAGTTGAGGACACCGCAGTGGATGAGGACATGTCGTGAGACAGGAACACCTGCCCGCCGCCGCCCTCCTGCCCCCCCACCAGGCCCACCATGTCCGAAATGCTCATCCCCACCGCCCGCAAATCGTCCGTCGTCGTGCCCTCAAGCACCACCTCCACATCCGACTGAGGCGCCGTCTTCCCCGCCTTGGCTCCGCCCTTGGCCTTGCCTTCCGTGTGGGAGTTGCGGTGAAGCGCCAGGTTGGAGGAGTGCGTGAAGCTGCGGCCGCACTCTCCGCACACGTACGGCCGCTCCCCCGTGTGGATGCGCATGTGCTGCCTCAGGTTGGTCGACTGGCTGAAGGCTTTGCTGCACACCACGCACACGTAGGGCTTGACGCCCAGGTGCACGTTCTTGTGTCTCCGCAGGCTGCTGGAGTTCTTGAAGGCCTTGGGGCAGCTGTCACACGGGTAGGGGCATTCGCCCGTGTGCTGCCGCAGGTGGTACTGGTAATGTGAGCTCCACTTGAAGGTCAGGGGACAGTAGAGGCATTGGAAGGTGCGCAGGCCCGTGTGCACGCTGCGATGGACCTAGCCATGAAACCATAAGGATGGAGAGTCAAATCACAATAACAAAACTGCACATTTGAGTGTCATTTCTAAGGAACTGTTTTAAGGAAATTATTTCACCATTTTAGATACAACTGATAAAGGAGTTATTATAGCTACAGATAACAGTAGCTACAGATAATAGTTACACCTCTGTGTAATATTAAATCTCTACTGCCTAACAGCTGTCACCATCTTAGACATTATAATGTAGGAGGGCCTAGTCGACTACGATAGTGACAGATGTGGCTCACCTGTAAGAGAGATGAACGACTACGATAGTGACAGATGTGGCTCACCTGTAAGAGAGATGAACGCTTAAATGCTTTGCCACAATCTTCACACTTATAGGGTTTTTCTCCTGAATGGGATCTAAGATAAAACAAAAAAAACCCAGGCACTTCACAGCCAATCAACTTTTTGCAATGCTAACAACAGGAATGGGGATACAAAGAACGCTAGCAAGACATATCTCTGTGAATCAGGACCAAAAGAATACTACATTATATAACTACTATTATTATTACTACTATCATCATCATTTAAGCCAAACATATCACCTCTGGTGATAGAGCAGGGCTGATGAACCCTTGAAGGCCTTGGGGCAAAGGTTACAGCGGTACGGCCTCTCATTGTTATGGCTACGTTGATGATGCGCCAGTCTGGAGGACCACTTAAAACTCTTCCCACAGTCCAGGCACTGAAAGGGGTGCTCGGGATTCTGGGACGTCGTTGTTCCTGGCGACGACGACGACGTCACCATCTCCACGCCTGTGAGCACAACTGCCTCTGGCTCCTTCTCTTCTTCTCCACCCTTCTCTCCATCATCGTCCCCGTCTTCCACTGGGGTGAGGAGCGAAGGGAAGGGGGACAGGGAGGATGGGGTTTGTGAAGGAAGGAGCGCTGTCTGGACCACCAGGGTGGCCACGGTGTTGGCCATCATTCCCCACAAGCAACGGAGGAAGAAACCACAGACAGGTTGGGTTGTAGTGGGTCTTAATCGTCTTGCTGGTGATCACCACATACGATAGCCATTGTGGACGGTTGGGGGGAGTTTCATCACGGAACCTGAGGGATCTCCTCAGTGGACCTCCAGGCTGTGGAACATATGGCTGAAATGAGATGCGTGTCTTTTCACAAATTCTTGAAATACATGTTTAAACAACATATAATGAATTCCGTCTGGAATTGAACTCGAAAGCAAAATAGATTTCATTTTGCCAGTCTTGAAGTTGAGCCATAAGTCAGCCATAAGATTTAAAGACCTGTAGCCAGTCTCTAATCTAAGACCAGGTACTTCCATACACCTGTAACAGTTCACAGCGCAGTGAAGCCCGTTATCACGTTGTATAAGGCTCGACAAATTATTGATCAACCTTCCCCTTTAAACCACCCCCCCTCCCTTTCTGTGTCTTTCCCTCCCATATCCGTGTGTCCCTGCTGTGTTGTCTCGGGGAAATTAAAAACACGAGATTAAGATTAAAACGGGTTATCAGGAACACACTCACCCTCACGTTAGTGTATAAATCAACATTTGCGTATTTTATCGCCGATTTGTGTATTTATGTGTCCAGTCACGAGCCGGCCTTCTCGAATCCATCTCACTCCCCGTCTTGGTTACTAAAACGTCACAATATTTTTCGGTATTTATGCATACATATAATGCATATATTACTTGCCTGTGATTATTAGGTAACTCAAAACGGATGATTTTGATGTATTGAAACGGGGTTGAAGTCCGCAGTGATAGTCCATACAACCTTAACAATAATCTCGAGCACAAACTAACCAACAGTCATCCGCCTGCTTCCGCCTCTCAGCAACGATGATCGCTATTGGTCCTTTCTTCTCTCCGGTTCGCTCGTGCAATTGGTTGACCAGAACGATACTGATAAATTCATCCTAAAAAAGGTTTGAATCCAGTCTGAGTTCCTTTAAATTTACAGCAAATTTTAAGATCTACAAAAGTCGTGTAAATTCTGGAGTATATGAGCTCGCTCGTAAGGAAAACTGAAGATTACCATATTATTCTGCGTTCTGACGATTCTGGGTAATGTAGTTTTTATAGATTAGGCCTAAACGCCTAGGTGAAACTCTAAGGAGTAGCATTTAACAACCAACGTGAATGTACAGAAAATTGTTTTTAAGACCGATTGTAGTTATTTGGAATATACAGGTTTTTAGTTTCTTAACTAAAAATGATCAGAATTCAGTTTTGTCTTAATTTTCTTTATTTCTTTATTGTATTTGGCACAACTTTGTATTAGAAAGTCATATGACTTAAATATGACTTACAACATGTGGCAACTTTACAGTTGAACATTGTAATAATTTCAGTAGAGATATTCATGCCTGATTAGAAGTAGTACAAAAGTATAAAAAATGACAGAAGACTTGCTTCTGATCAGTAAAAATAAATAATGTGAAAAACATAATAAATAGTACTTAGTGTATCAAAATATTAAAGAAAAAGAAAATCAAAATAAAACAGAAGAATATTGATATTGCGACACATTAATAAAGTTAAAAAAAATGCCAGAGCATGGGGCCTTGTATCCACTGTAATATAATACACATCTGTGCTATACACAATTTACATTCGGGAAGTTATGTACACCTGTACGTTACCAAAGTATCACAATATTTCAATACATAGTATTTTAAGGCTTGGGTTGGCTTTTTTTTCTCATTTAATTTGACTCAAGAACATGTTTCCCCTCAAAGCACAGCTTCTCTATTAGGTTACTCACAAACACAAACTCAAACATCCTGTGCAAAGAAGAACAAAAAACAGAACAAATGGCAACTAAGGCCCAGTGCTTCAGGACACTTCCCTCTGCTTTCAGCATCCTCCTCTGGCACCATCACACACTGTACGCCCAGCAGTACTGCTACAGCTAGTGGCAAACCTTTGAAACCTAGGTAACAAACGTGAACATATGTCTTGTGATGGAAAAGAACACATGAAGAAAAATGCAAATCATTAAAACAGGAGGGTTACTAACATGAATATATTCTCTGAAAGAATCACTGGAAGACAGTAGGGAGAGAAGGAGAAGAAGAAAAGAAAGACAGTACATGGTTACTTTTTTTGCTTTAAAAACCTGGGAAAATATGATGACCTTTTTCCCCAAGAATCAAATAAATAATGATACCAAATAAATAACTAAATAACTGCTCAATAAATAAATAAATACATAAATAACAAACAGATTGTATGAAAAAAAATGAATAAAGAGAGGAAGGTTTCAGGTTAAAGAATGTGGCCCATTAGACTCAGACTGATGGATGGATGCGATATGCATTGCTGTAGTTGAACGACACACTGATGAAGGTGGAGTTCTTTGAGTTCAACCATGCCGAGCAGGTGAAGTTCTCACGACTGTGTCAGTGACAGCCGTGCCGGTGCCATTCGATTATCTCACATATGCCAAGGCTGTAGCCTTACGGGGTGGTTGGCAGTGGGATGGACGAATGGCTCTAGTGTGTCGTCAAGAACGTGCCATTGGCTGGAGCGTAGAGACAGTGGGTCGTGATTGGCTACAGGGCTGACAGGTACCCTCACGCATGCGTCTTGGATTTGAGGCTAAGCAACGCTCGTGCCGCCCAGTCACAGAAAAGCCTAAACCTCTGCAGGAGCTCCTGTGACGACTGATCCATCTCCCAGTGAAAGGAGGGATGGGGTGGGAGAGAGGGAGAAGGGACAGGGATCCGAGAGGCATCCACTCGCACCATCTGCAGCAAGGCAGAAAGAAATGTCAGAGCACATGGAAAAAAAGAGCTTTTCATCTTTTCCAATTTCCCAGAGGGGAAAAACATCACCTGATTAATTGATTTTAAGACATTTTTATTGACCTTCAAATGCCTTCATTGGCACTCCCATTTGAACTTCAGTGAACTGATTCTCTTACATGTTCCAACGAGAACTTCTTGGCCTACCAGCAGTAATATGCTGCTCAGACCCTCTGTATGAGTTAAGAGTGGCCAAACAGCCATTATTTTGTTATGGTTCTAAGCTCTGGGACTCCTTTCCCTGTGACCTGAAGCCACTTGATACATTCCAAAGCATCTAGTTACGTTCTCTTACAGATATACCTGTTCTGTTTAGCTTTTAATTCGCCTGTAAAAGTTAACACTAACATCATGTCTTTTATTCTGAACAGCTCTGTGTACAGAGCAGCTCTTTGTATGGAACAGCTCTGTGTATGGTGTAGCTCTGTGTACGGAACAGCTCTGTGTATGGTGTAACTCTGTGTACGGAGCAGCTCTGTGTATGGTGTAACTCTGTGTACGGAGCAGCTCTGTGCATGGTGTAACTCTGTGTACGGAACAGCTCTGTGTATGGTGTAACTCTGTGTACGGAACAGCTCTGTGTATGGTGTAACTCTGTGTATGGAACAGCTCTGTGTATGGTGTAGCTCTGTGTACGGAGCAGCTCTGTGGTTACCTGACGCTGAAGTGAGTTGATCAGGCTCTTCACATGCGAGATCATCTCTCCGAGCTTCGGCGCAGAGGAGTGGTGGTGCTTCCGCGTCACTTTGCTCAGCCACTCAAAGTGGTGCTCGAAGGACTTGAGGTCGGCATGGAGCTGGGACAGAGTGGATTTCAGCTACGAAAGGGAGAGAGTGGGAGAGCGGACCATTAGGTATCCACCAAACTAGAACTAAACCACTGCTGTATGGCATTTATAATGACATGTGTTACTATGTTAAATGCAATTTCAACTGGTAATAATACATGGAAACAGTTTAAATAATTGGAGACATATAGCTAAGAGGTGTGTAACTTATTCCAAAACAGATGCCTCTGGGGGCTCATGTTAAGAGGGCGACTCATAGACCACCCAGCAGACAGACGGAGCAACAAACAGTGGGCCGGGCAGGACTGTGTCTGGGACACGCACCTCCAGTGAGCTGAGGTCATTGGCTCGGCTGCTAATGGCTGGTAGCGACTTGAACCTGTGGTGGTCAATGGCCGCGTCAATCTCGTGGTCTTTCTGGAAGAGAAGGGCAAAGTGGCAAAGGGCCTCAGTAACCAGACGGAGCAACGGCATGATGTGAGACGTTCAAACAGGGTGAACGCTGTCCACAAAAGCAACGTCATAGCCCTGCACAAAATTTCCCATGGATAGAGAGGGAGTCTGGCGCTGGTCTCGAACAGTGGGCCTCCTCTACCAATACCACAGAATTACAGTGGGCTGCAGTCACTGAGAGTTCACTTACCGTGCAACCTCTCAATGTCCACAATAAAAGTTGGTGACCTGAAGCCACAGGATGTTTTCTAGAGGAAGAATAACAGCGATGTGCAGTGAGTAAGGAGCTTGGAGCAGAGCAGACAACACTGGGATGTGGGGAAACTCCATGGTCGGTGCTAAAAAAAGGCATGATGACGTACAGCCATGGCATGCGCCATTTCCGTTCCCACCACTAGAGGGAGACAGAAACATTTACAGGGGAGTCTGCTGGGCAGGTGGACCGATCCTAAACGCCGGTTGCTAATTGTGTAAACATTTCCGGCCCAGTTTGTTAATGTGCTTAGAGGACATAAACAATGTCTGAATCCTGCTTGCTCTGTATTGCAGTTGTTCCTCTAATGGCAGAGAAGCAGTTTTGAGGCATAGTGTTTACACAGTATGAGCAGGTCTTGTAGTCTGATTGGGTGACAGGTGTATTGCAGGCAGTGTGTCATCGGGTCTTCAGCTGAAATAAACAACGAGACGAGCCACTCGGGGGGCAGTGCGATTAGGGCTAGGGTTAGCAAGCTTCCCTTGCTGTTGATTTGCCCGTGGCGTGTTTTTGTGTTATAAGCTGGCCTCTTTTCCGCATCTCCTCACCCTGTTTTTCCACACCCTCCATCCACTGCTAGGGTTAGGGTTAGGGTTAGGGCTAACCGATTCCTGCTCCAACCACTGGTTTGGTCTGGCTGGATCTTTGTCTCCTAGACATGGATGTACCTGACATACACTTTGGCACACGCACACACCTTGCTCTGTATCTCATCAGTCATGTTCTCTGATCTCCTTATCTCCCCAGGTACTTGTCTCACACCTCATTTGGGGGGGGGGGCGGGGGGGGGGGGGGGGGGGGGGGGGGGGGGGGGGGGGGGGGGGGGGGCCGGGGGGGGGGGGGGGGGGGG
>JAOYMR010000007.1:2956682-2980053 GCA_025802075.1 Tenebrosternarchus preto | reverse complement strand
GAGAGAGAGAGGGAGAGAGAGAGAGAGAGGGAGAAAGGGAGGGAGAGAGAGAGAGGGAGAGAGAGAGAGAGAGAGAGAGAGAGAGAGAGGGAGAGAGAGAGGGAAAGACAGAGGGAAAGAGAGAGGGAGAGTGAGGGGGCAGAAAGAGAACTAATTCAACATTACACATGTATCCAGCACGGTTGGTTCCATTATAACCCTCTAATGCATAGACCATTAGGGTTAGGGTGCACACACATACACTCATACACACATTTTCTCTCTCTCTCTCTCTCTCACACACACACACACAAACTTAGTCACATACTCAGACACTTGTGTATACATTGTTGTGCCCAGATACAATTGTTAATTCTCACACTGTGTCTCTCCTTCTCTCTCTCTCTCTCTCTTTTTCTCTCTCTCTCTCACACACACATACACACAGGGTGTGGTGCAGAGGTCACTCTCTGGTTTGTTGGGTCAGGCAGGGAGAAGAAAGTGAGCAGGCATGGGGAGATGGAGGGAGGGAAATGGATGAGTGTGCAGGAACGATGGAGGGATGGAGGGAGATATTGACACACTCGCTCCTTTAATTCCCCCACATCAAAGCGCTGTTTGAAGACACAGCTGGGAAAAGAATAAAAGAAAGAGTGAAGTTAGTCACTCCAGAACACACACTCTCTCTCTCTCTCTCCCCGTTTCTCTCCCAGCCTGCATGCTCTGATGGGGGTCTCTTGGGTGGCTGAGTGTGTTTAGGTCCATAATCCATTAGTGGAGGGGTGGAGACTGGAGGTTGTGTGTGTGTGTGTGTGTGTGTGGTCTGCATGTTCGATCCGTCACATCACGGATCACTGAAACCCCAAGAAGGAGGAGTAAAACTGTGAGTTGTCATACACATGTATACACACACACACACACAATGCCACTCTGCCACTCATGCAGTTCTCATGGGGGAAGTGAGCCACAGGTGGGGAGTGGTTAGTGTCCAGACATCCTGCTACCTCATTACTGTAATATACCCCATTATGACACACACACACATACACACACACACACACACACACACAATTTTAAATCCTGCCCACACACACAGTTTAACCCCATGTTCAAACAGTCTCTCTCTCTCTCTCGCACACACACACACACACACACACAAATACACAAATCCTCTGTAGATAGGCTCCCTTCCACAACACTCCCACATGTCTCCATTCACACACACTCTCTCACACACATTCTCACACACATTTTTTATAGCTTCCTTTGAACTCCCACCTCCTCAGGCTAGAGGGCGTAAGGATCAATTAAAACCCTAATTAATTAAAACAAGTGGTTAAAGAGCTACCATTAACAGCTCCTGTTGAGGTGTCCTAGATCTCAGTCTCCATCCAGACACATAATGCTAACATATACTCACAAATCAACATATACTCATAAATCAACTTATACTCACAAATCAACATATACTCACAAATCAACTTATACTCACAAATCAACATATACTCACAAATCAACTTATACTCACAAATCAACTAAGAAACCCTGCACGTCTATCTGCTGTATGCATGTGAGTGTGTGTGTGTGTGAGAGAGAGAGTGTGTGTGCGCGTGTGTGTGTGTGCGCAGCGGCGTATGTATTTTATAATAGTGTACAAAATTTGAAAACAACGATCAACAAACATGCACAACATGACTGTGAACAAACGTTCTCCACTGACTGGACATACTTGACTCTCCACAGTCTCTCAGTAGTCATCCTCTCCCCCATACAGTCATGTATTGCCCCCGTTCGGGTGGAGGTGAGTGTGTTACGTTCACTGTGCTGTACAGGAGGGCTGCCAACAGCAATTCAAAAGATTATTTGTGGAGCCAGTGAGTAGGTCAGCTAGCTTGAAAGCCCTTTAAAACTGTCTGTCTAGACCTGACAAATGACTGTGTGTGTGTGTGTGTGTGTGTGTGTGTATAGAATATGTATGTTTGTAGGTGTGTGTGTGTGTGTGTGTGTGTGTGTGTGCGTATATGACCTATAAATCATTAATAGTTTATTGAATTTAGCCAGTGTTATGAGACAAAGTTCCACCAGCCTAAATAAGATTTGAACACATGGCTTGATAAAAAAGGAGACGATTCAGAGTTTGTTCCCCATCAGTAAATAATACACAGTGTTTAAAGTTACCCTGTTCCACAGCGCCTCAAAACACAGACTCTCTTACGCCATCCAATTACATGTGTGTGACATAGAGCTGCTATTGTTGGAGCAAACAGACACATGTACACAATATACACACATATACACACAATATATACACATGTACACAATATATACACATGTACACACAATATATACACATGTACACAGAATATATACATATGTACACAATATATACACATATACACACAATATATACACATATATACACAATATATACACATATATACACAATATATACACATGTACACACAATATATATACATGGGGGGGATTTTAATAACTCAGAACTGGATAACAGGAAGGGGACCTGGAGAACGTTCTCACAAATTAATCATTGCTTCTCCATCCTGCTTCATTTCCTGCATGGAACCTCATGGTGGCAGGAGGAGAGGTGCGTCAGGCAGCGGGTACTGCCATGAGTGTGTGTGTGTGTGTGTGAGCTTATGTTAATATTTGTCTCCTTATAACAGGATGCTACTGGACAGTTTGACCCTATACTCAACTCTCTGTATCGCAGAGGAGCATCCATGTTGGGCCTGTCGTCGTGACAACCTCCCCCCCACACTAGCACCATCTTTACCTCCCCCACTCTTGCCATGACGGACGTCAGAGAGCAAGTGAGTGTGGAAACGACTGTCCGGGAAAAGAGAAAGGGGGAGAGAGAAAGAAACAGTGACACACTGCAGGGGGAGAGTCATTGAGCAATAAAGTGACGTCTCAAAATCTCCTTTTCTGCTGTGTTGGACACACACACACACACACACACACACACACACACACACAGTGCGCAGTACCACCGGGTGATGCCACCTGAACGCTTTGCTGCTGATGAGATGTTCTCCTGGTGGGTGACTGTTGTTACCTACATTCATTTAATCTGCTTACGAAAATTCTCCTAATAGTATAATAAGTGCATATAAATCACCCATGGTAGCTGCCCTCTGGCCCCGAGGTTGGCAGCTGACAACTCCTTGACGCACACACACACACACACACACACACGCACACACACACACACACACACACACACACACACGTGTTCATGCTTTCCCTCTCTGATTCAAGCCAAATCCTGGCTGTGCTTTCATCGCTATAGAGACAGTAGCCTAAGGGCCGGGAGGGTAGAAGTACTTGGTGAGAGGAGAATTTACAGAACTGTTACCAGAACTATGGCCAGAGTCCTCAACACATAGCTCTGGTAACACTTTCTCTGTTTTTGGACAGCAGGCATCAGTGGAAAAATGTTTGAATGTACAGAATAGAGCAATAGGTCTCAGCCAGAACAGACAGGGAGTGTGAGAGCAGCAGTGGGGATACCAGAGTTCTGTGGGGATACCAGAGTTCTGTGGCTGCCTACGCAAAAAGGAACAATTTATGGGCCATACCAGGCTTTTTTTCCATCACCACCCCTTCTCTCCCTCTTTATTTTTCTGTATCTCTCTCTTTCTTTCTCCCTCTCTCACTCCCCCACCCCCTCCCCACCTCTTGCCATCCCAGTGGGGACTCGTCCCGTACTTCAGTCTGTGAGCATGCTGTCCCATGTGTCTCACAGGGCCCACTTGTTTCTCAGGGGCCCAAGTGTCTCTCAGGAGACGGTGTGTCTCTCAGGGGCCCAAGTGTCTCTCAGGAGATGGTGTGTCTCTCAGAGGCCCTCGTGTCTCTCAGGGGCCCACTGCCAGACCCCAAGTGCCCTGCTCCCCACACATCTGCTCATGTTCACCCTACTCTCCAACATTCCTCCCTCCCGTGAGGGCGCAGGATGCCCCATCCTCACCCGAGTGTTCTGACTGCCCCGTCTGCCCTGTTCTTCCCTCTGGCCATCTCTCCTACCATCTCTCCATCCTTCCACCGGAGCAAGGAAGAGGAGGTGTCAGATGCAGAGGGCTGAGCGTAAACAGCAGGCTGCTGAACGACAGCAGAGGAGCGGATTCGTCCGGATGTAAACAAGCTGGAGATATGTAAACAGATCTGGTCACTGGGTTAGCGGTGCAGGGACAGTGAGGCAGCAAGATTTGATTATTGTCTTCGTTCCTGTCTCTCTCTCTCTCTTTCTCTCTCTCTCTCTCTACCTTTCTCTGTCTGGATGGCCCTCATTCTCTCTCCCTCTCTTCTGTTGTTCTGAAGACTGCACTCCAGGAACTCTAGAAGGCCAGAACTTGGAGCCAAAGCCTAAAGAGGTGAAAAAGGCATGAAAAAAGAAAGATGGGCGAGAGAGAGGAAGAGAGAGAGAGAAAGAGAGAGAGGGAAGAAGAAGTGCTATATTTAGCACATTCTTTCTTGTAAAGGGAAGCTCCCTGGAGATGCTGCTTGCACATTCCCAGCATCTTTGCCGGTTCGGCTGTGGATCTACACGTGTGACCTCTGACTTACCCTCCGCTCACTAGACACCAAGACACCACACACACACACGCACGCACACACACACACACACACACATACTGGTCAGTACCCTCCCATTACTGGACACCTTCTCGTCAGTCTGCGTCACAGGCTGCTTTCGGGGTGTTGTTTTTTTTTTTTTCAGAAGAATCTCATGGCTGAAAAACAGATGAGCACAGAGAGGAGGGGCGAAGGAGATAAAGAGAAAGGGGAGGAGAAGGACGAGATAGTGGAGAGAGAGAGGAAGGGAGAGAGAGGGAGGGAGAGTGAGAGAGAGAGAGAAAGAAAGAGAGCAATAGACAGGCAGGGAAAAAATGAACGAATGAGTGATGTGATCCAGGGGGCCGGAAGAACAAAAGCCTCCGGAAATGCTCTAACGTCACACATCACACGTTACAGACTTGTCCCACTTCCTCGGCCTGTTGGTGTGACCCCAGTGAGAGTCAGCGCCCTTTAGAACATGACACACCCACATTCACAACACACACACACACACACACAGCCACACGAACGCACACGGGCGCGTGCAAACCCGCACGCACACACACGTACATGCACACACATGCATGCACACACACTGCATACCTTCACTCACACTTAAACAAACAGCACCAGTGTGTGTGTCCAAAACTGTGTCGTTCTCTCCCACAGTAAATCTGCTCAGATCAGAAGGTCAGTCACACTGGGCCTATGGACACAGAGGAGAATGGCCTCAAGCTCCTGTGGTGAGAGTGCCACGCCGTCCCGAAGCCCATGCGGGGTCGTGTCCCGCACATCTCATCTCTCCTACATCCTGCTGTGTCCGAGGCCTGGATGAGAAAAGGCAGTGAGGGATCAGCAGAGATGGGAGCTCCTGCCTCGTACCTGCCTCGTACCTGCCGTGGCAGATCTGCCTCGTACCTGCCTCGTACCTGCCGTGGCAGATCTGCCTCCTACCTGCCGTGGCAGATCTGCCTCGTACCTGCCTGTATTTGTTCATTCTATCTGTATCATGCTCAGGAATGTGTTCCATGACCTTCATATGGACGGAAGTATTTTTAGAAGCCTGTTTGCGCACCCAGTCGGCCTCCCACGCATGGAGGGTCAAGGTCCATGTCCTGCAACTGTCTTTTATTAGTGCCGCCCCCTCAGCTGCTCTGGTTCTCCCTCTTCTCCTTCTCTTTCTCTTCATCTCCTTCTCTCTCTGACTCTCTCTATCTTGCCCTCTCTCTCTCTCTCCCTTTCCATCCTTTCTTCAGTATGGCAGGAATGCATGGAATGGTGCAGTCATGGATTCAGGGAAATTCCCCCAAAAGGAGACGTAGAAGGAAGTGTGGAACAGACAGGTAACTGGCGGTGGAGAAGGGGTGAGGAGGTGAGTGGGAGGGTGGGAAGACCGGGGCAGCCAAAGGAGAAGAAGGAGCTTCTCTTTGGCAAAGCCATTGCAGGAGTGAGCCACAGCACAGCAGGGCTATGGTGTTGTGCAACGTGGTGCACTGGGGCCACCCTCCACCCGGCCTCCACCCAGCCTCCACCTGGCTCGAGACCTGTCTGCAGCGCCCTCCAATCGGATCCTGACTGCTCAGAGCCAGAATGAAAGGAGAATGACAGAGAGAGAGTGGGACAGAGACTGAGGAGGAGCAAAAGCAGAGGGCTGGGAGGTCGGGCCATACGACCGCCGGAGCAGTTCCCCCCGGTGTTTCGCTATGTTACATCACCGCTTGCACTGCAATGGGGCATGAGGAAAGCACAAGCCACACTCCTCCCCACCCACACACAAGCTCAGAACACACACAAGCCTGACATCAGCAGCACCGGCTCGGCCCGGCCCGTTTGGAACAGAGCAGCAAAAATGGGTTTTGGGAGTGGCGGAAGGTGGTGACAGTGAAGAATGATCCGGAACGTCTCGGCACGGCAAAAGAGAGGCACGCTAGGGGAACGAGGGAGACAGGGAGAGAGAGTGACAAAGAGAGAGAGAGAGAGAGACATGGAGCAGGGAGGCTGGAGAGGGCTGCTGGGTAATGAAACACTGCCGAACAGACTGGAAGGAAGAAATGGCTGCGTCATCTGCACATCAGGATGAAAGGCAGAACGGAAGGATAGTTTAATGTTTTCTTTCTCTCGTAGTCACTGATGTGGAGAGAGCTGTCTGTTGGCCCGGTATCAAGCCACGCCCCCTCAGTGATGCACAAATGACACGCTGTAATTTACTTGAATGAGCACAGAGCCGCCGCAGTTAGGCACATGATGTCAGAGGGCTTTCCACAGTTAACGTGAGGCCTCAGCACTCACGTGCGTGCGCGCGCCCACACGGACACACACACAAAGGCTCCTTTTCAATAGCCGGCAATAAAACAAAGGTGATATCTCGTAAAACAACACTACAACACTACTGTTCCATCACCCTGCAGAAGCAAAGCCTTTAGTTACTGCCGCCGCCGCACAACGGCAGAGAGGAGAGAATTTCCAGGTGGGGTATCACAGTGAAGGAGATAATCTCTCACCAGGTGGGGTATCACAGTGGAGGAGATGATCTCTCACCAGGTGGGGTATCACAATGGAGGAGATGATCTCTCTCCAGGTGGGGTATCACAGTGGAGGAGATGATCTCTCTCCAGGTGGGGTATCACAGTGGAGGAGATGATCTCTCTCCAGGTGGGGTATCGCAGTGGCTTCAGGTTGGGAAAACAGGGTTTGTGAGTAACGTGACAGAGATTGGCAGGGAGGGAGCGGCAGCAGGGTAGCGCCTCCTCCGAGGCAATCGAGGCAGGGCCGCCTCCAACAGGCTGAAGGGTTTAAGTGCCTATTAGTGGAGGCAGAATAAGATAGAGCAGATCTGGGGACAGAGGCTTAGCCAGGATGTAGAGACTGTAGAAGTGTGAGAACCAGAGAGAGAAAAGGAGTGAGGGGAGAAAGGGAGAGGGAGAGAGAGAGAGGGAAAGAGAGGGAGAGGGAGAGAGAGAGAGAGAGAGAGAAAGAGAGAGGGAGAGGGAGAGAGGGAAAGAGAGGGAGAGGGAGAGAGAGAGAGGGAGAGAGAGAGGAGAGAGAGAGAGAGCTCCCTTTTCTGACACTAATATGGAAAAAACCTTGTTTGGAGTGAATACGAATGCAAATATTATTCTTCCTGGGTATTACCACTGCAAGCACCTCAACGCGGCCGGCCAAAGCGAGCCACAGACAAAAAGCCCAAAGACTTTCTCAGCACCTTCAAAGGAAGCTTACATAAAATAAACACGACCATCAGATTACAGGCGCTTAACTGGGGCAGTGGTGGGGCGGGACGGGCCGACGGGCGCGAGCCCCGCTAGTGTGGGGTCCGCTCGGTCAACACAGATGACGCAGGATGGAACAAAAGCGCGACAGAAAAAGCGAGTGTGTTGGAACACGGGCTCAGCCCGCAGAGCCACGCAGAGGAGAGGAGAGGAGAAGGGAGGAGAGGAGAGGAGAGAAGAGAAGAGAAAGAATGGAAAGCAAAGGAGAGAAGGAGAGGAGAGGAGAAAAAAGGAGAGGAAGAGGAGAGGAGAGGAAAGGAGAGAAACAGGAATCATTGGAGGGCAGGGTACGAATGTGCAGTTAGAGGGGTGAACCAGAGAGGTCAACCTGAAACGGGAGAGGGAGGGACAGGGAAGGTGGAGAGGGAAATGGAGAGTAAGGGTTAGGGTGTAGGGAGAGAGGTGAGGTGAGAGATTGAGGGAGCAGAGGAAAAGGTAGGGGAGAGGTGAATGAAACAGAGAGGGAGACAGACACAGGGACAGAGAGGGAGACAGATACAGGGACAGAGAGGGAGACAGACACAGAGTGACTAGAGAAAGTAAATGATAGAAGTGTGTGTGTGTGTGTGTGTGTGTGTGTGTGATGAGGTTTTGAGGGTAACCCCACTCAACTCTCTAACACTGGGCAGCCTCTCTCTGACAGCATGACATCACAGGGCTCTTTTATATGGCGAGCTGTGATGACGTAATCAGCCTGGCAGCAGGAGAAAGTGAATCTGTCCCTGGAGTGAGTCTGGGTGTTTCACTCGCCCTGAATCTAACCCCAAACACACACACACACACACGTCCACACGCACTGCATAGCAGTCCACTACCCACCCAATTCCACACCTCTACAACATTGTGCACAGACTATAAAAAACAGACAGGTATGTCACATTAAATTATTATACAGATGCAAAGAAATACACACACATACACACAGATACACACACATGCACATGCATACACACACGTTTGCATACATGCTCAAAGAAGTGAAGGAAACTCTAGGAGGCAAGACTGAACTGACCACAGTGGATGAAACCAATGCTCTCTCTCTCTCTCTCTCTCTCTCTCACACACACACACACACACCCACGCATATGCGCACACACACACACACACACACACACACACACACACACACTAGTAAAGCATGATTTCCAATCCAAACATCTCTGATCTAGAAATATCTTTTTATGGAAAACCAATTTCATTTACCAAAAAAGTGTATTTGAACAAATTCCCTCCCAGTGTGAAGTATTAGAGTGCAGCTGCGTGTTCCTCAACATCTTATTTACAGTAAAACACTTAGTAATTGACATACAAGACGAAAACAACCCTTATTTTTTCAGTGTTAGCATGTTTTACCTCTGACCAGTCCTGATCCTCGGAGTATTAGCGTGTTTTACCTCTGACCAGCCCTGATCCTCAGTGTTAGCGTGTTTTACCTCTGACCAGCCCTGATCCTCGGAGTGTTAGCGTGTTTTACCTCTGACCAGTCCTGATCCTCGGAGTGTTAGCGTGTTTTACCTCTGACCAGCCCTGATCCTCGGAGTGTTAGCGTGTTTTACCTCTGACCAGCCCTGATCCTCGGAGTGTTGGCGTGTTTTACCTCTGACCAGTCCTGATCCTCAGAGTGTTAGTGTGTTTTACCTCTGACCAGTCCTGATCCTCAGAGTGTTAGCGTGTTTTACCTCTGACCAGTCCTGATCCTCAGTGTTAGCGTGTTTTACCTCTGACCAGCCCTGATCCTCAGAGTGTTAGCGTGTTTTACCTCTGACCAGCCCTGATCCTCAGTGTTAGCGTGTTTTACCTCTGACCAGCCCTGATCCTCGGAGTGTTAGCGTGTTTTACCTCTGACCAGTCCTGATCCTCGGAGTGTTAGCGTGTTTTACCTCTGACCAGCCCTGATCCTCGGAGTGTTAGCGTGTTTTACCTCTGACCAGCCCTGATCCTCGGAGTGTTAGTGTGTTTTACCTCTGACCAGTCCTGATCCTCAGAGTGTTAGCGTGTTTTACCTCTGACCAGCCCTGATCCTCAGTGTTAGCATGTTTTACCTCTGACCAGTCCTGATCCTCAGAGTGTTAGCGTGTTTTACCTCTGACCAGCCCTGATCTACCACAAAGTGTAGCATCAAACGTCTATTACACACTGTACAAAACATCTACTGAAATGAGTCAATACATAGATATTGGACATTGGTTTTACATGAGTTGATTACCACATATTTATATTTGTAAATGTGTGTTTAAATTACATTCATTTACAAAAGTGAATGTCATGTAATTTGTGATTTGTCTGTTACTGATGGTTGTCGTTAGTAATGGAGCCCTTTCTTGTTAAATACAGTAAAGAAGAGCATGTATTCCTTACTTTACTTAAGCCCCTCTCAGGACCTGTTCTTTGTTAAATTCCTTCCATTCCAAAGTAAAAATACCATATTTTTCAATTTAAAAGTTTTGGCAGCATATTTTGGTAAATCTGTATTAACTCACAATTACATTTAGTATAATGCCTCTTTAGTACTTATGTGTAAATATAAATTGGAGGCTTTTATTTTTACTTGAGGACAATTTCAATTTGTCCATTGCTGATTGTCCAGCCCTCCATGCCAAAAACTGATTCATGAGAGCTTAACCCTACCACAACACCTCGCTCAGAGTCAGGACTGTGGTGGTGCAGGCTGTCACCTGAGCGCTGGGATTTCAGGGCCTGGCTGGGAATTCCCACTGTTACCTAATCAGCATTTCTGAGCTAAAAGAGAGAGAAAGAGGGAGAGAGAAAGAGAGAGAGAAAGAGAGGGAGAGAGAGAGGAAGAGTGTGAGAGAGAGAGAAAGAGTGGGAGAGTGAGTAAATTACTGCAAAGAGCAGCATATACACACGAACACATGCGTACACACACACACACAGCACATGCTCCACAGCACAGGCGGCAGGGAAGAGAGGCCCAGCTCAACAGGCGTGCGCTCACACCCACCTCCCCGGTTCCCTGACTCAGCTGTTTTGTAGGAAAGCGATGGTCTTTGAAGAGGGGAAGAATCTATCATTACTCGAGAGATTGAGAAAAGGGGGCAAGAGAGAAAGAATAAGCCCTCTATTGTCTACACAAGAACCCTCCCTCTCACCCCCGCATCCGAAAAATAATTGTGTTGTCCTAATTACAGAGAGATACTTCCAACAGGTGTGGGAAGCTGCACCTGGAGGTGTGCGTGCATGCGTTTGTGTGTGTGTGTGACTGTGTACACGTTTGTGTTTGTGTGTGACTGTGTACATGTTTGTGTTTGTGTGTGTGTGGTTAGTTGGTGGTTGATAGGTTAGTAAATGGGTGTATCTTACTTGTGTGCGTGTGGGTGGGTGTATGTGTGTGACTGTTGGGCGATCTGCGTGCTACACTGAGCGCTCGGACGGGTCTGACTGTGAGACACAGTCACATCACTGCTACATCGCTACTGTATGACAGGCTCTCAAAAACATCTTTACTGTTTTCACCCGAATCAAAATCACCAGTCTTTTACATAATGAGTGGATGACGAGCTCCAAACAGACCTCGGCGAGTCTCGCTCATAAACCACACTGAATTTAATCAGAAATGGCATAGTCACTTAATTGATTAAAGTTCGACCACAGGGGCGTTAAACGATGAATCACAAATCTACAACTAATTTACGCCGATGACTTCGCTTGCATGGGTTTTTTCATTATAAACTGGGGACGCTTACCGAATCAAAGTCCGGAATGATGTAAATGACTCTCACGGAATCGCCTTCCGCTTACCGTAAAGAGAATGAGAGTCGAGCCGCTGACAGGAAGACAGAGACTGGTTCTCAACCAAAACTAAAGACGGGAAAAGACTCGTATTAACCGTGGGTCCAAAAAAGATGACGACAGTGATGGTACTTTCTTTTTCACAGAAGACAGTTATAATGTAGACATGCCTCTAAACGATTCCCCACCATGACCTTACTGAGATGAAGAACAGGTGTGTTTTTATTTAGACTGAGGATAAGAGGGTTCGTGCGGTCCAACGTGAACGAATAACAGCGAAATATAACTACAAGTCAACGTGAACGGCGACGCGTTTTCTCGTCACAACATAAGTGATAGCCTCCCTGACAAGTCTGTCTTGACATTGACCTGCTTCTCACCTTTATCTTGTGAAGTATCACTGCCTGAAGAAATGAGATGTCTGTGTATATGTATGTAATTATGAATGTAACTGAATCTAGTTCCATCATTAATCTTCTCTAGCTTTTAGGAATTGCTGTGAGTAAAACAAAGACAAATGGGCCGTGTGTCCCACACTTACGTTTCTACCTGACTGACTAATTATAGAAGATACGTTCTTTGGTTGAACCATATAAACTGCTATAATATGCTACCTTGAGATGAATGAGGTATTTATTCCATTAGTGAGCGGCCTACCTGTCAAGGTAGCCAAGTCAGGGGTCTTGGTGTAATAATTTATTAGGTCTTTGTGTATTGCGATCACGCCACCTAGTGTTGATTAATAGAATGGCACAAGCAGGACTCAGCACAACACAAAATGAACTGGTCTCACACCACAAAACCAATTGACTGGAGTAAAATTAACTGGTCTCACACCACAAAACCAACTGACTGGTGTAAAATGAACTGGTCTAATACCATTAAAATTTATTGGCAAGATTGGAAAATACACCACATGAAGGGAAGATGTGCTGCATGTAGATGATCAACATAACAATATGGGAGGTGAGTCAGTATATCACAGCAGGAAGCACATGGTGACATTGACTCTGGACTGTAATAGATTGTGTGTTTCTAAATGAGCAAACATGAATTATGTCTAAAACATGAATTATATAGTAAAGTGAAACACCTAAAGTGGGGCTAGTGGTGCAGTTGAAAACCTGAGATTATGATGGTGCACTTTTCATACTGCAGACAAACAACTAGTAGTAAAGTGTGAGAGGGAAGATGAATGTGTTTTCTGATCAACTGTACTGAATAAAACATGTTTATAGCAAAAGATTCTAAAATACAATATCACATGTGGTTTGAAATATGTGCCATAGTAATGTTGTAATGTTACATTGTAATGTTATATTCTTATTATGTGTGGTAATGTACTTATAATAGGTCAAAACCAAAAACCTTTTACATTTATAAGAAATAAAAATGAATGAAAACACACTCAATTCTTAATTAACCTAAAAGTAAATCAATCACTGGAATGTAACCATTGCAACCAGGCAATGAGTCTCTTCTAAACAGTACAGTTACATAACATTTCTTCATTGTATTACTGTGTCCTAAATTGTGCAGTTTAAGCAGTATTAGCAATTAATTATAATTCATTTGATTTTAACAATGTAGTGAAGGTATTATCAAATCCAACCTGCATAATATTTTTTTTTAATACACAATAAAAAAAAGCTTCATAGCTTACATTTATAATAAAGGTAAAGTCTCATAGCAATTTATGTTTACCTGCAAAGAAAGTGATATATATTAAAACCTCATACGTGAACTGTGTAGGTCAAGGCTGTGGGTATGAATTCAGCATAAATTTACCCTTATGGGCTTCAGATGTTTGAGGGAATTGCATTTACGGCCACAGCTCCAAAGTTACCTCCATGTTTTTTGTGTTTCTAAAGCCTATGAACAACTAGATAAGTTCTACAGCCTAGTTCGCTGATTGGCAGGAAGTTCATCCTGGTCCAGCCCCCACAGGAATGTTCTCAAACGTGTCACTTCCTTCTGGAGCTCAGGCGTTGGAATTGGCTGAGAGAGGTCTAGACTCGGAGTCTCATTGGGTAGGATGAGGGGTGGGTGGTCCAGGAAACTCTCAAAAATATCTGAGTAAAAAAAAGGAAATAATAAAATAAAGTTTAGGGTTTCTTTGCTTTATGTGACTTGTAATTCTATGTAGTGTTATTAGAAGATTGGGATATTTGCTCTAAGCAGAATGGCTATGATGTGTCTGAGTTCACTGAGCTTAATTACTTACCACCTCCAAGTTCAGTGCCTGGGGGTGGAGCCCAACAAGAAGGCGGAGCTCTGGCAGGCCCCAGCTTATAATGAGTCAGAAGATGATGAAGCTGGGCAGGGCTTAGCAAGGCATGCTCCTCCTGTAGGTTGGTCCAAGATGACTGTCACAGGATGAGAGATTGGTATTGTAATAAGGAAAGGACTGAGGGTCTGGCTTTGAACGTATTTACAGCATGTTCTACCTGCTTTTCACTGTGCCATGGGCGATGAGTTAATAAAAATTGTATGAATTTGTGCCTCTATTTCTGTCTTGAGCTTTTAGACTCTACACCTATCAGCTTGTAGAGGCTTCTGAAAGAAACCTCCTGTCTGTACCTAGACCGCATTCTTCAAGACACTTTTGTTCAGAAAATTGGTAACTGCCCCTGTAATCACACTTAAAATGGCAGATATAATCTTTTCAGGAAGTACAATGAATGGATATTTTGAACATAGAAAATAATGCAGTTCTCTATTGGACATAATTAGCTGCTGTGATTGATTTCACAGTTCTTGCTAACATACACCAGACGTAACTGCTGAAAGAGTCCAGCTACACACTGCTATTTGATCTCCATTGTAACCTTTCTCAAAATGTCTCTTCAAAGACATTTACAGTTAGTGCTTAGTCATCCCTTCTTCCTGTTTTATGCACATGAAAACTAATTGACCAGCAGGGAGGACCACCTGCTTGAAGGACAATTTCCTTGAAGAGAATTTCCCTAATTGGCTAATACAGCCACACCAACATTTGAGTTGCTTTTTACAGATCCCAGGGCACCAAACCCTATAATGTAAGGGACGTTTAGCTGAAGAGTTCAAGAAAATAAATCACTTACATCAGCTTTAATCAAAACACCTGTAGTGTAGGGAGAGTGTAAAACACTAGACGGAGTGACAATTCAGCCACATCCTGGATCAAATCTGCTTTTCATTTTTTTAGCGCTGACAGTTATCAATAATATATTCTGCTACAAGTTAGGTGACAGGGCTTTCATTCAATCCTGGTCTAACTGGCTGTACCTGGATGAGCCGGGTCTTTGGGATGCACAGGAAGTTCACAGTGACTGACAGCTTCTTGAGGAATTCTGAGGCAATGTCTCCTAGACCCGCCCCTTGTAGCCAGTCTAGGACCAGGTCTAGATTAGTGCGAATCTGAACCGCACGAGACCAGGAAAACAAAGCATCTAAAATGTAAACAGACATGATAAAATCAGCAGAACAGACAATCTGCCCCACATTACGATCTGTTCCAAAGTCACCAAAGTACACTTAATTACCCAATTAAGTTCTGTCAAATAATATGAATCCAAGAATAAGACTGTTACAGCTGTTCTGTGTGTCACAAGCAATACTAAATATTTATTTATCTAACACACAGTGCAGCACACTATGGTGAAGCTACCTCTCTCCAACAGGGTGTTGAGGAGTGAGGTGTTGGTGAAGAAGAAGAGGTAGCCAAAGGTTTGCGAGGTGAGGGGCGGTGAGAGGCAGGCCTCCCTTGACAGCTGCAGGGAGCAGCGGTACACCTCCACCAGTCTGGCCACCGTAGGGGGCAAGATGGACACATCGCACTCTTCATCCACCTCGCCTCCACCCGCGTGGTCTGTGTTGTCCTTGGTGCCAGCCTTCTCCTTCTCTTTCTCCTCGCTCGAGAAAGGGTTGGTGTCCAGTAAGGTGGGGAGCAGAGAGTACAGGGTCTGACAGAGCGAAGGAGAAAACCATAGGTAGGTTAAACTTTCCATTGATGTTCTCTCAAGCAATTCCTCATGCATGTCTTAAAATCGATGCAGTGAATCCTCTCACCTTTGTGAGGTGATACACACACTGCTGGAAGGTGTGCATGATGACATCATCAAGCTGTGCCAGTGCCTCGGAACAGGTGTCCATGTCAGCTGACAGAACGGGGTCGCCGGGCTCTATGGGTAGCAACAAGGGCAAACATGAACCATGTTTACAAAAGTGGCTGAAAGAAGAACAGTGTACATCAGTCTGTTCTGTGTAAGACTTGTAGCTGTAGCTCACAGCTAGATAGTCTTACCAAATGTAAATGTGAGAAGCAAAGTTTTGTTTTCACACAGTTGCCAATAATTAGATGAAAGAGAATACAAAGTGTTTTGACCTCTGTGCTGAACAAAATGGACAGCATGAGGATATGAGATATGGATATGTTCAACAACCCCAAGGCAAAACAGTTTTATCTGAGCAGATATAGCATGGGGCATAATGACACTCTGTTTCTACTTTGGGAAAATACACTTATTGTATAATGTGGACATTTAGCAAGGGACTCCACAGTTTGTCTACAGTTTGTTTTCTCACCTTCAAATTCCCATTCCTTCTCCATGGCTTCAGCTTTGACCTGGAAGAAGTTGAGGAGCTCGGTGGCATTGGACATCCAGAACATGAGAGGTCGGAGGTCAGAGGAGAGCTTCTGCACGCTAGGAGGAGGAAGGTCAGCTTCAGAGTCTGGAGAACTGCACAGACACATATTCACCACTACCATTTGAACATAAATACAGAACCTCAGACATGCAGTCATGGGGCTTTAATATAGGTCATATGAATGGACGGCATAGAACCTCACATCAGACTATTCTACCAATATTGTTCATTAATTCACTGTGGACAAGATAAAAAGTTCTATCTGAGTCCAACAGGAATTAACTCCTCTTGCCTTCTGGATGATCTACTCTCTGACTGGGCTGAATGAGATCTGCAGCTGCCTGCACCACAGATTATAAGGTATTTAAAATCACACCAGGGGTCATAGTTTTTATGTCTTTTCTGCAGCTCCATTATTTATTCACGTTTTGATATATGGGTTTTAGATTCTTAATAACAGGCCTGGGCCATTTTCTTCAGCTCAGCACATGTTCCTCTTGCAGGCCACACGGGGCATTGATGTACGCAGTGGCATATGAAGCACATTGTACACGGCACGTGTTCAATCCAGAAGTCCAGTGTCTTACGTTTGTGTGGGGTGTTTGTCTCCAAACTCTTTAATGTTGTCCTGGAACATGAATAATGGAACAGGGAGAAAGAGCAAGAGAGAGAAAAAGAGAGAGAGAGAGAGAGAGAGAGAGAGAGAGAGAGAGGGAGAGATTAGAGCAGACTGAGATGAATGCTTGGGCGGGTGTGTTTGGCTAGTGTGTCCGGACAATGACAACACATTTTCCAAACGGGTGGAAATGACATCAGTCAACCTCTGTTTACAAACTCCAGTGAAATACCAGTGAAAGCCCATGTGTGTGCAGCTGTGGTTCCTCACACCACAGCCTACCCTGGCCCCAGGTCCTCAAAGCACACACACACATACACGTGCGTGCACACACACACGCACACACACACACACGCATGCATGCACGCTCACACACACACACACACACACACACACACACACACACACACACTCTGCCATTTCCAAATCATTTTTCAGCAATTCTGCTTTGGTCGTGAGGGTCGTTAAAAGTAAAATGAGGGCTTTTCAAATGAAATAGTGTGATTGAATATAAAATGTCTGTATAATCAATGTACAGTATTTACTGAAGTTAAACAGTGGTAGGCTGCACAGGGCCTGGTTTTGATGGAAGAGGCCTCAGTGGGTTTCAAAGAGGCCTTTGTGTAGGGCACCTGTTGATGTACATAAGAAGTCCTTCAAGAACCAGTATCAGCCAGTTTCAGTCGCTGCTTGGCAGTACACAATCTCAAGATTAACAGTTTTTTTTTTTTTAAAGTAGTCTATCTTGATTTGGAGATAATGGTTGGTAATTAAAGGACATTGGGAGTATTTGGTAATATTTCATTTGGGTAGGAGATATAGAGGTAGGAGACAGAGACAGGAGATATAGATTTAGGAGACAGAGACAGGAGATATAGAGGTAGGGGACAGAGGTAGGGGACATAGAGGCAGGAGATATAGAGGCAGGAGATATAGAGGCAGGAGATATAGAGGTAGTGGACATAGAGGTAGTGTGACGGCTGGGCGGAGGGAACAGAGGCAGGCGCTACAGGGAACATGCTATAAAAGAGGTTTATTAAGCAGGGTTGCCAGTAGAGCAAAAACATGCAAGAGACAATACTCAAACAAGCAGACGAGACCGGTAACACCGGCGAGGCTGAGAAAAAAGAGCAACTTGTATAAAAGAAAAAACACAGCGTGACAACGGCAACGACTGTGTAGCAGTTCACAAGTTGGGCTAATGTACAGCATTGTAGTGCTGTTTGGTGAGTGCTTAAGTAGTCCTTTGATAATGAGCGACAGGTGCTCTCAATATACGGGTGATTGGGAACGAGGTAATGAGCGATTGGTGGGCGTGGCTTGGGAGCTGGGAGTCTGGTGAGACGTGACAGGTAGGGGATATAGAGGTAGGAGATATAGAGGTAGGGGATATAGAGGTAGGAGATATAGAGGTAGGGGATATAGAGGTAGGAGATATAGAGGTAGGGGACATAGAGGTAGGAGATATAGAGGTAGGGGACATAGAGATAGGAGATATAGAGGTAGGGGATATAGAGGTAGGGGATATAGAGGTAGGAGATATAGAGGTAGGGGATATAGAGGTAGGAGATATAGAGGTAGTGGACATAGAGGTAGAATGGGTATAGAGGAGAATCAAGGTACAATTTCATAAAAAAAAGGACCTCTTCATAAGTGACCTTGACATATGCGTCAATCACGTGCCAGAAAAAGTATAAAGGTACATGCATTTATAAAGGTATAAAGGTACATGCATTTATAAGGGTATAAAGGTGCATGCATTTATAAAGGTATAAAGGTGCATGCATTTTCACTGCTCTGAACCATGCCTCCTGTGTAAACTCTGACATCATACTCTCTATACTCTCCTATGTGCCAGCTATACTCCCCTGTGTACCTTCTCTATACTCCCAGGTATACCAGCTATACTCCCCCCGTGTACCTTCTCTATACTCCCCCGTGTGCCAGCTATACTCCCCCTGTGTACCAGCTATACTCTCCCGTGTACCTTCTCTATACATGGTTATAACTGTGACAGTAGTATAAAAGTGCCAGGCTTCATTTTCAAATTCCATTTTTAACATTTCAATTTTTTTGAAAGAATAGTAGGAGATTGACGCTCACCCACACAATTCCTTTTATCTGATTGGCTGCTTTTAACAACAGTTTGGGTGTTAATGCAGGGTCCAGGTGTTTGGACGCATGTTCAATCATGAGTGACAGAAGATAGGCTGGCCCTAGAGGTCCGCCTCCTGAATCTGGAGTGGAATTCTTCAAGATGATTTCCTAAAACAAAAATAGAAAGGTAATTACAGATGAACTCACATGTTTCTGTTTTTAGGGGAAAAAAACAACTGATATATTGTAGCTGTTGCAGGGTTGCATTTATAGATGTATACTGTATACGCCCACAGTAGCATTTTTCACCCATGGAAATGTTGCCTTTCCCTGGATCCATATCAAACTCCATAAACACTTTTCTTTTTATCAGTCTTACGTGTTACCTGAGAAAGGATTAGTAAAACCTGGAACATTTGGTAACAGCCATACTTTTAACAGAATTTAACTGTGGAGATTTTCTATAGGAGCACCACTAGGTGAGGGATTCATGTAAACAATAACAGTAAACAATAACAGCATCCAAGCAGCAAACTCACCTGTAGGAACATTTACCTGTGTTATTTCAATCTATTCATCCATGAAGGAATATCTGCTCGTAATGGCATGTATGTCAATGCTGCAACGTACCTGAAGGAGAGCGTCTGCATGCTTGGCCTGGAACTTCATTGCTGCCTCTGTGGAGCCCAGGTAGTGCCTAAGAACCTCTTGTCTGTCCACCATGTTTCCAGCGCCAAAGGAAGTCATCATGTCAGCCTGCCAGGGTGGGGCCAGCGCAAGAGGCGGGGCAGGGGTCACTCGGGGATCGCGGTACAGGAAGAGGAAGTGACTGCCGAGCCCTATCAGGTCTCCGGGCTTAAGCACTTCCTCTCTGTACAGCACAACCCCATTATGAGTGACAGCTCCACCTCTGAACGGCCGCATCAGAGCTATGAGGACAACAGCAGTAGAGGTTTTCGTAAATAGACTGGTTACATTTTTCCATTTTACAGCATGAAGCCAGAAGTCAAAGAATCAAAAGAATGGCTTTGAACCATTACATGGTCTGTTTCTCAGTCTTATATATACAACCTTTGCTGAGGCGTTTTTCAGACCTTCTTTTCTCAGTGTGTATCTACAAACTGCTTGTAGATATTGTTCCCACAAAGATGTTTTAACAGTGTAGTTTATCACAGAGTGGATGTTGTGAGGGCTGATTGACTGGGTACCACAGCTTACAGTGACCACAGTTGTTGTCATAAAGTGTTTCAGTTGTTGTCATAAAGTGTCCTTCCATAAAAAAACAAACAAACAAACAAACAAACATTTAACCTTATTTGGTGATTCTCCTGTGCAGGAGTTAAAAATTCAATGGTTGGTGTTGATACTTTATTTTTTGTTGTCACTGAATGACAATTATAAAATGACCAAGGGCACTCTGTTGCAAAGTATAGTGGACTGTAGGGGACTGTCAAGTGTGTGTGTGTGTGTGTGTGTGTGTATGTTTATACATGTGTGTATATGTGTGTGTGTGTGTGTGTGTCTGTGAACTACCTTGACCCCGGGGCTGCTCGGGGACAGCAGAGTCCCTCCTGATGAGGAGGTGTCGGGCGAGCAGATCTGGAGCTGAGAGGAAGGTGTCCACTCTGAGGGGCCTCTTCCCTTTCCCCCCTCTCTCCCTGTCCTTCTCCCTCTCGCCGAGCGTCGGTTTCCGGCCGAACACATGCGTGTGGCCTGCCATGATGTACAACACAAAGTCCTGTGTGGGTAAGATAGAAAAAGCACCATGAGAGAGACATGGAACAAGAAAGGAGCTGAAAGGGAGAGACAGGGAGAGAGAGGGAGAGACAGGGAGAGGGAAGGAGAGAGAGGGAGAGACAGGGAGAGAGAGGGAGAGGCAGGGAGAGAGAGGGAGAGGCAAGGAGAGAGAGGGAGAGTGGGTAAAAAAAACAAAAAAAACAGCTTGTTGTCATCTATGGTGCGACTGTTATGAAAATCGTCGCGATCTTAAGTTTACCATCTTCAAAAAATGGTAAAGCTGATAAGGGATGAAGTGTGTTACAGTTTTCAACAATGTGTTCTTGTGTGAGGTCATTGTGCAGCGAGGCCAGATGTAGACATAGCGGGTGTGTGGAGGCGCTGTGTGGCCCCCCGGGGCCATTGTGTGGCCCTGTATAGCTCTTCTGTGCTGCGTGCTCAATGGCAGATAAACCCGAAGGTATAAAAGAGGAGATGGTATGTTGCGATTAGCGGGGATGCTGGTATGATGTCATGTGGCGGCGCTCTGATGCATGTCTAGCCTTGCTTTGGTCAAAGCCCTGTAGCAGCAGGAAGTATGGGCAGTCTGTGGGCGGGAGGATCAGGCTTTGGGACATCACTTCCAGGTCACAGGCGTCTTTCTCTTCTTCCGACCCTCTTGGGCGTCTCTCCACATCACCGGAAAACCTTGATGAAGTGACCTGTAGCATAGAGGGTAAAAACTGTTGATTTGTGCTTTTTAATTTAATGTAATGAGTGAGAAGTAACTAAATTATGAGAGAACAAAAAGAGTATGTGAAGGACTTGATGTCTTAGTTTTTTTTAATTGTAGGAACACTCCAATTGTACACAAAAAGTGTTTATGTCTGTTATGTATCTGTGTAATACACAGTGTTCATGTCTGTTATATATCTGTGTAGTACACAGTGTTCATGTCTGTTCCATATGTTTGTGATGTATATCAGGCATTTGTTTCTTGATCTGCTCTGTCTCTCTCTGTCTCTCTCTTTCTTTCTCTCTCTCTCTCTCTCTCTCTCTCTCTCTCTCTCTCTTTCTCTCTCTCTCTCAGGCCCAGCCCTCACCTCTCCTGGGTCCGTCACTATCATGCTCACAATGTTTTTCCTGTCCTGTTGTCCACTATTGGTAGGTGTGTTGCCTGCACGTCTGGGGTCATTGGTGGCCTGGTTGCCCTGGCGACGTCTCAGGCTTAGGTTCATATCACTGATGCTCCTCCGGAGCTCTGTGTTCCGCCCCCGATGACCTCTCTCCTCATCAGGACCGCCTCCTGATGCCATTCGACTCCGCCTCCAGCGCACTACGATTGCAGTAGTAATCAAACTATTGCATACCACTACTGAATCACTTTTTAATTAATTTTAATATAAAGACATTTTTGTTGATGCAGCAAAATGTATTAAAAGGAAACTCATTTCTGTATTTTGAAGCAGTACTCCATACAGCCATTTATATAGCTATGCATTACAAAAAGGCACATTTGATCTAGACTTATATAAATACAGAGAGGCCATATATGGCTGTATTAGCCACTTCATTAGGTTCACCTCATCTTGGTGCATGTTGTGCAGTCACACACTGTAGTTCAGCTGGTGACATGTGAATTTGTCTGCCAGCCTCTTCATCATTCATCACTGGATAGTTTCTAGTCTGATATTTGGATGCTGAACCATCCTGTTACTTATAGCAGCTACACAGTATTTCTGTTTGACTATTGTGTAATCGGTAGATACACTGAGAGCTGCTGCCGTAGCATTGCAGATCATTTCTAAGCCAGTGACATCACTCCTTTCTCACCTTGGCAGTTCTCCCCGTCTCTCTCTCTGTCCTTCTCTTTCTCCCTCTCCTCCCTCTCATATTCGTCCCGCCGCTGGATCTCGAAGCGGCGCTCAAAGCCGTCCTTGGGCCTCCACATGTCCACCAGAAGCAAGGGGCATTCCCAGGGAGCCACACCCCTCCGGCACTCAGTCTGCCACTGCACGCCTCCGTCTGCCTGCTGGATGGGCTTTCCGATGACATCGCACAGCAGGAAGTCCTCCGGGGAATGCTTCTGTGGAGCTGAGCAGGTGCACAGGATGTTGGGACATTCAGCAGGGAGTGACATCATCAGGGTCAGGTAGCTGATGTAATTTCCAAATTTAGAAGATTCACTGTCCATGTAAGTGATTTTTTCCTTGTATACTCAAAAATAAACTGGTTCATACACCATCATTGGTAGTTGTTGCATGCAAGGACACATAAACACTTAGTTAATCAGCACTTATATTCAACATTTTATCAAATTGATACTTAAGTGATTCTCCTCAAAGCACTGGAGTAGCACTGGAGTAGCACTGGAGTAGCACTGCCAAGCACAAGGTATTGTGACACGTCACGCAGAATGTAGTGTGACCCGTCTGGCAGAGTGTTGTGTGACACGTCTGACACAGTGTAGTGTGACACGTCTGACGCAGTGTAGTGTGACACGTCTGACGCAGTGTAGTGTGACACGTCTGACACAGTGTAGTGTGACACGTCTGACGCAGTGTAGTGTGACACGTCTGACACAGTGTAGTGTGACACGTCTGACAGTCTACTGTAACATACCTGACTCAAGTCTTTCATGACTCAAAACAGTTACAATAGAGCAGACACCAGATAACTTTGTGCTATGCTGTGATGCTCCAGAACTTACAACCCCTCCATTATCCCACACACTCTAGAG
>JAOYMR010000007.1:2943956-2956582 GCA_025802075.1 Tenebrosternarchus preto | reverse complement strand
CACATCTCTCCTATAGTTACCTATATCATTATCCCACACACTCTAGAGCACATCTCTCCTATAGTTACCTATATCATTATCCCACACACTCTAGAGCACATCTCTCCTATAGTTACCTATATCATCGCTCTCGTTCTCATGTTCTCTTTCAGTGTAGCGAGTGATGACCTGCTGGATGAGCTGTCGGGCAGTAGAGTGGATGTTAGCCAGCAGGCTACGGTAGTTTGCTCCACTCGAGAGAGCATCGCCATAAATCTTCACCAGGCCAGGGGCCGAAGACGAGGCTGGGGGCAGGTAGTGATGTGACGATGGGGTAGCAGAGTGTGCCCACAGTTCCCTCTCACGTTCTCCAATGGCACGGTCGCGATCACTGTTGGACCTCCCTCTCAGAAACAGATGGGACAGGCGTTTGGCACGAGATTGTTGATTGGCTGGACGAGGGCGAAGGAAGGCCGGGGTGGGTGAGGGGGAAGGCGGGGCTAGAGAGGGGCTAGAGAGTGAGAGGGCAGAGGGAGGGACTGGGGGTGGAGCCTCATGCACAGAAGCTGCATCTGAGCTATTGGTAGATCTGAGGAAGTGAAGGAGAAAGTAATTTCCTAAAATAATGTAGATATACATTAGACTAAACCTGTCTCAAGCATCATAAACCATTTTTTCACCACTCCAGACCATGTCAACTTGACCTTTTTGAACATGTTATATTTCTTTAATTACTTACTTACACTAACATTTATTTATTACATTTAAAATACTAAAGCCTGTATCTCTAAAATACTAAAGCCTGTATCTCTAAAACCTGTTTCCAAAAATCCACAAATACACAATATATAAATATCTTTTAAAGATTTGTAGGTAGTCTGGCTCATTCCTTTGGGGGTTGTGTTTAGGGGGCTCTAATGGACATGTTGTAATGATTCTTAGACCCCCTACTAGACTTTGAAACTGGTGAGTACTGGTAAGTACTGGTGAGTACTGGTACTGGAATGGAGAAACACAAACACTGTCTAGTCTGGCACATTGCATTTAATCACAGCCCATAAAGAAAGAAATTTACTATGATATTGTTTGTTTCTTTCTATAACATAAAAGTAGAAACACTTTTACTGACTTGACTGATACTGCACTGGGCCAGCGTGCTCCCAGCTTGGCAAAGTGCTTTCGTGGAGAATTTATCCACAGGCCCACAGGGAAATGGAGCTTCCTGAAACGAGGACTACCAGACTCCTCCATCTTGGCAGCCAAAGGAGGGAGAAAGAAATACAGAGGAAAAAAACAGAGAAATGAAATGGAAAGTAACAAATGATCAAAGATGGATAAATAGCAGAATGGGTATTAATAGAAGAAAGAATGGAGACAAAGGAGTGGGAATGAGACGAATGAAAAGAGGTCAAAAGAATGAAGGACACAAGGACAAAAGAACGAGAGTTAAGTTCGTGCTGCTAATAAAATGACTCATCTTTAGAAGCTAATGTTATTAGGAATTTCTCTTGTTTGTGTGGTTAATCTTTTGCCCTATTGTCCTCATCCAAATCATCTTACAGTTTATGACATCAGTTGATAGATGACAGGAAATCCTGAAATGTCCTTTCAGTAATGAGGACATGCAAGGTTGAGCATTTTCCCTGCTTTGAGCAAAACCGCAGACAATGTTAATGTAGGGGTAAGGAGGGAAAAGGTCACACTGTTACACAGTGAAGACTCAGGGCTTCATGAGAATGATTCTAAGATAAGCTCTTCGTTGGGGGTTGAAGAAGAGTCAGGTAACTTTGCCAAAAGCCCACAGGAAGAATGGTTCTGATGAACCAGAAGTATGGGTCCAGTAACCCCTCTGTTGAGCAAGGCTGTCTTATCAAAATAAACCCATAAAGACTAATAGTACTATTACAAGGCCTGTTTGTATATCATTTTAACAACAATTCATGTAGTTGTCCACATTGGCTGTGGAACTAACCATTAGCATCCTCTGTCGGAGCAGGAACATCAGACCTGGATCAGAAGATCCTGAGCAACTGTTACCTGCTTGCTCTCTTTCCCCAAAATTGTCTTTCCTAATATTAGTTTGAACTGTTCCTAATATTAGTTTGAACTGTTCCTAATATTAGTTTGAACTGCTGACCATATTCCACATTTCACAAATCCTACTCCAGAAATACATTCTGATATAGGCCATAACCGATTTTTGTGCTTTTCATGGAGCAAATGAAGAAGCACATCCTAATATAAACCAAAATGTTCAATGTGCAAGTGACAAGCTTTTTGTGGAAAATACATCACAATAATAACTATAGTTCAAACATTTCTAGTCTTCAAGATAAGTGATTCAAGTAAGTGATTCCTCTCACCAGCAGATGATGTTCAGTGTGACTCACCCACTGCGCTGCTCTTTCTTATTGGATTAAATCTCCTTAAAGGATTCTATTGTTGTGAAAATGTGCTACCTTTAAACAAATATGTTAACAAGTCGATCCACTGTTATCTCGCTTTATTCCAGAGAAATTAAGTTTGAAAAGTCCATTGTTTGGTAGGTGTGTGGGGAGGGGTATCCTCACACTGATTGATCCTGTCTTTGCTTCTGAAAGCGTTCCTTTTTCATCTGTAACCCTTCTGTCTATCTCTACTTGTCTTTCCCTACACCTTGAATAATCCTTGCTTTTGCTTTCTCTGTCTCCCTCTTTTTCCTTCTATCGCTCCTGATCGGGGTCTATAGATAGAGAGCCAGGCCCATTGTTCTTAGTGACAGAATTTCCTTCCCTACTGCAGGACAACACCTATATCCTGAGAGAGAGAGAGAGAGAGAGAGAGAGAGAGAGAGAGAGAGAGAGAGAGAGAGAGAGAGAGAGAGTTGTGATATTATAGAGAGTGCACATGATATTAGGCAAAAAAAAAAAACAACCGAATATTTATGTTTACAGATAGGACTGCAATGATTTGAAGCCTGTGTAAAGACAGGTACTGTTTATATACTAATATGAGTCAGGCTATATTCTGTTCACATGTACCCTGAATTTAGCTCGAATCTTCATCAGTTTAACATGTGAATAGTCAATTGTGTAAAACTGACCAAATAATCAGTACTCATAATTATATTATCAGTATTATCAAAATGCAGGTTTAATGTCTAAATACATAATTGTTTGGTATAGTTAGTCAAGCTCTTGAGTGCTATTGCATTATATTACATTATATTGTCTAGTGACCATTTACAGTGACAGATTTAAAAACTAGTGATTGATTTACAGATGGTAAACCTGGATATATTTTCACACATATTACAAACTTAACCTAGACATGTTTGCTTACCTCTGTGTGTTTTAAACATAGCATTTGATTTCAGTGGGGGTCTTTTTTGAAAAGAGGAAGTAGGAGACCTTGTCTGACAGGAAGCTAGTGAGAGAAGGACACCTATGACCTTTGACAACAACAGGATAATGGTGACAGGAAAGAGTGTGTGTGTGTGTGTGTGTGTGTGTGTGTGTGTGTGTGTGAGTGTTTGTGAGTGAGTGTCAGAGAGATTATGCCATACTTTTCAGGACATTTGAGAGAGGGTAGTTAGGTGTAGGCCTGCAGTTTCTATGCAGTAAAAGATCTTTTCACTGTCTGTTTTATTAATTTAGCAAAGCAGATGAATTTAATATTATTTCTGAACAGCATACAGGCAATGTATGATTTGGGATCATATCCAAGAATTCTCCGAAACATATCCACATACACACTAACACACACTAACAGCCCTGAGACACCGAGACCTGCAGGATTTTCAGACAGGAAGTTCTGACAGCGGGCTGTGAAGGCTCCTGTGCGTCATTCCTACTCATCCCTCCATGTTTGTTTTTGGCAAATGAGTGAAAGCTTTTCCTGACTGGAGAAGAGAATGTGCATGGAATGAATGAGTACAGTACAGTAGTGTGATTTGTCCACTGCTAGACTCCAGACTGCTCTCAGCTGGAACACTCTTTCAGAAGCTAACAGTGCCATGCAAAGGCAGACAAGAGTTACTACACAGTGAATCACAACTGAACTGAACTGGACATGATTCATGAAGAGAATGGAACTGTGATGCTCGCCTCAGTGGGGTATTAGGATCAATGTATGCGCATGTCATTTTGGGAAACTGATGCCATTTTATGTGCAAAACTGCATATGATCAGCTTTTTCTCTTCTCTTGTAGACTAATGTGAAATCAAGTATGATAGACAAAGAGTGAATGTATTACTAATTCTGATTATATGAATATTGGATATTTTTGATTTTCACATGGATACAGAATAAATTATGCAGGAAAAAACTTAAAACTTTTAATTAATGTGTTTTTATTTAACTTCTAAATGAATCTGGTTTTCAAATATTAAAGATGAAATATTAAAGTGCAGAGAACAGAGGTTCTTCTAAAGAAATTAATCTAACTTTAGAGGAACGATACAGGAAGACTACAACAAAACTTGGGCAAGTTGAAGTACGCAAATTTTAAAACGTGATATGGGGCGTCCATTGACACAGTCAATCAAATGTAACCCCGCCCTACTTCCATCATATAGGTCATACATCCTAGTTATCCCACAATCCTTTGCGCTTCGCAAGTCTTTTTCGGCGACTGTTCAGTAAGGACGTTTTAGGTGGGCCTCAAAACTGTCTTGTTTATGTCATTTATGTTGGCCGAGCAGACTATTGTTTTTTAATATTTTGGCGTAGAGTGCATTTAAGAGTATTCTTTTTAACGGTTACGTTATGTAAAATTGTAGTTGAATTAGTAACTAACATATTTCATTTTGCTTTACTTTTGGCTAGCCAGCTAGCTAACTAGCTAAGAGAGCTTATGATCGCTAGTAGTCCCTAACTGCTTAGCTGGGAAGGTTACAAAGGCTAAGGTTATAAAGATAAATGTTATTCTCAGGCCGAAAAGCTTTGTAAAAGCATGAATGTAATAAACATCGAAGAGCGATCAAAAAGTTCTAGATCTCGATAGTTTTCGTTTGAGACCGTCGACCTCTGGCGGGGTTAAGTTCACTAGTAGCATGGACCGTCACAGCAGTACTTTACTGCCTCTATGCATATTCTCTATGTCGTGTCCTATTTGACTGGAGGCCGTCCAGTGTAAGATAGGTTAGTTGCCATTAAGGCACTGGAACACTCGGCGCTTGTGTGCTCTGCTACTGGTTCATGTTTACTCCTGTTTGTACTTCCAGCGTTGCCCAGTCCGGAACCACCATACAAAGATGTCCGAGACCATACAAGAGAAGATTCAGAATTACAAAACGGCTCCATTTGACGCCCGTTTTCCCAATACCAACCAGACACGAAACTGTTATCAAAACTATGTTGGTAAGTGTTAATAGGTAAAATATTAGTCGTGCTAACATGGTGATTTCATTTGAAGTTGCATTTATCTAGTATGAATGTGTTTGACGTTTGTTGCACTGGGTTTTACTGAAGTCTCATACTGGTGCCATACAGACATTATTTAGTTAGTCTAGCATCAGCATATGATAGATGAAAAAAGCCATATGTAATCAGAGTGGATTCAACTGTGCCTTTTCAGCTGAGTGAACTGTGCACTGAAAGAGCCTTTGATTATTTGCATCATGTCTTTGTGACAAACTGATTCACCTAAAGAAAGTAACTCAGATATATTTAAGAGAATAAGATTTGCACCCATTCTTCATGTGGACGATCAAATGCTCATTGGAACCAGAGCATCTAGTAGTTTGGTTTTCATCCTGCGTCTTTCTGACACCGTACATTTTAACATTTACATTTTGAACATTTGGCATATGCTTTTATCCAGAAGTGCTTTGTTGATGGCTCACAGAATGTATCCTCACAGAATGTATCCTCACAGAATGTATCCTCACAGAATGTATCCTCACAGAATGTATCCTAGCCATATACGTTCTACCCCTTTGCTGCATCAAGTTGTTTGAAACATTCAGTTGTTCAAAATCTAGTTGCACAACCATGTGGTAGCAGGTACACTTGCATGCATGCTAGAACTGGCCAAGAAGGGGTTGGGCCACAGGTGCAGTTTTAGAGCTTCTTCTTTATTTATTTATTTTTATTATTATTATTATTATTATTATTTTATTTTTTATTGATCAGACCTAATAAGTGTTCTCTCTCTCTCTCTCTGATCCTTCAGACTTTCACAGATGTAATAAGGCATTGTCTGCAAAAGGACAAGACACATATCCTTGTGAATGGTATCACAGAGTGTACAAGAGCCTGTGTCCAATCAGCTGGGTAAGACTCCTTCCCTTTGGTCCTTTATTTGCATGCAGAAAATAGCATGTCAATCTTAGACAAAACAGTACAAAATCCCCTTGTTAATGACAGGATGTCATCGTTTTGTTTATTGATGGTTGTCTTGAGTTATTTGGCAGTTAGTGCTTGGTAAAGCCATGGTATCTCGCACATCGCAAAAAATGTTTTAGAAAAGGTGCTACATTGGAGACGCACAATGTTTTTATGTGTGGACGCACGTGTGTATAAATGTGCTACATTGTAGACGCACATGTATGTGTGTATAATTTATATATGTAGATATATATTGTGTAAAAATTCAGCGAAGTACATGGTTTCCAATACCGCAGCAAGTTTTGGACAGGGGTCCTTCATCAGCTCTGCAAGCAAAGAGCCAGTTTATATTTATTTATATATATAATATATAACCACTGCCATTCTTGGAATTTGTTTAATCTTTTAATGAGAAATGGCTTAGCAATAAGGGATTTTGACATGGCATCAGAAATACTTTAAATGGTCTAATAACTGCTCTTGTTTCATCTTCAAGTTAGATGGACCTATTGGCCTCATTAATCTAATCTGAATCTGTGCAATACTTGTTGCCCTTCAGCTGTTCTCGTTCATTCAGCATTTACATGTACTGATATTTGTTTGAAATGTTTTACTTTTTTACTGGAGCCCTTTTTCTGCTTAAAATGTACAGTCTGACTAACTTGAGTTGAGCTCCATCAGTTGTACTTTTTTCGTTTGGGTGCATCCTGGGCTGGAGCTAATTTTTGGGTCTGCTTTAGTACCCTTCATCAGCCAGCAGAGGGTCCTCTCCCCATATTCTTGGGTGGAGCTCATTTTTGGGTCTGCTTTAGTACCCTACATCAACAGAGCCCCCCCCCCTTTCTTGATATTTTACTAGGGCAGTCCTGACAAGGACACCATTATCTTCTAGAAACAGCAGGCTCATTACTCTCTGGCTTTGTAGTTGGTGGCAAATTAAAACTGAGCTGTAATTAAATGATTACATTGATACTAAATAATGATTTGGCATTTTCTTTCTTCTTTCTACCTGTAGGTGGAGAAGTGGGATGAACAAGTCCAAGATGGATCCTTCCCAGGAAAGATCTAAACTAGCTGGGGTCCTTTGTTTACTAACAACTCCACTTTTTGTAGATTACATCATATTTTAACCATCTGTTACTTTGGATCTGACCTGAAAATGACATCTTGTGACTGTTAAGGAGTCAAAGTTGTCAGCCAAGTCTTTCCTCTTCTTACAAAATAAACGCACAAAGTTCATTGCATTATGTAGTTCGAGAGTGAAGGAGCTATAATTAATTTTGGTTTGGAAAGGCTCACTGGTAACACTACCACAACACGTATCAAATGAAATGTTTGTGGTTGCTAAAGGAGTGTGTTGTGCTGAATAAAGAGAGAGGAAACTGAGTGTATATACAAGGCTGTCGTGTGATGGCGTGTCCAAGTGACAGTGAATGATTCTTCATGTTCCTTACAGTTTGGCTCATATTTTGTTCACCTTCATGATAAAAAAACAGCCTACATTCCTAGATAAAACCTCTAAGTGCTGGACCCACTGGACATGATTCGTGTTAAATACTCACATAATGCAAACCTTTATTAAACTCTGGACATCATCAGTGTGCTGGTGGTGTTCAAACCATCTTTATGTAACTATGAAAAAGGGGTGATTTCCTTGGGCACATCATCAGTAAGTTGCAAATCTATGACATCACAAACAAGCTGCTATCCTTAATGGAGATAATGAAAATGGACATGAAAGGAACTTGTATTCTTACATGCACAGAAACGTTTCTGTAACTTGAATGTATTTATAGAGTTATTTCATCTTATGTCCAGTTTTTTGTGTAACAATACCAGTACATTTACTGTATTTCTTTTTACTTTTACTCATCTTTTGACTTCATAATGGCCACCAGCTAAACCATGTTTGTGTTCACATAGCTGGATATCTCAACCCACACAAGATTTTGCCTTTGTCCATAGTGTAGTATAGTATAGTACAGTATTAGGGAGTAGGTACAGCGTATAAAAGGTGGGAAAATAAATGATTGATTAAAGATAGTATGAGGTCCACACTTCTGGCAGCAGGGGGCTGTATGTGAGCAGTTCTCTCTACATGGATGGCTCGAGGTCATGCATGTTTTGTTGAAGTGAGTGTATATCAGGTATGTACAAAACAGAAAGGTGTATATCCAGGATTCGTTCAATCAGTGATATGTTTATCCACATTGAGCAAGATGGGAAGAATTTATAATGTGCATGTTGAAAATAATATTTAAAGGGAAATACACTCAATCACCATTTTATTAGAGACACTAGATCGTTTTCGTTTGATTTAGTAGAGAATCGCTGAAACTTTCACACCACTACAAGTGTCAGTATAATGGTTGTTTAAAAGCGTGAATAAGAATTGCGGCGGGGGGGGGGTTAACCCAATATCGCTACAGACATGCTATATATAAAACCAGACATGGTTCAACATACTCATAGCTTAAACTCAGTGGAAGAGAGAACAAATGCTTAACAAACTCAGTGGAAGAGAGAATGAATGCTTAACAAGCTTTATACGAGCAGAAAGCATCACGGCATCAAAGGCTTTTGCCAAAGTATTGTAGTAGGTCAAGCATAAAGGGATACTACTATTTATTACTCACCTTATTATAGTTTACTATGACTTAGTTTACTACTATTTATTACTCACCCTGTTATAGTTCACTACAATTTCATTATGTTTACCCAACTGTTGCTGAATGGGGTTTAAAAGATTTTTTTCATGACTGGTTGAGTTAATTTTCTCCAACATGCCTGTTGATTGTTCCCACCTTGAACCACAATGTACAGAGTTGAGCCACACACCCCCAAACAGTGTTTCACCCCCAAACAGTGTTTCACTGTAAAGGGTTGTGTTTTGTGAACTCAGATATCAAGTGAAGACCGAGACCACAAGAATGAATTAAGTGAGTGGATGTGGCCACATTCATTTGAAAAGACAGTATAGGTTGTGGTTTTCCTCATAACTTCTGAAAATGGAGCTGTAGTTGGCAAACAGCGACTCCAACCTTCAATTTCAAGATTGTATTCAGTGGTGTGGAACCTGATCTGTAAAGGGACACTGGCATACAGTATCATGTGGTATACAAAAGGTCTTCATTTCTTATAGATCATACTATATCTTATAGATCATACTATATTTTAATCACACTCACAGTCAAGATAATAAGAGAAACAAATCCTGAGGTAGTTATAATAGCTGCAAAGTGTTAAATAACCAAGAACGCAAGAATGAGTTATAACATTTATGAAAAAACTTACAATACTTATGAAAATACACTCACCAGCTACTTTATTATGGACTTGTTCAACTGCTTCTTAACTAGGAGTCTGCTGAGATATTGTGGGGCAAAACCATTCAGACCAACGTTTAACCGGGAGCCAATACAGTGTATCTTAGATAGGAGTAATATTTGATTCAACATTCTAGTTCTAGTAAGAACTTTGGCTGCTGCATTTTTAACTAACTGGAGCTTGTTTATGCAGTTAGTAGTACAAGCAGATAGTAGAACATTACAGTTGTCCAAACTGGAAGTGATAAATGCATGGACTAATCTGCATCATGTAAATATAGTAAGTCTCTAATCTTTGCTTGCTACGCTCCTGAGGTATAAGAAGGCTGTCCGAGAAATGCTGTTTATATGGGCTTTGATCGAGACTGAGATCCATAATTACACCAAGATCATATTAAAGATGGTGTTTATTACATAATGACAGTGCAACACTCCTAGCTACTTGTGGGCTAAATAGAAGCACTTCTGTACTGTCAGGATTAAGTGAGAGAACTGGGTATCATCAGCATGGCATTGGAAACTAACACAGTGTTCATGGATAATTTCACCTAGCGGGACCATATATAAAGAAAAAAAGCAGAGGGCCTAGAACAGATCCTTGTGGGACACCAAACTAACCTTGGTGTGTACTGAAAAATTTCAGTTCAAAAACTGATAACGATCAGATAAATTAGATTTAAACCAAGAAAAGTGTATTCCCCTAATCCCAGCTGCATATTTGAGCCTATCTAGTAAAATGTGTGATCTATCGTGTGACATGCTGAACTGAGATAAAGCAAAAAAATAAGCAAAGAAACAGCGTTTTTCAGAACATTAGTTACTGGTCATTAAGTACTTTAATCAGTGCTGTTTCAGTACTATGATGATGCCTTATAGCAGTTTTATAACTGCTATTTTGTGTGATTTAGGTACATATCCAATGTTCAAAGAGGAGTTAATTATATTTAATAAAGATTTGATTACTTCAGGCAGAATTTCTTTAAGAAAGGCTGTGAGCTAAGAATATAGAAAGCAGGTGGAAGATTTTGAGCCTGAAATCAAGGACATTCAGGCTCTTAGACAGGAGTAAAGAATTCTAGTGCCATTATTGTTGTGGCTGTATCTGTGTCTATGCAATTCCCTGATGTCACACTAATACTCTGAATGTTTTCTCTAATGTGTTGAATTTTCTCACTGAAAAAAAATCAGAAATGCTTCGCTGCATAAATTCTTTGCTCCTATACACTGAGTGAAACCAACTGATTCTACTATAGAACTAATAAAGGCTGATCTCAAAGACTCTTGAGGACTATCAAAGTGAATGTTGAAATCTTTCTACCAAAGAAACTAGATGAGATTAATTAACTAGAGTTCATAGGTCAATACACATAGTGAGGAACCTCTATTTAGGTAAAATAGAGACAGATGTGACAACAAAATGAAATAAGTAATATGTTCAATAATAACACAAACGAAGGACAGAAAACCATCGGTAATACATTGCACATAAAGCAAACTGAGGACTATGCAGAACAAATCTATAAGGCAAGAACTAGAACAAAAGTAAAGACAAGGAACATAGCAAAGATAACCAGGAACCAGGAAGCGACACGCAATAATGAGACTGAGCACAGGGAAACAGAGACGTTATGAGACCAATATCTCTGGATCCAATGAGGAAAGTATGTCTCAATTTAGCAATATAATGTAAATGGGAAAAGGTTCAAGTAACATTACCTATGTCAGTCTCAAATGATACATGAGTCAACAATAATGCCTAAGGGTTTTTTTTTGTTATTTTTATATACACCAAATAAACACCAAAGAAAAGAAAGAAAAAAGAAAAGGAGAAAATAAGCTTTCCAAGCAAAATAAAACGAACAAACTTAAACAATTCATGTGTTATATTATGTTCACTAGACACTTACAGCACAATTTGAAGTTGCAATACATAGGACAGTCAAATATTTCAGCAATTTTATAAAAATGAAATGGAATGTGCAATAGTCAACCAAAGACTTCGCACGTTGATCAGTAGGTGGCACTTTGGATCTACAGCAGAAAAAAAAGTTTGTTCAGTAATTTAATGTGAATGAGAAAAAGTCATGCAAAAATGTGTCAGGACCGCCTTGCAATCCCTCTCCTGGCCACCGGAGGTCTCACTCGCCAGAATAGACAGATTCACAGCTGTCTCTCATCTCATCTTGATTTGTTTCCCTATTTATACCTTCCCCATGATGTTTCTCATTGCGAAGTATTGCTGATCTCTGTGAAGCATGCCAAGTGTTAGTACTCCTGCCTGTTTTTTTGCCCAGTGACCGTTTACCTGCCTGTTCTTGTTTTTTTTATTCTGTCTAACCCTCTGGTACTCTATCTTGTTACTGCACTCTGACCTCTGCCGGTTTTCGATTGCCCCATTAGGTTTTGCCCTCTTGTACTTTCGCCTGTGCTGACAGACCTCCTGGCTTTTTTGACCTGTACTGTTGGTGTCCACCTCTGTCTATTAAACACAGTTATACCTGCAAATGGATTCCTGTGGTAATTCCTGTAGGGAACCGTTACAGCGTGTTTGTTTAAATGTACATTACATTTAAATGAGTTTCGTCCAGTGGAAGTTAGTATCTGTTGTCATGCCTAGACCTCCCTTAGTGTCGCGGTCTCCCAGGCAACGCACTCCATCCCGGACCTGTTCATGTTTTCGTTGTCTCACCTCTTCCTCGTTTCCCGCTAATTTCCTGCCAATTGTCTTATATGGAATATTTGCTTCTACAGGAAACAAACATTACAATCATTTATCTAAATGATCCACATCCCTTGTAGATGATGTGACCTTATAGGCCAGAAAGCAACACTCCTTGCTCTGCGTTTGGTTGCTTCAGTACCTGGGTGTCCTCTGTACACAGTGTTGATATACGCTCTGTGTACAGTGTCCTCTGTGTACAGTGTTGATATTACTCTCTGTGTACAGTGTCCTCTGTGTACAGTGTTGATATTACTCTCTGTGTACAGTGTCCTCTGTGTACAGTGTTGATA
>JAOYMR010000007.1:2926411-2938327 GCA_025802075.1 Tenebrosternarchus preto | reverse complement strand
ACACAGACACGCACCCACACAGACACGCCCACACAGAAACGAGACAGGGGCAGGCGGCCAGGGCGGCCACCGTGACAACATGTAATTGCAATAATTTTCTTGGAGAAATACTTGGCTTTCAATTCAGTTCTAATTCAGTTCTAAAAGAACATATTTCCTACAAAAAATCCCTATTCTACCATATATCCTACAACAAATACCTATTCTATCATATATCTTACAAAAAAAAAACAACATAATCCCTTTTCCTCTTTTGCTGCGGTTATAAGAATGTGGTAATTTTGCATGAACACTATCAATCTTGATTTAAAAACTAGTGTTGTAGCTGTTGCACTGATGACATATTAAGACATCTTGAAACGTCCAGCGTCATCTCCTGATGTGGTCAAGATACATCTGTGTAGTGGAGATTAGGTGGATAGTTCTGGAGAGTTTTTGGTATGATCTCTGGTACTGATAAAGTTGTGAGAAAGAGTTTGTAATTCCTCTGTTTAGAGTCCAATTTCTGTATGATTAAAAGTAATACCATCTTCTTCTAAGTCACAATAATAAATACATTCTAATAATGTAGTTGCCAAAACGCTTTCTACAGTGTCATATCTTTCCTGAGCAAATGCTTTAAATGATTTAACACATTGAATGAATATGTATGTGAATCCATACTGGTCTAACTAGTGGAAGTTCCTCTATTCCCTCTGATTGTCTGTGAACATTATTTTGGCCTTGTGATATAAGACTGGTTCATTGTGTCAATTTGGGTATCTTTCTTGAGTCTTTTTTTAGTTAGATTTCTGTATGAGTTATATTTTCTGTACTGGTTCATTTTTGTTCATTTGAGTCTTTCTTGAACGGTGTCCTTCAGACCATACCACAGCATTTTAGTTGGACTGTGGTCAGGACTCCTGACTTCCAAAAGTTGTCATTTTAAATTCAGCATCTTCTGTTGATTTATTCCCATGTTATGGATTGCTGTGCTGTTTACTGGTCCTGTCTCTGTGATGTTTTAGATCACAGACAGACACACTGATGTTCTGCTGTTGAACTTGCTGGTCCTTTAGGTATTGGAAAGCCACTGAGGCCTTCGTGCATCCAGGCTGTGTCATCAGAGATACTACAGCTGTCCATCCGGTCATGATCCCAAGGTATCGTGATCCCAAGGTATCGTGATCCCAAGGTATTGTGATTACCCCCAGGTTAGCTGCCCTTGGTAACCTGCCTCATGTCCTCGAGTTTGTTCAGTTTTTGGTGTTTTTCCTTGTTTTGCGTCTCCGCCCCCTTATTGCTTCTTCTGCCTCAGTCTCCACCCCCTTATTGCTTCTTCTGCCTCAGTCTCCACCCACTTATTGCTTCTTCTGCCTCAGTCTCCGCCCCCTTATTGCTTCTTCTGCCTCAGTGTTCATCTGCCTGTCTTCTCTTTTGTATGTTCTGATGCCAGATTGCTTTCTTCTCCTTGTATATTCCTTGTCCATTCCAGGTTCTGTCTTTGCCATGGTAACTTGTTCTTGTTATTGTTCAGTCTTGTTCCTCCTTGTTTTCTCTGATTTTTACCTTGTTTTCTCTGGTTTGCTCTCATTTGCTCTGTTCTCCTGCTGGCTCCCTCCATCCATTCTGTTTATTTCTTGTCTTCAAGTACCCCTTAGCCTCCTTTTGTTCTGTATTTCTCTTATCTGTTAGTATTCTTAGTAAGCTGTTTATTCTATGTTTTATATTATTTAGGTTGTTTTCTTGTGTTGGCCTGTCCCTTGTGGCTGCCCTCGACTCCTCCCTCGTCCCGTGTGGTTTATGTGCGTGTACGTCTGTGTAGGTTTACTCGTCATGTTATGGTAGTGTGTGTAGCACCTATGTCTTGTTATGTGTTTATTTAAACGTGTGAGTGTCTCTTGTCAGTGTTTTAAGTCTAAAGTCGAGCGCGTTTACCGTTGAGTGTCTTCAAATGAACTGTTCACGATGCGCCATTGCTGCATCCTGCCCTCTTCTTTTTGACTGCGTACAGTGACAATTTTGTCCTTGTGCATTTGTTTTTATTGCCATTACTCATTCTTTAATTCCCTTAGCCTGCTCTCGTCTATCATGCAGTACCTTTTCACTTCTAAATCAGACCGTCTATACTCGCTCATTAAAAGTCGTGAACCACTGTATTGGCGTTTGCCATCATCTTCGCAAACGTTACAATAATGAAGCGATGGAGACTGTTGCGTGGGTTGATACTAAGTTAAAACTCTGACCAGTTTAATAACTAGTGACTGCAGATGTATATGTCTTATTTTCCCCAAGTCATTTGCCTTTTGCAAGACTTTTTCAGTCGAAATGGGCTGTAGCAACACCCGCTTTTCTTCCTAACGTTGACAACCCACCCCACAGACTTCCTCTAAGAAGGGTATAGTAGGATGCTCGTGTAGTTAAGCGAGACAGAGAGTATGTGGAGGAGAGATAGAGATGGAGGAAGTGGAATGGAACAAGCTTTTTAAAATAAACTTTAGCTCTGAGATGAAAAGTATGAACTATATAGTCTCGGATATCCACAGAATATTGTTAAAACAGTGCGGCGTAACATCCAGGACGACAATAGCGAACTTCAGACAGCCAGCAACGCACCAATCCATATGCTGCTTTGTTTGTGAGGTCTAATGTTTCTTTATGAATTCAATAATGCAGACGAAGACGTCTAGTACTTTTAATGCTATCTCGGGGAACGGTGCTCACGGTATAGTTTACAGGAACCGTGCTATTTCTTTTAGACCCAATTCATGCATCATTTGTGGATGAGAACAGAGGTGAAATGGAGCTCCATTCATTACTGTGAGTTAGCAGTGGTAAATACAGTGATGAACAACAGTAATTCAGTTCATCATTAAGCTTGTGTATGCATTTTTTGTGCATACATAAATGACAATTTACCTGTATGAGCAATAGTGAACATAAACCCATGTCCGTTTTGGAATGGAGTGTTTGTTTATAAAACAAACTCTCCGATAACCATCCGCCAATACGCCCACAAGACGACACATAAGACTATAACTCTTCCATTGTAATGACACAGATATTTAAAGGCTTTTAATGGGACGCAATGTAGGACGAGCAAAGACACAATGCACACATCTATCTCAGTTGAAACATGTATTACCAAATAAGGCACTCGAGACACGCTTTCTGACGAAAGTATAAAACGTGTGATACGCAACCAGTGTACATTATTACACCATCTGCGTGCTTACACGCGGTCCACTATAGACAAGCACGAAATAACCAGATTTACTCAAATAATCCCAAAGGACTAATCTCACGCCAGGTATGCTTGTGTTAATTAAAGTGGTACTAATTTATTACATTCATGTCTAGAATTAATCTTACATAGACATTATACGAACTATTTTCTATTCTTGTTTTCTAAATATTATTCGATAGTGTTTTATGTTGGGAAAGTATATATTGCACTTTTCCTGTATGCTGCTGCAGGTTTATTGTTATAGTTTCTGAAGTTTTGTAAATGTTTCTAAGCAGAAATCTGAATGGGTTTAATGAGTTGTCGTCTTACCCTCTTTATAAAGTATGAAAATTGGTTTAGGTTGTAGTCTATGGCTTTAAATGCTTGATTTAACACTTAATTTTAAAAAAGGCATCATTCTGCCCATTTGACTCTCCACTCCAAAACGGAACTAGGTTTATTCAGACAGTACGTTCATCTGACTTGAACAGACATCCGTTAGAGGAAATTAGTTTGAACAGTCAAAATAAATAAATTAGTGACGGCCTAATACTGTTTACCCGATTCATTGTCGTTTATTATTAAAATATGTTCTTTTCTTTCAGAAAGGACACTGGTGTAGCCTGGTGCGTTTGAACAGCGAACCGATCTAAAACGTCGCGTCACTTTCAGATTCGAGAACAAGATGGAGATGGAAGATGTCAAAAAGGTAATTGCATCACTTTTTATGTTCTTACTGTGTATCGCGATTAGACTGTTTCACTGCTCATGTCGAGGCATTTATTGTTTATAATTAGGCTACTAGTGGATCATCGCGAATAGTTATTTCAACCATATTATTTAGTTTTCAGTGCCCACATGTCAGTAGACGCGTGGCGCAGACCATTACCCTATAGCGTTGTCGTATATTGCTAAATTCTTGCTTTGAAAAGTAACTATAAGTGTAAGCAGATTATTAGTGTTAGATATCTGAAGTACTTAAAATATGATGGGTTATATTCTTTACAGAAGGTATACTGCAACCAAATAAGTTATAATATTTTTAATTCTTTTAGAAAACGTGTCATATATGCCGATTACCAATTATTAATAATCAGTACCAGTTATTAGCCTAATGCACAATCTAAAACACACAAAACTTTGTTTAAATTAAATATGTTTGCTGAATGCACATTTCGAAGAGATCGTTTCCAATTTCGTTAAAAGCGAGAATAGTGGAGGTAGTGAGAACGTGTCATTTCAGGAACGAGCACCCCCCCCCCTCCGTTTTTAAGGGTTTTTCAGCTTGTCTTAATTTGAGTGTGTCTTGGCCCTTCTTATATATCTAAGTCTAAGAAAGTACTATGTACATAATAAACAGTACACTATCTGGCTCTCTGAATATTACAACGCTATATTGACGCAATATATGCAGTGTCGACATCAGCTTTTCCTACACGTGTACATCTTTTGTAGCCACTCAGTGACAGGGCATTCTTGTGACTTTAGTTAATCACATTCCTTTACGCAATGTTAAGGGGCGAGTCATTCGTAAATTGCTGAAGGGAATATTGCAATATTGCGCACGTTTCAACTTAACTGAAAACCATTGACATCTCCTGTATCTTTTCTGGAGCCTCTATTCTACATCTAGATCTGCTTAGATCATTCAGGTTGGAATATTTTAATTTAGTTTAGATTTATTAGTTTTTTATGTTTTATGGGTAAGATCTCTTGTGCATCATTGAAATCCTTAAAGGTGTTATAAACAATTTATTTTCTGACGTCAGGCTAAACTTTACATCCCCTATAAGTAAAACAGCTTCTGTGAAATGAAACAAGACAAAAATATTGGTGACTGCTGGAGTTTCATAATCAGCAATTAAAAATATCAACTCGGTTTAGTTTTGTTAACCAATCAGGATGGTCGAGGTGGATGACTAGTTTTGATATAAAAGCTGTGGTCCAAACTCATGCTTACTGTATGTGATCCAAGGCTTGTAGAGGAGAAATTTTACTGTAATACAGTTTGGCATTAGACTGTATCGGCTATTTCTTGATTTATAATAAATTTGTCTCATTCCAAATCTTCTTTTTACTGGTTAATATTTTTTGTATGTTGAGGAGAGAAAAAGAACAGCGCGCCCTGAACTCTGTGCATTTTTCGCCTGGTCTTGTCGGTACGTTTTGCTATATTTATATTCACACTCATACCATGGACATATGCAGAGCAAACGAATGACTACAAAGAAAAAGGGATTTAATGTGTCAAAATCAACCTGACATTAGTTTTGTATTTTTTATTTTGAGAATGAGGTGCAACAACGAAGATCTGTTTAAGCCATTTTTATGACTCTTTCTTGGATCTGGATTCTTTCAACAGTCTGTATTCTTCTCTGTTGAGGAGAGAAGACATTATTTCAGATGTTTCTGAAATAATGCTTCATTTTGACTTTTACTCAACTAAACCTTGTGTGGGTGTGGGTGTGTGTGTGTGTGTCTATCTGTGTGACCATCACTATGCTGTTCCCCAACTGCATGCCCTGTTTTTGCTAATTCAGTTGAATTAATTACATTTCTCATTCTCATTTCCTCTCATGCTCATCTCTTCTTTTGTCTCTGTTCCTCACAAATGACATTTGTATCCCCTCATGTCTTTCCCAGAGGAAGCAGGTATCATGCCACTTGCTCTTCTGTGTATCCACGGCAGTCATTGGCTCTCTGCAGTTTGGCTACAACACCGGAGTCATTAATGCGCCCTATGAGGTATATGTTTGTGTGCATGTTCACCAGCATGATATATTATGAGAGGTGTTTTAAAGCCTGTGACAGTGCTGACTTCTCTCCCTCTTTCACTTGGTTGCTCTCGTTCTTGTTCTTGCATTGTCTTTATCGTTCTCTTCTCCGGTGATGAACAGAAAGTGCAGGACTTTTTCAAGAACGCCTCTTTGGAGCGGTATGGAGAAGCCATGGACGACTGCAGCGTCTCGGTGCTGTGGAATTTTGCTGTGGCCGTGTTCAGTGCTGGTGGCATGATCGGGGCCCTCTGCGTCGGCATTCTCGTTAACAAGTTTGGGAGGTGAGCTGCTAACAGCTGAACTGCATGGCTGAAGACAGCATCTACTGCGTAGCCAGTCGAAGAGCATATTTTATTTAGCATTCAAAAACTCACTTTAAATGGCTTAAAAGATGTGGCTAAAACTTACTTCACACAAATTTCCACAGTGCATAATTCCAGACAATTTTTGCATCGAGTAGTCCTTTGATAAATGAAAAAAATGTACCACAACACGTTTTGTGCTTGTAACAGTTTGCTTGCATTGAATGCTGTAGCAGATTACACATAATACACAGAGCAGCTGCACATGCACACAACATCTGTTTGACGACTCATTCACAATTGTCTCTGAGGAAATGACCAGGTTCCCTCTACTGTGTTAAAGTCTTTTCTCTCCCTCGTGTTCCTCCATCATCCTTCCTTCTCATCCCTCCTTCTCATGTAGGCGCAGGTCCATGATCCTGTGTAATGTGCTGGCTCTGATCGGAGGTGGGCTGATGGGTCTGTCCAGCGTCTGCCGCTCATACGAGATGGTGATCCTGGGCCGCCTGGTCATTGGCGTCTTCTGCGGTCTCTACACGGGCCTGACGCCCATGTACGTTGGCGAGCTGGCACCCACGGCACTGCGAGGAGCCTTCGGCACCCTCCACCAGCTTGGAACAGTCATCGGTATCCTCATAGCCCAGGTCAGATGGACTCCCATTCAACAAAGCATTATGATAACGTGCTGCAAACATCACATTTACTGTCTTGACTCGGCAGTATCCAACCTGTGTCAATCTGGCAGATCTTAGGTCTGGAGTCTTTGCTGGGGTCGCAGGCTCTGTGGCCACTATTGCTGGCCCTGACGGTGTTTCCCGCCATCCTGCAGAGCATCCTGCTGCTCTTCTGCTCGGAGAGCCCCAGGTACCTGCTCATCAACCTGCAGCAGGAGGACGAGGCCCTCAAGGGTAAGTGTGGATCCGAATGCTCAGGAGGACGAGGCCAGTTGCACGGCTGCTCTTTAAACTCGTCACCGGGAAGCTCTGCTAAGCTGCTGCTCTCCATTCAGTATTTAACCTGAATTATTCAGTGACTGTACCAAAAACAATGTGAAATATATGTAAATAGTGAGGAACTAATGAGTGAGGAACGAGTATCTGGACACACTAACAGGTTGTGGGAGTTTAACGTGAGCTGTCACAGCAGCGATGCGTTTGTTTTGTGACATCTCTTCAAATCTCTGTCACTCAGTACTGGTTCGTCTCCGTGGACACAGTGACGTCGAGGATGACATCCGGGAGATGAGGGAGGAGGCCATGAAGATGGCCATGGAGAGGAAGGTGTCCGTCCTGGAGCTGTTCCGCAACCCAATCTACCGGCAGCCCATCGTCATCGCTGTCGTCATGAACCTCTCGCAGCAGTTATCTGGCATCAATGCTGTGAGCGTTTCCCACCCTCCCCTGCTTTAACAGGACAATGTGTTACACGGTTCTTACATCCTCGCACTCCCTCTTCTCTGTGCTCAGTATAGCTTTAATGCGTTTTTTTCTGGATGTGTCTAGGTATTTTATTATTCTACAGAAATCTTCTTGAGCGCTGGAGTTACTAAGCCTATCTTTGCCACTATTGGGGCAGGCATAGTGAACACTGTGTTTACAGTGGTCTCTGTGAGTAAACTACTCTCTCACCTACATTAAGCTACAGTTTATCAGAATGTTTGAACACATGCCTGACTGTTGTCTGCCGTTACATTTTTTACATATGTTTCATCGTAAATATAATGCCCAACCATCAAGTCCGTTTTCTCTCTCTGCGTTTGGGCATCAGCTCTTTCTAGTGGAGAGGGCGGGACGAAGGACGCTTCAGATGATCGGATTGGCTGGAATGGCTGTCTGTGCTCTCATCATCACGGTCTCTCTCAAGATGGTGATGGTGAGTGTCATTTGGGGTGTTGCTTTGAGCTTGTACTGTACATGAGACCAGAGAGACTAGATGTGCTCATGCTGTTTCTGAATAATTTTGATGCATGTGATTTGCCTCACATAAATATTGCATATTTCTCAATATTTATGAAAGGAATTAATTTGTATTTTTTGTAAAGTCCATGATACGAAGAATTAAATTAATCAAATGTTGTAGTTTATGCTGCATAGAGAGGTTCCCCCACATGGTGGCAACCATGTTTAAACAATGATTTAGTACAGATTACCTGAAACATCTAGGCCACTAAGTGTCAGTATAATAGCTTTCATAATGTGAATAATCCTTCAAAAATTTCTTATTTCTCCTTTAAGTACTTTTTTTTTTCCAAAAAGCATTTCTGTCCAGTTCTGCCTTAAAATAAATATTGTTAAATTGTCTATATTCTCCTGATTGAAACAAATGATTTGGACATTGTTTGATTAAGTGTATAGCAGCTCATTTTTAAGGGAGGTTATAGCTGTAGACTGTAATGTATTATAAGCTACTGATAAACCAAGCAGCCAAACTCAAACCTGCACACCAGCATCTCCTAGATTGCTGATTTTTTCCTTAATAACCTTAAGGACCCTTGTAGACAAACAGCAGACAGTCCCTGTGCAGCTCCTGTGGTCCATGTGGTGGTAAATGCCTGCAACAGTACCACAGATCCAACATCCAATGTGGTAAGTTGTCACTGCTCAGCAAAAATGAGAAAAGAATGTTTTTAAGTTGCCAGAACTATCAGTTCTCATCTTCACTTCTTTTCCATGTTTGTGCAGAGCCAAACTTCTGTGATCAGTTACCTGGCAATCGTGGCTGTTTTTGGTTTCGTAGCCAGTTTTGAGATCGGGCCGGGCCCTATCCCATGGTTCATAGCGACGGAACTGTTCGCACAAGGTGCCCGGCCAGCCGCTGTTGCTGTCGGGGGCTGCACCAACTGGACGGCCAACTTTCTAGTGGGCCTGGGCTTCCGCACACTTCTGGTAAGAACCTGCCCCTTCTCTCAGACTGATGGTTCAAAAAGTGCTGTGAAACCACAGAGCTTTTTCCATTTATGGCAGTCAGCTGACATTTTTATCCAAAGTGACTGGCTATATCTGGAGCAGTTGAAGGTTAAGATTCTTGCTCAGGGGCCAAACAGTGACAACATGGTAGAGGTGGGGCTTGAACCAACCATCCTCCGATTACCAGGCAAGAGCCTTAACCACTGAGCTACTTCTGTCCTTTGTTTAGAGGACTGGTGCACCCACATGGTTCATGGGTTATACTGAGAGGGTACTGGCGATTACTCCAACTTCAAGTCTTCTCTCTCCACAGGGCTTGTGTGGACCATATGTCTTCATCATTTTCTTTGTGCTCCTGGTGCTTTTCTTCCTGTTTACCTACTTCTGGGTTCCTGAGACCAAGGGCCGAACCTTTGAGGATATCGCCAGTGGATTTGTGAGTGCAGCTGCCACTGGTCCTGTCCAGCCCTCCCAAACAGTAGGAGAAGGCACTCTGACACTTTCCCCAACAGAAAAGGTTCCCATGGTGGAGTTTACTGGGCAGGACATGGCCAAGAAAGAGATCAACCAGTAGATGGGAGCTCTGGAGAAAGGGCTTCAGATCGACTCCTCCCATAAGCCCACGAAGAGATTCAGTGAGGAGAAAAGGAGATACGGTTTGTGTAATTGGAACTGCCACATAGAATTTAAGAAGGACCAAAAACCTCAAGTGAGATGACAACCAAATATTTCACCCATTATGAGTGGGAACACTACTGGCAAAGTTTGTATTCCAGTTATAAAACATTTTTGTGTACATACAACCATTCTACGTCAAAGTACTCATTGGATTAATGGGGCTTTCTAACTGCCAGTTTTTACATAACAGTGTTAATTGAAAGAGTGATTAAAGGTGAGCTCTAATTTATTATTTATTATTTCCTTGATTAATAACATGTGGAGATTTGTACTCTATATTTAATGTGATATACATGTCAACTATGTTTGTGTTGGTGTACTGTGGTTTCCTTGGTCTACATCGTTGCTGTTTATGGTGTTTGTCTATTGGCGCGGGGTGGTGGGGGGGTTCATAAATGAATGTTTGTGTTAATTTTATTAGTCCAATACTGATGGATTATTTGATGTATTTGCTGAGTATGTTAACAGTCATCTGAGACGGTCGTGGTAGTCTCCTCATGCCAGTCTGCGGAGTTTACTGAAGATCTATAATGAACTTTAAGGTCTTTGTAATCCATGTGCCTACCACATTGGTTCTATTTTTACTGTGAATTTGTTGGAAAGAGTTTTATTGTAAAGAGTGTGTGCACTGGATTCCTTACATCGCTGTGGGAGGTTCATAAATTGCTTTTATTGTAAAAAAAAAAAAAGTCTCTGTAGTTCCGTAAAAAAAGTCTGTAGATAATGTCATGGCTAAACCTAGAACCCTTAGAATCCGGACTCTGGGAAAGGATACATCTGTACATCCCACAAGGTTCTGTGGACCGGCACTGGTTTTTAGTGGAATTAAATCCTAAAATAATTTTAACTGCAGGGAGAAAGTGAACATAACCAGGAGAAGTTAAGAACATCTTACATGTTCGGGTCACGTAGTGTGTTTACACTGTACAATGGTTTCACTTTCTCTAGTGTTATAACTGTGGTACCAATACATATGTAAAATTATTCATTGTCATATCGGTATATCTGGGTTGGTTAATGTTTTGATAAACTTTCCTTGAATTTTAATGTTTGCACATTTGTAGATTTAAAAATACATCGTAATTATGGATAAATAAAGCAGTTTCATGGTTCACAAATGTTTTTTTCTGTGTCTGCATTAAGTACTTTAACTAGAAAATGTTGGAATTAAGGGAACGAATCTTTCCTGGTTTAGGTCTTACTTGACAGATTGTTATCAGTTTGTTGATTTAGATGAATCTTCTGCACAGATTAAGGTGAGACTTTGGTGTTCCTCAAGGTTCTGTTTTAGAACCACTGCTTTTTTCTTTGTATATGCAGCCTCTTGGTGAAATTATTCGTAAGCACGGTATCCGCTTCCACTGTTATGCTAATGATACAGTTATACATTTCAGCAAAGTCGGGTGAGAGATACCAGTTTAGTAAAGTAGAGGAATGTGTAGAGGACATTAGTAAAGTAGAGGAATGTGTAGAGGAAATTAGTAAAGTAGAGGAATGTGTAGAGGATATTAGTAAAGTAGAGGACTGTGTAGAGGACATTAGTAAAGTAGAGGAATGTGTAGAGGATATTAGTAAAGTAGAGGAATGTGTAGAGGACATTAGTAAAGTAGAGGACTGTGTATAGGAAATTAGTAAAGTAGAGGAATGTGTAGAGGATATTAGTAAAGTAGAGGAATGTGTAGAGGACATTAGTAAACTAGAGGACTGTGTAGAGGACATTAGTAAAGTAGAGGAATGTGTAGAGGACATTAGTAAAGTAGAGGACTGTGTATAGGAAATTAGTAAAGTAGAGGAATGTGTAGAGGATATTAGTAAAGTAGAGGAATGTGTAGAGGACATTAGTAAACTAGAGGACTGTGTAGAGGACATTAGTAAAGTAGAGGAATGTGTAGAGGACATTAGTAAAGTAGAGGACTGTAGAGGACATTAGTAAAGTAGAGGACTGTAGAGGACATTAGTAAAGTAGAGGACTGTAGAGGACATTAGTAAAGTAGAGGACTGTAGAGGACATTAGTAAAGTAGAGGACTGTAGAGGACATTAGTAAAGT
>JAOYMR010000007.1:2907761-2911880 GCA_025802075.1 Tenebrosternarchus preto | reverse complement strand
CCTTCATCTCTAAGAGTGAGTTATATGTTTTTAGTCCTTCATCTCTAAGAGTGAGTTATATGTTTTTAGTCCTTCATCTCTAAGAGTGTGTTATATGTTTTTAGTCCTTCATCTCTAAGAGTGAGTTATATGTTTTTAGTCCTTCATCTCTAAGAGTGAGTTATATGTTTTTAGTCCTTCATTTCTAAGAGTGAGTTATATGTTTTCATCTCTAAGAGTCAGTTATATGTTTTTAGTCCTTCATCTCTGAGAGTGAATTATATGTTTTGCCTCGCTCTGTCTCCCTCTCTCTCTCTCTCTCTCATTTTTTCTTTCTCTTTTTGGTTGATGCCAGCAGACCTGGGAGATCTGCTATGTCATAGTCTAGTACTCACTAGTACTCATCCAGTTATGCACATTCCTTGTCTTCTATCTATCTATCTATCTATCTATCTATCTATCTATCTATCTATCTATCTATCTATCTATCTATCTATCTATCTGTGCTTTTATATATCCCCCACTGCCATATTCTCTCAACCCTCTTTCAGTCTGCCTGCTTATAGATGGAAGCTGGGGTTCACATTTCTGCTTCTCCTCAGCACTTGATCTTTGTCACATTCCTGTATTGGCATCCCTTACAGTGCCCTGCATCTGTGTGTGTGTGTGTGTGTGTGTGTGTGCGTGTGTGTGTGTATGTGCATTTTTGTGTCTGGGTGTGTGTGTGGGTGGTTGTGTGTTATGTATGTGTGGGTGTTTGTGTGTGCATGGTTGTGTGTGAGGATTTGTGTTCCTTTCTGATGAGATTTGGTATATTTCTGGGATTCTCAGCTCAGCAGACTGGCTAGGGTGGAGTCACCCCTTCACTCCACTCTGGCTGTTTCCCACCAGGGTGCCGAAGTTCTGAGATAGATGCCCGAGCCTGAGACATGACAAATCAATTCAATCTCTGCTCTTGGCCTGTTATCACGCCTTTCCACCCTTCTCTCCCTTTCGTCTTTAGTGGGACGAAGTGAGTGTGCTTGACGACAAGGGCAGGCTCATCCGCACCTTTGAGGTGTGCAATGTCAACCAGAGCCCCCGTCTCCAGGACAACTGGCTGGCCACACCCTTCCTGTACCGCCAGTCAGCTCCGCGGATCTTCGTCACGTTGCGTTTCTCAGTTCGCGACTGTGCCAGCCTGCGCTCCCCCTCCCCCACCTGCCGGGAGACTCTGACTCTCTACTACAAGCAGGCAGACTCCCAGTGGGAGCTGGAGAGGACCTGGGCCGCGGAGGTGAGCACTGCAGGGGCCACCCGGCAAATCTGCTTCACATAGCAACAGATTCTTCTGGTTATTGCCACAGAGCTTTCTGCAGGCATCAAACCATATATGGACATATAGCAAAGGTTCCTAAGCCACATTATGGAGTTATTTTATAGCAATATTCAGAATTGGCAGCTTATAGTTATATGCAAAACTGCCACCTTGTTAGCCTGTTAAAGCACTTTGTGTTTTTGGCAGCCTGTGGGCTACTACACACCCACGCACTGATGCACTCCCACCCTGGCAGTGTTCTACCACAGAGCTGCTGCCAAGAATAAGAGTGATCCATGGGAGTTTGTCTGGGAAAGTTTTACCTCCATGCTTTTTGATACTGCATGGACTACTTCTCCCATTACGCTTTAATCTGGAGGCTGGCTAGTTTAGATGGATCTCTCTTTTTTTGCTGTTCCTTAATACTTAGTTCCTGGCCTGGAAATGGTTGACAAAAGCAACAAAAAAAGTAGGTGTGTGATACGAAGACATTTCTTAGCTGTTTTGCTGAGATGATATGAGAATAACAATATGCAAAAAATATGGACTAATAAATACAAACTTATATCACATTTGCAGCATATCACAGTGAGAGCCTAGCCATTCACAACTTTGATACGCCAATATTATATTTAGTTCTATCATTCCCACTTTGTTTATGACAGAGACAATGTCTCACTATTGTGACAGTGATGATTATGACCAAGACAATGTCTCACTATTGTGATGATGTCTCACTATTGTGACAGTGGTGATTATGACCGAGACAATGCCTTGCTATTGTGACAGTGGTGATTATGACCGAGACAATGCCTCACTATTGTGACAGTGATGATTATGACCGAGACAATGCCTCACTATTGTGACATTGATGATTATGACCGAGACAATGCCTCACTATTATGACAGTGATGATTATGACCGAGACAATGCCTCACTATTGTGACAATGATGATCAACACATTGTGTAGTCTCTTCTGTTTAGGCTCAGTTTCAAATCCTGCATTGTCTTGGATCTTCACATATCAGGCTTTACTTACACTGCAGTAAAATATAAGCCATACTAAACAGGAACATCACCAATTTAATTGTAAGATAAAATAATAGAAGTAATTATCATTAAACCACCTTTAGTCATTAAACCATAAGTTTTGACAACCTCATTGTGTACATTACATTTATAAAGACTACAGGAAACAGTGATTGTAGGATGAACAGTGAACCTTGGCTAACACAAAGGTGCCTTGAAGAAACTAAGGAAGGATCTAGTCTAGTTGTTCAGTCACAAACTCGTTTGCTGAACTCTTTTATAAGTGCCAATCCGATTTTTCAGCATTTGTGGCATTTAATGATTTAAGACCGAGTGATGATGTGGCAGTAAGTTACTCGAGAAAAAGTACAGACATGGAACATGTACTCGAGTCAGAGATGTACTAAAGTAGACCAGCATTATATGCTGAACTCCTAATTTAGACTATCTCAGACTTAAATTTATCTCTATACAGTTGAATAGTACTGAAGGTCTGTAGCAAAGGTTAGGGTTAGGGAGTTGATTTTTTCATTGCCATTTAGACTCCATCCTCCACCTGCAATTTTGTCCATGTTTTGGCAAGTAAACACTGTTAATGCACATCACTACAGCCATGGACCTGCAATCACCATCACAGTACATTTAGAGGCACCTTGTGGGAAGTGTAGTTCCTTAGAGTTCACCTTGCAGGGTCATTTTTGTTTTAAGAGTTTTGAGGCCATGCACAGGTAGCAGAAAAGATAACAACAGTGTTATTAAGAGGACTACAGGCTACACTCCCATGAACAGTGTTATTAAGAGGACTACGGGCTACACTCCCATGAACAGTGTTATTAAGAGGACTACAGGCTACACTCCAATGAACAATGTCCTCAATTCTAGCTCCCAGAACACTATTGCTTTCTACATATATGATTGGATATGATTTTCCAAGAAATATGAACAGATCTTTTCCAGATCTACTTCCATACATATCTGCAATCATCAAGAGTTCCCTATCTTCTGGACATGCACCTTCTGCATTGAAGACTGCCAGGATGGTACCAATCCTAAAGAAGACCATACTTGAACAACTACAGACTAGCATCAGACTAGTATCACGTCTCTCTCTCCTTTGCAAAAATTCTTGACAGACCAATCTACTTTCCTTACCCAGAACCTGCTCCATGATCCCAATCTGTCTGGTTACAAAAGGGCACATTCAAGCGAGATTCCCCACATAGTAGTGACAGAGAAGCTATACACTGCAAAAGCTGCCAAATTTTCATCTGTCCTGACTCTCTTTGAACTTTCAACTGCTTTTGACACAGTAAATCACAATGTCCTCCTCTCTGTTCTATCTAGCCTCGGCGTGACTGGTTCTGCGTGGAAATGGTTCCAGTCCTACCTGGAAAGCCGGTTCTATCAGGTGTCATGGAAAGGATCCACATCCAATCCATGTAATTCACATCTCCACTGGCGTACTCCAGGGCTCTGTGCTAGGCCCTCTCCTCTTCTCTTTGAATACTCGCTACCTTGGTGATATAATATATTGGCTTCTCACCCAACTAATTCTTTCCTCCTTCTGATTAAGTTTCAGGACAAATTTTAGCATGCTTGACAGACAGCCCCCCACCAATCATCACCATGACCTCACTGTTTCTTTTGAAAACCTACTGGTATTTTACCATCTGAAGTTGCCCATTGCCTGGGCATAACTTTGGACAGCCAGTTATAATTCTCAACTTATGTCTCATACCTGTCCTGCAGAACTCATCTTAGAGACATATGAAGGATTTTACCTTTCGTTTACAGGAAGCCACCCAGGTGTTTG
>JAOYMR010000007.1:2897761-2902761 GCA_025802075.1 Tenebrosternarchus preto | reverse complement strand
ATCACAGTTGAAATTCTCAAAATTGCTTCTTCATACTTTACATCATCTAGCCACTTGTACACATCATAAAAGCAGTTTCTTGTGAATAAATTGCAAATGCTTTGGTACATTCATGCAAACAATCACTTTCTTACATAATCAATTGCTTATATCATGTTGATTAAAATGTATTATACTTGTTGAATAGTTGAATATTCTTCCCCAAAAATGTAACCATTAGTTCATTACATAAGTCCTTACATTTAGTTCATTACATAAGTCCTTACATTTAGTTCATTACATAAGTCCTTACGTTTCTTCTGCACTGGTGAATTGTTCTCAGGTAAAGCTTGACTTTCATTTATGAGTATGTGCATGAATTGAATGTGTGTATGAAGGGGAATGTGTGTATGAATGTGTGTATTGCGGGGAGTGCTGTACAACAGCCTTGTGCTTCTTTTCGATGATCATGAATTGCAGTGACACGATCTGTCAAAAAATTACAGTCTGAACAATAGGTAAACGTGAATCCTGTCCAATCAATAGGTAAACGTGAATCCTGTCCAATCAATAGGTAAACGTGAATCCTGTCCAATCAATAGGTAAACCTGAATCCTGTCCAGTCTTTGGTCTCTTAAATACAATAATGTGTAACTGTCCTGTTGTAATTGATACATGGCACATAGTGCAGCCTAATGCAGTTTCAGTTACTGTCATCAGAGCCTTAGCCAATCAGAAAACACTTACATAGTACTCGGTTATATTGACAATAATCTAGAATAATCTAGAAGCTTGTCTTCCAGGAGACCTGAAGCATGGAGTTTCAGCTGTTCTTGAGGTTTGAAGCACTCGAGGTACAGATGGGGCTTTGACCATTGTCATCATGTAGGGAGGGACTGGTCCATTTTTGGCTCTGTAGACAAGCAATAGTGTTTTAAATCTGATGCGGGCAGCTACTGGAAGGCATGTAATCCCATTGTGCTGTGTTGTTTATATGAAATATTTCATATTGTTTTGTAAATGTTAATGACAATTCAAGAATTGTACCAACTGAGAAAAACTGTAATTCTCAATAATCTAAATAGTGCTTACCAAAAATAAAATTGTTTATTGTATGTTCAAAGCAAATGATTCTGTTTGGAATAGGAAAAAAGATAGATGTAGCAGAAATATGTAGCAGATTTGCAGTATGTTTGCTACACACTAAAAGAGAAGCTGACAGCTTGCCTCTGCTATGAACAGTCCTGCAGCTTTGGTTCTCCACCCTAAAGCAATGCAGAGTCAGTCTGGCGTAAGTCCTGGAGACCGACCGTCTTCGTCTGCTGAAGACGGCCATGGTTTGCCAAGACAGTGAGTAACAGGGCAAACAGCGCAGAAAACCCTAGTGCACGAGAGAATGACTGGCTTCCTTCACATGCCTCTGGGAACCCCAAAAGGTGGTGAAAACAGGTTGGAGGCCCCATGACACTCACCTAATTCTGAGTCTAATTTATCACTGGAATGGTTGGAATTGGATATCATTTCCTGCCATGGTCCAGGGAATAGCTAATGATGGAGTATCCACACCAAAGTCCTTTGTGAAATCCCAAAAGACTTGCATGCTCTCCAAAGGCCCTTTGTGGTCTTAAAGAGTCTGTAGCATGAGTGTCTGAAACAATTACACCTGCTCAACCATATTCACACAACCCTCTGTTTACATTTAATAAACATCAGTTGCCTTAGTGACAATTTGTTGAATACCTTGATTAAATCGCTCAATTTTTATATTTGATCAATTGTATATGAATATCAAAGTTTAGAAGGACAGTCTTATCAACTGTAAGCAAACAGGATGAAGTTATTCATTAATTAGTTGATTTTGAACTCAGGGGTGAATGTTTCTCAGGGGTGAACATTTCTCTGTGATAAATGTTTCTCAGTGTTCCATGAGCAGATAAAGGACACACATTGAGTTGCAGTATGTTTCAGTAAAGGTATAAAGCAGCCATGAAAATGTTTCTCAGTACAGTTTTATCTGCAATACGTCCCATAAAGCTAATATGTGTTACTTGTTTGACAAGTCCTGGCTTGGTTACAAACAATGCTAACAATAGCCATTAGCAAAGAATTGGCTCAGTATAGCCAACCATGGTTACTGTATAACCCAAATTTCTTTAAAGTTTAATTTGGAGCTTTGGATGTTTGTACTGACTTCACATAGGATCAGTTGTGTAGTGTGGGTGCCCCCCCCAAACAGCTTCTGGAAGGTTTAGTGATACTGTAGAGTTCGTGTTGGCACAGGAGCAGGGTGTGTCTAGGACCCTCCTGTTCTGGCAGTGTGAGAGAATCCAGTCACACCTAGTGATTTGTATATTCAATGCTAGTGTAATGCCAGGAATAAAAATGTGTGCATACTGTAGTGAAAGAAAAAGCAGGAGAATACAAATAACGTGTTTTTATTTTGACAGTTTGTACAAGTGCATTTGAGTGTGAGTTTTTATTTTTATGTGCTGCTTCTTTCTGGAGGCTCTGAGCTTCAGTGTGTGAGTGAGTGAGTGAGTGAGTGAGTGAGTGTGTGTGTGTGTGTGTGTGTGTGTGTGTGTGTGTGTGTGTGTGTGTGTATGTGTGTAGCGCTGCTAGCAAAAAGGGAAAAAAGGCGAATAAGCAAGAGAGGAAGAAATTGGGTCAGCGATCTAAATACCACGTACGATGTCATCGGCAAATTATACACTCCACTGGTGTCTCTCCTTCTCTCTCTCTACCTCTGTCTCTCTCTGTTTCTCTCTTTTGCTCTTTTTGTCTCTCTCCCTCTCTGCCTGTTTGCCTCTTCTCATCTTGATCTGCATCTATGAATTACTCTTTTTCAGTGTCTCAGAATCACGCTTTTCTTTCTCTTTGAAATGTCAGCTTTCCCCTGTTTCGGTTTCCTCCCCATATAAAATCTGACGTTCTGTCATTGACGTCCTCTCTGCTTCTCTAATGTCTGCCTCTTCCATAAACACAAACACTGTCTAAAAATGCTTTAAAACCACTTTCTTTATACTCAGACTTTATCTATACTCAGACCTCACCCAGTACTTTATTATCTACACTTTCTTGCCCTGGGATGGCCTTAAAGTATTTATATTTTAACTAAAGTAAACATTTTGTTGCCCTCTTCCATCCCAGGCAGTTACATTCATTTGTCTGTGTCTGGGCGAATAGGAAACAGACCAAAAGCAACTTTTATTTCATCTTGCCTTCTCACTTTCTCATCTGCCCCACTAAGTTCTACCTCAAATAAACAAACATGAAGAGGAAGCCAGCGTCTCCTCGAGACACCACCTCTGGTGTGGTTGTTTTCTGTCTGTTGCAGAACGTAATTACAGAAAACAAGAGTACATGGAAAGCTGTGATTGGTTAATGATGGGTGCCAGTGAATAGTGTCAGCGAACAAGAGAGAGCTATACTAAGACATGGTAGGGGGGTGCTGAGGACCTGAGAAGTTTTGTACCTGATGTGAAGGTTCTTTGTCACGGCTGCAGGAGAACACACTGGATAATGTGATCAAACAGCATGAAAGATGGATAGAAAATGCCTCCCCGTGTTTCTCTCTCGCTGTCTCTCTGTCTCACCTCTAATGATAGTGTTAGAGAGCGAATCACAGATCTGACAGACAAGTGAGAACACGAAAAGCCTTTTATCATCTGGAGGATCCTAACAGTCTTTCTCTTTACTGTTTTAACCCTTTCTTTCTATTTTTCTTTCTTCTCTCTCTCTCTCTCTCTCTCTCTCTGTCTGTTTCTCTCTTGTCCTCCATCCTCACACTCAAATACACATACACACACACACATACATACATACACACACCAACACAAATTCAGTACTGAATGTCAGATTAAAATGGCATTTGTTGTTAGACAGCACTATATGCACGGAGCCTGAGGTGTGTGGAAGTTATGGCCCAGCACTCTTAAGCAGGGCTGACTGACACCACACCCTCACACACTTATCTGATCCTGGCCTCACTTACAATGTCACTGTGACTCAGTGTGAGTGTTAAAACTCTTAGTAGTTGCAGTTTGAACCTTTTACCCACTGCAGCATCTGTGTTAGTTTTGTTTTTGTTTTTTTACTTCAGTGGTGCAATGATATGATCTAGTTTTAGCGTAAGTAAGAACATTATTACTTGCAGTTTTTTTATATGTGAGGTTGTAGATGCCAGTACCCTTGAAAACCATGCAGTATAACTGATCAGCTGAGCTCTAGGGCGACAGGAGACCTACAACAATGTAACATCTGCATCACTGTTGATCTCTAAATAAAAGTAGATGGTTGGTGTTCAGAAGTAGATGGTTGGTGTTCAGAAGTAGATGGTTGGTGTTCAGACGTACATCATGCAGTGTCATTTTTTTCTGCACTGCAGTGATTTTAATGTAGATTCTGATATGACATTAATATACATGTTTATATGATATTAATATGCATGTTTATATGACATTAATATACATGTTTATATGACATTAATATGCATGTTTATGTGACATTAATATACATGTTTATATGACATTAATATACATGTTCGTAAAACATTAAATAACATTGCGTTGTAATTACACCCCAGGTCACATACTGCAATTCAATTGTTCTGCATAGATGCAATTTTGTTTGCACCATTGTTTTAGATCCCTGGTCAACTATTTCACCCCCACAGAGCCAGCAGGCGAGAGGATAATATACACATATTCATCGCCAACTCATTCTGCGTGTATCCACAGGGTGTGTTTGACACGTGTGGAGAAGGAGTGTGCAATCAAACACAACTCATTGTTCCTGAACATGCATGTTGATAAGACTCTATGATAAGATCGGCTCCTACATGATGTGATAGTTTTGCTCACTGCTGTTTTCTTGAACATTTTGAACTTCACTTCCACCTTTACAATTTTTGTCTCTCTCCTGTGCTGCGCCCCCCGCCCCCCCCGCCCCCCCCCCGCCCCCCCCCCCCCAGGCCCCCCCCCCCCCCGCCCCCCCCCCCCGCCCCCCCCCCCCCCCCCCCCCCC
>JAOYMR010000007.1:2881642-2894408 GCA_025802075.1 Tenebrosternarchus preto | reverse complement strand
CAGTAATTAGTAAAGATAAAGGGAGAGGCAGTAATTAGTAAAGATAAAGAGAGAGGCAGTAATTAGTAAAGATAAAGAGAGAGGCAGTAATTAGTAAAGATAAAGAGAGAGGCAGTAATTAGTAAAGATGAAGGGAGAGGCAGTAATTAGTAAAGATAAAGGAAGAGACAGTAATTAGTAAAGATAAAGAAAGAGGCAGTTCTCACAGGCTCAGTTTTTAAGTGCTGATCTGTCTCTCTCCATTTCTCTATTTGAGTGCTGATCTGTCTCTGTCTCTCTCCATTTCTCTTTCTTTAAGTGCTGATCTCTATGTCTCCATTTCTCTCTCTTTAAGTGCTGATCTCTGTATCTTTCCATTTCTCTCTCCACCTCTCTCCTTTTTCTCTCTCTTTGATTTCATATAACTTTATTTAACATTTGATTTCATATAACTTTATTTAACATTTTAAAGCTCTGAAGAATGTCCATGTTCTTCCACATGAACTGATAAGCTGCTTGTTGTGGTGATGAGAAGGGAAGGATGTGGGAATCCTTCAGCAGCGCTGACGTAACTGCCTGACATGAACTGTGTCAAACAATTTCTTCCAGACTCACCTGCTACACTTTGTTGCTGAATCCATCTGATCTGAATGTCCACAGTTCTTTTAAAATGATCTTAAATCTCCTATTGTTATGGAAACAAACACTACAATATGACGGCAAAAATGATATACACTGTCCCTTATCCTGAATTATGTTGATGCCCTCATGTGGCTATGGATATAATGGCAGTCCTCTAATTCTGTCTAGCTACAACATTTTACAGATATCCTGCTTGTTGTTCCATCTCTCTATCCCTATCTTTCAACATTTGTTTTTCTCATTCACTCTGTCTCTCTCAGTACCTTCCGAGGTTCCCATGCTGCATCAACTCAGCAGAGCCCCAGACTCCATCACCCTGTCCTGGCCACAGCCTGACCGGCCCAACGGAGACATCCTGGAGTATCAGCTCCGATACTACGACAAGGTCTTTAGCACCGCGAACAAGCAGAACATTCCAGAACCACTGCAGGCCATTCTAGAGGGACCCTGACACCCGTGGCTCTGCCAGGTGTACTTGATCATGGTCGAGACTGAACTGCAGGGCGACAGAATCTCCAGGAGCAGAACGAGGCCCCATTACGTTACGCTGAATGAAATCAAAACGTCAAGCTGAAATAGATGTTGCTAACAGCCAAGGCATTTCAGCACTTTGGATTTTTCTATATGTGGCTCTTTGAGTATGAATCACTACCCTGCAATTACATGGCTGGTGCCTGAATCCATCCCCCATGCAATCTTTAAAAGCAGCCATGTTGCTGCATCATCCAAGCCTCCTCTTTGTGCATGTGAGGGTTTATTACAAGTGGGCCAGTTTTAAGCACTGTCAATCAATCATTTAATACAGTATAGCATGAATATGGAACCAAATTCCATTCCATTAAGTTCATTCAGTACATCCAGTACATCCTGACATCATCACAAAACCTGTGATGCAAACCACCCAGCCATCTTTCACGTCAAAATTCTTTAAGAGATGAACACATTTCTGATTTTCTGTGTTTTTAATCTATGCATAAATGCCTGAATCAGGCTGAAAGTGAAGCACAGTGAAACTGCCGTGCACTGTCTCCATGTAGGGCTCAGAAGAGAACAGCGCAGTAAGTGTGTTCAGCGAGACCAACACCGTGACTGTGGCCTTGCTGGTGCCAGGCTCCATCTACGCCTTCCAGATCCGTGCTCGCAACGAGAGAGGCTTCGGCCCGTACAGCCACACAACTTACTTCAGTACCACGGCCAGGGGTAGAGCACATCTGTGCTAAACTGCACTGCCAGTCTGTAGTTTGGAAGTCTCTTTAATTTATTGCTTTTTGTTTCTTTAATGCCACTCTAATGAGCAGTGTGGCTATGTGCAGTTTTGTTATGGTAGCTGCAGTACAGCACCTTACGAGCCTGGTTTAGCACCATGGTCTTGAGTCCTGGATGCTGAGAGCATATTCTTATATTTAAAGCAGTTGTCCGGGTTGCTTTAGAGGCCGAGGGGCTGTGTGCACCATGGTACCTCCATTGCTCTTTTTATCTCTATAGAGGAGAATTCGAGGCAGATCCAGAAGCGCCTGCCCCTGATGGTTGGGTCCGTGATGGGAGGAGCTGCGTTTCTGTTGGTGGTGGCAGCAGTTGTCATCGTGTTTGTCTTTAGAAGGTAAACGTACATTTTAATACTTAACATGCTCAAACATTAATCATATATATGTATGATCTAAGGGTATAAAAGGACATTTTAAGTTCACAATTAAATTTTAATATTGTAATAATGTGAATATGTACCTATAATAATATATCTTTTTACTTCATTAGCAAGAGAAGGGATAGCCCATACAGTGACAGACTTCAAAGATATATTAGCAACCGAGGTGAGCATTACACGCCCCTGTGTATTACTGTACGGTTTGCTGTACACCCTGGATGGTACGTCACTATGACCACAGGGGGTGAACAGGCCCTTCCTCCCACTCTGCCTGAGTGGGTCTTTAGGCGTTTTTTCTATCAGCAGGACCCCCCCCCCCCCCCCCAAACACACTCCATGGCTTATGGCGCCATTTCGAACATTTCACACCAACATCTCAAAGAAACTACAGGATAGTTTACTCTGACAAGAGGCTGAAGCAGCTAGTAAAGGAGTCTTTATCTTCACTGCCACTTCCAAAAAGGTCAAAGTTGATGAGATTATTTCAGATGGCCTTTTCAGTCTTCTAGTACTTGAAGGGAGAGTTGATATTCATGAAGTTGTCCCTGCAGCCTCTGGGTGGTGTTTGTGCCTTTTGTGCAGGGGGTCGTATTAGTTTGCACAACCATGGGGTGTGGCACAGAGAAAATGAGTTGTTCTTTCTGGCCATGATTCTATTATCTGGATGTCCCACTATTAATACGCTCTCTGTGTTGGTTCAGCTGGGGCTAAATATTATGTGGACCCCTCCATGTATGAGGATCCGAGTGAGGCAGTCAAAGAATTTGCCAGAGAAATTGAGCCTGCCCACCTGAAGATTGAGGAAGTTATCGGCACTGGTGAGTAGTCTGACTCCGGGGGGCTCAACAACCTACTCAGCTCATAACATCTGTAATATATACATCAGCAAAAATTAAATTACCTGTATCTAAGTGTGTGTGTGTGTGTGTGTGTGTGTGAATATAAGAGAGAGAGAGAGACAGAGAGAGAGAGAGAGAGAGATGAAAGGTGCGCCTTCAGAAGCCTCATATTCATTAGGGTCAGACTGAAATATTATAAAACAGTAGATGTATTAGTATGAAATCCAAATGTAATTTTAATTTGTTAAATTTAACCTAGTTAGCTAATGTTAGTTATCCTGATGTAGCAAACTGTTTAGATAGCATCAACCCCATATTTGTTTCATATGCAATTTATAGGGTCAGCATTACATACAATTCAGTAGTTTGCTAGCTATATTGTTATATATATATATACAGTTCAGTAGTTTGCTAGCTATAGTGTTATATATATACAGTTCAACAGTTTGCTAGCTACTGCATTACATAGATACAATTCAGTACTTTGCTAGCTACAGAAACAAACAGAAACAATGTGACATGTATAATGTCTTCTGCATGGTGCCGTTGCAGGACATTTCTGGATTAAGGGCTTTAACTGCAGTCCACTTTGCTCCACATCAGGATTAGTGTATAGGGAATGCAAGGCTAAGAGATCCTGGGGAAGAGCAAACAGAGAAAAATGAAATGCAAAACTCACCAAAAACTAAAAACCAGATCATTCAAACAGAAGTAGGTCAAGAGTACATAAAAGTAAATGTGCAGGGGAGAGATGCTACAGGACTGTTTTGTATAATTCACCATTGATATAATGCTTGATATTTATACTGCCTACCCAATTTATAATTTCTCTGCCTCTTCCATTTGTCTTGGGACTGATATTAAAACCCAAGAATCCTGATCTTTATCATTTTTGATAACTTTAATGTTTGATAAACTTTAATGTGGTCTGCCTTTATTTTTGTGCTATTACATTTGCCTTCTTTTTTCCCTCTCTCTCTCTCTCTCTCTCTCTCTCTTCTCTCTCTCTCTTCTTCTTTCTCTCTCTCTCTCCCTCTCTTTCTCTCTCTCTCTCTCTCTCTCTCCCTCTCTTTTTCCAGCTAAATTTGGCGAGGTGTCTCGTGGGCGATACCACCCCTTGGGGCGTAGAGAATTGCTGGTAGCTGTGAAGACTCTACGCTGGGGGGTGACAGAGCGTGAGAGAGGTGTGTTCCTCAGCGAGGCTGGCATCCTGGGCCAGTTTGACCACCCCAACGTGCTGAAGCTTGAGGGTGTAATCACATTCACTCCACCTGAACGGATCATTACTGAGTTAATGGAGAACGGCCCCCTGGATGCTTTCCTCAGGGTAAGAGTGATAAACGACTACATTTACCATGGTTCTTGATATTACATTAGACAGTATTAAAGGTATGCGACTAAATCACTGAAGTTACTCTTTGATACTCTGTAGATAGCTGAAGTTACTCTTTGATACTCTGTAGATAGCTGAAGTTACTCTTTGGCAAGCAGTCATTTTTTCCCACCAAAACCTGTTTAAATTTTGATTTGTATACTTTTTTCTCTCTTTCTCTCTGTATTCCACCTCCTCTCCCTCTCTTTCTCTTTCTCTCTCACACACACACACTTTCTTGTCTTTCAGGAAAATGAAGATCAGTTTAGCATGCTGCAGTTGGTAGGAATGCTGAGAGGTGTTGGCGCTGGGATGCGTTACCTGTCCGAACGGAATTTCGTGCATCGGGACCTCGTGGCACGGAACGTTTTAGTGAACTCAAACTTGGTGTGCAAGATCTCGGACTTTGGCTTGTCAAGGCTGATGAAGGGCCTGGAGCACAACATGCCCACCTACACCGCCTCCCTGGTGCGCCGTCCTCAGCCACGCAGCCACCAAAGTCTGAATGGTTTGATGTTTAGGGTTTTTTTAAGTGAACCATATCATGCTTGAGGAATATTTATGATTATACTTATTTTTACAAACTTCTTGACTTCATCTCTGGCAGCACCTTCCCATTTTCTTTCATCAGGCCTTGTCCTGTCTGTCTCTCTTCTCTGTCTCAGGGCAGTAAGATCCCAGTGAGGTGGACGGCTCCTGAGGCCTTCCAGCATCGCAAGTTCAGCTCGGCTAGTGATGTCTGGAGCTTTGGGATCCTCATGTGGGAAGTGATGTCATACGGAGATCGGCCATACTGGGACATGACTAATCAGGAAGTAAGGCTTGTGTGGGAGTGTGTGTGTGTTTGTGTGTGTGTGTGTGTGTGTGTGTAACACCTAAATGCAGAGAGATTCCCAAATATATATGTTTGCTTCACTTAAACCTGGAACAAAACCACTTGCTTTCATTCATAACTTTTATTAAGATATGAATGATGCTTCAGCAATTAAATTGCTCTTATCACATGGTAGTAGTCTGGTTAATTGCCCCTATCACATGGTAGTAGTCTGGTTAATTGCCCCTATCACATGGTAGTAGTCTGGTTATTGTATATTTTCCGAACATATTTGAGCAGGTTTACAGTTTAATGTAGATTTTCACAGTATAACTCAGATATCAGATATAGTTTCTGAATTACATATTTTAGCATGGCAAAAAGAGCAGAAACCGCAGCAGCTGAAATGACAGACAGCTGTAAGTGACTGTCTGTCTGCAGTCATCATGTGACTGCAGTCATCTCCACTATATTCACTTACAGCTGTCTGTCATTTCAGCTGCTGCGGTTTCTGCTCTTTTTGCCATGCTAAAATATGTAAGGGCTTGCAGGTGTTCATGTGTGTGAGATGATCTCATTCCAAAAGCTGTGATGGCTTTCCTGTGTTCTTTCATTTTAATCTGACCAAAGCTGCACAAACTACTAAAAAATCGACCGCAACCACTGGAGGTCTCACCCCTAATTAAATATTATAATGAAATTTAGTAGAATTCATTATAATTAAGTATTATAGTAATATGATAATGTCACCACACATTTATGTGGTGTGTATCTGTTGTTGTAATAGCTGTGGTTTTGAGTTTATGTTTATGTGTTGGCTTCCATGCACGAATCTGATCACTCATGTATAGTAATGTGCAGGCAGCTGGCTAGAATCAGAGAGCAGTCAGAATCAGAGACCAGTCAGAATCAGAGAGCAGTCAGACTGTCTGTGCCAGTGTTTCCACACTAACTGGATAAATTATAGTCCCACAACAACCTCCCTGCAACTATGCAATTAACCCTGAATCAGGGAGCTGACAGAGACACATATGGCAAAAGCTCTGACAGTCGTCATCAGCTGGAACATCTGCTTCATTTCCCCTTTTGTCTCATTCTCTTTTTTCCTCCTTCCCTCCCTCACTGTCTGGCGCTCCCTCTCTCTCCCTCCCTCTCTCTCTATCTCCCTCCCCATTTCCCTCCTTCCCTGTTTCTCTCTCTCCCTCTCTCTCTCTCTCTCTCCCTCCCTCCCTCCCTGTTCCTCCTCCACACTTTCTCTGTAGGTAATGAAAGCAGTGGTTGATCACTACCGGCTCCCGGCTCCAAGCGGTTGCCCCTCGGTTCTTCATTGTGTGATGCTGCAGTGCTGGCAGGCTGACAGACAGCACCGCCCAGGGTTTGATTCCCTCCTCTCCTCGCTGGACCGCCTCATACGACACCCCGCCTCTCTGAAAGCTGAGCATGCTGGGTAAGACGAGCATGGAGAATTACATGTTAAATGTCATGACTGTGATAAACAACATGTGTTATCCTTTAATCATATTTAGACATCCATTGTCAGGATGAGGCTCTTAAACATCTTCAGTCTGATCATACTAACCAATTATCACAAAACCCCAAACCCCAACGCATTTGCAATCAAGCCAGTCTGATCATTATTTCTCAAGTCTGATACTGTTTAAACAATGACCTTGTGCCAGTGATAGTGAAGACCACTGAGCTGGGTAAGGGTTAACTCTTCAATTGCCAACTAACCATAAAACACTTAAAATATAAATACATTATACATATATTTAAATTCAAATATTTAAAATAGTTTTCTGACATTACATCCCACTTGACTCATGTAAACTAACCGTGTTCTTTCAAACTACATTGTATTCTTTTTTTAGCCCCACCCAGCCCCTGCTTAGCCCCACCCAGCCCCTGCTTAGCCCCACCCCCACAGATCTGTCCTCTGTGACAACAGTCGATGAATGGCTGATAGCACTGAAGATGGACCGCTACAGAAATGAGTTTGACCAAGCACAGCTGCATAGTCTGGAGAGAGTGAGCTTGCTCACTATGGAGTAAGTACCATACTATGCAATAATAAATAATCATTCATTTATACCTGTGGCCAATGCTATACAATATATATATCGGCATGGAAGAGGTGGGGGTTGTATTCTATTATTTTTCATTGTATTTATGTTTTGTTTCAATGTTTTATTTGTACCCTTGTTGTATTTAAGCACATTTGGTGTTTTACTTACATTAAGCTATAAAATTATTTTATAAAATATATGATGTATACCAGATCCATCCCTGGTTGGGATGGTATAATTGAATTCACTCGCTAAGCTGGATGACTTTTCTCCTCCCCCTGCCATCACTCAACACGGTTCCAACCAGTCTGACCAGTCTGAGCATGTGCTTGCTGGTGCAGGCGGAGCTAGAGGTTAGCGCCCTCCTCCAAGCACGCTGAAACATCCAATGATGTTGAGCTGGAGGTTAGCGCCCTCCTCCAAGCCCACTGAAACATCTAATGATCTTGAGCTGGAGGTTAGCGTCCTCCTCCAAGCACACTGAAACATCTAATGATGTTGAGCTGGAGGTTAGCGTCCTCCTCCAAGCACGCTGAAACATCCAATGATGTTTACAGCTTGAACCTCTGTAGCAGAGGAAGCACATGCTAACCTTCACCTTCCTGTCTTGATGGAGGTGTGTGAATGGGGGTGGGGTTAGTTAGCTAGCGGGGGGAATTGGACACTGGTGTGTTCAAATGTAAAAAGCAGGGATTAAGAGGGGGATAGACAAGGAGAAGTGAGAATGAAGCCTTATCACCTCCTGATCTTAATGCCTGACTCTCCATGGCACAGAAGAGTATAGAGGTATTCAGTAAAATCTAAAAATACAGTACAAATGTTATATAAAATAGGACCATCACAAATACATACATATAGATTACTTTACTTACATTACTTTACATACATATAGATTACTTACATTACTTTACATACGTATAGATTACTTATCAACACTCATCTCTAGATTTTCATCCCACCTTCTCTCTCACTCTCTCCTTTCTCTCGCTCTCCCTTTTCTCTGTGTGTCTCTTTGTCTCTCAGAGATGTGCGGGCTTTGGGCGTGAACCTGGTAGGTCATCAGAGGAAACTTGTGACCTCAGCACAGCATCTCAGGACTCACCTCATTCAAGGACAGGTGGAGTTATAGAGGACTCCTCCCCCCACTGTTTTCCCCAGGACCACTACTGTGTACATGGATCCAGCCCTGAGTCCAAGTCTGTCCACACTGGAGCAGGAGATCTGAACGCATGGACACAGCACAAGGAAGCCTGCAGGGATCAGGATTTTGCTCATTTTCCTGTCCATCGCTCCTTACTCCTCTCTCCCTCCTACACTGTTGCTCCTGTCACCTCACTCTCCACACACACTTGTCAGGTCTTTCCTTGATTCACCACAAATTACCTGCTCCTTAGGAGACAATCAGAGGTCCTGATACAAAGGCAGTCAGAGATGTCTGAAACAACTGTTACCTGTGGTGTCTGCATTGGCAATATCTGAAAGTCAGTGACTGGTGGTATAAGGACCTGCTCTGGACTCATACTGTCACTGTCATATTTTGTTGCTCTGCCAATCATTATATTTATTTTGCTACTTTGACTCCACCCATTACAGCTAGTTGTCCAATCAGAATGCAAAATTTGTTTACTTACCACGCAGTAAACTGAGACCACCAATACTATACAACTGAGAGCAGCTATACTATGAAATGTAATAAATTTCCATTCCTCAAACAGAAACCACTCAGATCTGTCAGTTTTACCCAATTCTCTACTCTGTTTTTTACAACTAAGTCAAGATAGTAAGCACTACTCAAAGTGTATTAACTACAATTATGACATTGCATAAAACTTTTATATTAATGCATTAATATGTTCATGTACAGAACAAGAAGAATGGCTTTTTTGTGCATACAAACAAACCAGTCGAATTTTATATGAATCAGTTTAAATACTTCATAGTAGGAAATAAGGGTTTTATAAACATCACAGTCATTTGTTTGGTAGAACTTTCTAGAACTAATTCCAAACTGGCATATGTTAATTAATTTATATAAATTTTTACCATGGGTGGCAGGGTGGTTAGCAGGTTTGCCCCTCAGTGCTGTGGTCTCCATCTGGATGGAGGTTCCATGTTCTCCCTGTCTCTGTGTGGGTTTCCTCTCACAGTCCAAAAACATGGAGGTTAGGTGAATTGGTTGCTCTAAAAATTATGGTGCGACTGTGTGAATGTCTGTGTGTGCCCAGCGATGGACTGGTGTCCACCCGATATACCCTTGGATAGGCATGGGGACCCTAAATTGTATTTAGCGGTTTGGATAATGAATGAATGTTGGTGTTCTCAAGATTTTCACTTTAACAAATTCATAACACACTTAAAGCAGTTAAGCGAACAAATCACCTGATGTCTGAAGTGTATTCCAAAAGACACTAATTGCTCTTGAACTTTTGTGTTTTCATAAATAGAAATGATGCAAAAACAGTAAACAATGCAAATTCTTAAATTAGAGGGGCACAACCCCCCATCTCTCCCCCTCTGCCCCAGAACATAATACTGTTCTCTCCTCGTGCTTCTTCTGAGAGACTTGTGAATCTTTTGGGGAAAGTCATAGCTAGAGACCACTTTGCTTACCCCACTGTCCATAGCACTACAGATCAGTACATCTACAAATATATCCTCCTGAGACCCAGAAAAGTTTTTTTTGAAGTTGAAACATCTTTTCGAGACTCATGTAACCCATAGATGACAAAAATGAACTACCAGGTAATATGGGAATAAATGTACATCTTCAGATATATATGTACATGTACAGATGTATGTGTACATCTCACAGCTCACCACCCCTTTATTCACTATGTAGCAAAAGGCCCACTGTGATGCTTTACAGATTCAATTAATTAGTATGGCTGTATCAGTAATGTTTAATGTTGATTTTACAGGATGTGGGGTGTGTGTACAGGATGTGGGGGTGTGTGAGCATTTGACTGTAATATTTGTTACAGTTTACTAGTATTAAACACCATTGTGAAAATTTGTAAAATGGTATAAAATTATATAAATAAAAAAAAAATTAAACAAATCTTATGATTTTATTGAACCTGTAATATGTCCAGGACATTTCAAACAATATAGGTGACTTCTACAGTGGTCATGGTCAGAGGAAACTAGATGTTTATGAAATTCCCTATTGCGTAAAAAAAAAACCTGCTCCTGAATTATGATATTAATGAATTAATCTATATTAATGAATGACTCTATATTTGGATCACATGTACTTCTTTAATGTAACTTTATTTCTCTCTATAGTGCAATTAATATTTAGCAAATTTAGTATCTTGAATTACAATCATGAAATTTGGGGACCAAGAAGAAAAAGCCCTATTTTAAAAATTATGAGTAACTGGAAAATGTGTTGGAATGTGTTAGAAAAAAAGCAGTACAAGGAAACAGCTTTTATTTTGTCTTTTTAACATTTTATGGTGTGTTTTTTTTATTTTATGAGTTTTGAACAATTTCAGGTGTTTGTGTTCTGAACAGTTTCAGGTGTTTGTGTTTTGAATAGTTTCAGGTATTTGTGTTCTGAACAGTTTCAGGTGTTTGTGTTTTGAATAGTTTCGGGTGTTTGTGTTCTGAACAGGTTCATGTGTTTGTGTTTTGAATAGTTTCAGGTATTTGTGTTCTGAACAGTTTCAGGTGTTTGTGTTTTGAATAGTTTCGGGTGTTTGTGTTCTGAACAGTTTCAGGTGTTTGTGTTTTGAATGCTGTATTCCTGCTGCTGCTGTTTTGTCTCTTTAACCATATCAATCAAAACAAAATCAACAGTTTTATATCTTAAAATACGCAAAATATGTTCCCTCATCTTCACTCTCTCCTTCGTTCTTCTTCTTTCTCTCTGATACCTTTCTAAATCTACCCTTGTGCTACTGATGTTTTTTTCCCATAAAACCTTACAGGTCAGCACATAGCTCCTGTTTAATCACACGTACATCAGTGTTTGTCAGCTTTAAGTAGAGATGGCTGTCTACATAGCATTAGATCCATATCTACTATAGGGGTAAAACACCTCTTTCTGCTAAATCTGGCAGGAAAAGAGGATCAGAGTTCAGTGAAATACTATAAACAAACAACCAAACCCACACAACTCCACCTCCACCTACACCCCCACCCACACACAAACATACAATCTAACACTGTAAGAATTTGTGCTTAGAAATGTCTTCTTTCTCTGACATTCCCAGTTAGTTGAATGTGCCAGAACATGAGCACAACCGAGGCTATTTTAAGTATTTTAGGGTGCAGTGTAAGAATTTGAACAATTTTAAATCATGCATGTTATATGTAATCTGTTTATTAAGAAGCATGGTACAACATATCCATTTTAACTTCAAAATTTCAGATCGTAATAATAAACAGAGGACAACATCCACCAATATTCCTATATTACTATATTATATTACTATATACTATATAGTTATATATGATTCTAATATACAGGTGCTGGTCATAAAATTAGAATATCATGAAAAAGTTTATTTATTTCAGTAATTCCATTACTGAACATTACTTGTATATTATATTCATTTATTACACACAGACTGATATATTTCAAATGTTTATTTATTTTAATTTGGATGATTATAATGGACAACTAATGAAAATACCAAATTCAAAATCTCAGAAACTTAGAACATTGTGAAAAGGTTCAATATTGAAGACACCTGGTGCCACACTCTAATCAGCTAATTAACTCAAAACACCTGCAAAGGCCTTTAAAAGGCCTCTCAGTCTAGTTCTGTAGGCTACACAATCACGGGGAAGACTGCTGACTTAACAGTTGTCCAAAAGACGACCACTGACACCTTGCACAAGGAGGGCAAGACACAAAAGGTCATTGTTAAAGAGGCTGGCTGTTCACAGAGCTTTGTGTCCAAGCACATTAATAGAGAGGCGAAGGGAAGGAAAAGATGTGGTAAAAAAGTGTACAAGCAATTGAGATAACCACACACTGGAGAGGATTGTGAAACAAAACCCAATCAAAAATGTTGGAGAGATTCACAAAGAGTAGATTGCAGCTGGAGTCAGTGTTTCAAGAACCACCACGCATAAATGTATGAAAGACATGGGTTTCAGCTGTCACATTCCTTGTGTCATGCCACTCTTGAACAAGAGACAGCATCAGAAGTCTTCCACTCGTCCAAAGTTATGTTCTCTGATGAAAGTAAATTTTTCATCTACTTTCAGGCACAGAATCCATGTTGCTTGAGGTCTAGTGTAAAGTTTCCACAGTGAGTGATGGTTTGGGGTGCCATGTCATCTGCTGGTGTTAGTCCATTGTGTTTTCTGAGGTCCAAGATCAACACAGCCGTCTACCAGGAAGTTTTAGAGCACTTCATGCTTCCTGCTGCTGACCAACTTTATGGAGATGCAGAT